>JAOWBP010002392.1:13463159-13486479 GCA_028571105.1 Tragopan temminckii
TTTACGTTTCAGTTAAGAGTAACAAGATCATTCCTAAGAAACTCAAGCAATACAAAGAAATCACAGGGCAATGGCAACAGATTATATGACTAGCAGGCAACCAGTAAAGAATGAGCATCAACATATGTGTTACTTATGTTGCCCTCCTGCGCTTATTTAATATTTTTACTTAACTGACATGACAAACAACACTGGACATAGATTGAAAAGAGTTAAAATTAACAGTTAAGGATCTGATAAGGTACACTGGCTACAAGAAAACTATTTTAACACAACCAAGTGTGGATTCATTTTTCTAGGTACAGAAAACACAGGCCATTCTTACAAAACAGAAAGCTCTCTGAAAAAGGCTTGCATTGTATTGGACAAATCAGCCAACCATGAAATCCTAACACATTGCTGTAGTCAAAGATGTTAACGTGATAGTTTATTACACGAACAGGTAAAATAGAGTATGAATACATTTTAATTAGCCTTGTTGCAAGAACTGAAGTTCTAATGTCTACAGTTCAGTTGAATGTTCAAAAATCAGAGCTTGAAGGGAAGTATCATACTGAAGGCAAAATTAGAAAAGCATGTCTGTTGGACTCTGTGCCCCAATTACTTACATTTAAGAAACCTTTTAGGAGTGAACTTGATCACTTAATGTACTGAAAAGAAAAACTTGGTAAACAGCTCTTCAGTTCAACAGGAAACAGACAGAAAGGATGAAGGAAAAAGGCAGAGTTTCAGAATAAAGGTGCAGGTAGATCTACCTTGCTGGGCTGTTTTACTTTACAAATAGCAATTATCTTCTGAAAGCCTGCTTTAGCTTGCACAGAAGGCAGTACAGAGAGGCTTAATATTTTATGCAGGGAATTGTAACACAATCACAATGACCTTTCTGGATTCCCCAAGTATTACTAATGAAAACTCCTGAACCGTGTGTCCTCTCATTTTAAGTCATAACATTTTTAGAACATCATGGTAACAATTATCTCAACTACTTACACAGAACAGTAATATTGAGCAAATACTCATTTATATTTTTATGTATATTAATGTATTGCATAATTATTATGCGATCTAAAAAATACACTAAAAATGTTTTTAACACTTCCAGTTGAGTTTATCAGCTTAAACACAGTGAGCTTGCTGGTGTCAAGTGGAAATTTAAGACAATGGCTGGCAAATGAAGCTGGGATATGGGAAAAAAATCAGATTAGAAATAGACCTTATTCAGTAGCTTATGAGAAAAGAAAACATAAAGAAGCAAAACAGAGATACTGAGAAGTTAACATGAGTACACAAGGAGAGTTCTGACAGCAGCAGATACTGTTATATCCAGCCTCAGTATTATTCCCTGGTATCTGGTAGTCCTGAAAACACCCCATCTATCATCAGTGTTGCTGCATACAACTAAACCAAACTAGCAGCTGCACTGGATCAGCAGCACGTGCCTTTGAGGAGCTGGGTTTACATCTGACAAAAACTGTAAAATAAGTCTATCAGGTTTGAGTTTCCTGGGATGAGTCGATCTTCAACAGGTAGAACCAGAAATACTGCTGGTTAGTCTAAAAATACCCCTTTTCTCTTCTCAAAAGCACCATACCCATTAATCACGACAGAACCAGCATAGAAATTAACATGCTCTGGCACAGCTATATTTCTAAAATGATTCCTAAAACAGAAAGTGTTTCTCTGGTTAAATTATGGTTTACTGAACAATTTGTAAAAATTAATGCTAAAACCACAACCTAAGAGCAGTGCCAGCTCAAGCTGCCTTCTGTGCTGTCCTTTCAGGTATGCAATTAAAACTATCAAAAATGAAGTCACACCAGGAATCAAGAACAATTTCCAAATTTCACTACCCAGCTCCCCAGGCAATTCTTGCAGTAGCAGAGCCTGGGGACACAGCACAGAATAAAATGGCAAGCACTGCATGGAAACAAAATGCAAAGCAACTATCAGACAACACAGAAATTATGCATCTATACAAAATGTTTCAAACTCCCTTAAGCAAAATCTCCTTGAACTTCATATCAAATATGCCCTTAAAAAAAACCCAAAATTTAAAAACTGCATTCAGCACTGGAGATGATAAAAAAAAAAAAAAGCTTCAGAACTGATCATGGCTGTATTTGCTCTGAGTTTGCATATTTTGAGTGTGGTTATTTTCAAAACATGACAGAGTTTCTGATTTAAAGTGCTGAAATATACACAATTTTGAGTGTAAACATCTCTTAATATTAACTCTAAATTAGATGGATGCCAGCTGTTGTGCAATAACAAGTAACACTAAATCATGGAAAACCAAAATACCACAATACAATGAAATGCAGAAAGCCAATTGATATGAAGTTGGACTGTACCATACTATAAGGTCCCCCTGGAGCCTTCTCCAGGCTGACGAGCCCCAGCTCTCTCAGCCTGTCTCCAATTATACTCATAGTCAAATAAATCAAAAAAAAATTGGCATGCACGCTTTTCCAGAGCCACTTGCTTGCTCCTCCCTTCTATTATTCAGTATCACTGTTTTTACCATTCTTTCAGATGTTTCTGCTGCTCCAAGTTAATAGAACTTCAATTTAGTAGAAAACATTGCAAACAATAATAAAACATTGGAACTAACACGTTAGGTTAAACTCGTAACAATAGAAATGTGAATAATTATTTTCAAATGCTGTTGCAAACTGGAAGTTTTCAGCAGTCTCAGCAGTCACTGAACATAATCTCCTTACAAGTAGGACAGAATACAGCATTATATAATGACTTTATAACTGAATGACTGGCTCTTTTTTTTTTTTTTTTTCCCTTAAAGATCCATATTTTGTCAATGTAATCAATGTGATCTGGCTAGAAAGACCTTTAAGTTTCTGTAACATTCCACCCTAGCTTTTCATTACAAACTCTTAGAACCAGATGTCATACAACACCACATACACACAACTGCTTACCTTCCTTCTTGCCTGCTCTGAGAAAGAATACATCACAAATAATCCCTGGAAGTCTTATTAAACACATGAGTCTATATATGAAAGCACCCGTTAAAAATGAAATGTTCTTTTGAAAATAGTCTTCTAAGCTCCAGTGCCTAAAAAGGAGTACTTCATCATGCCAAATGTATGCAAATATTTGGATTGTTAACAGTTATAATGCTATAGTTTATCAAGGATTTATACAGTCCACAAACTGAGTTCCTTATGAAACAAAAAATCTTTGCTTTATTTTAAATCTTTAGTTTAACTTTAGATACGCAAATTATTTTTCAAAATCCGGAGTTAACCAAGATAAAAAATACAAAAAAAAAGTTTCTCACCTTTGTCTTGATGTAGAACGGCGATGACTGGTGAATAGGCAAGTCTATGAGGCCACTGGAATTAGTAACACTGTTACTGTTAGCATGTTCATCTTCTCTACTGCTGTCATCAGACTGATCAAAATCATCGCTCTCCTGGTCCATTTCCTCCTCCTCTTCCACCTCTTCCTCTTGATCACCAGCATGTTCATCATCATCTTCCTCTTGGTTACAAGTGGATTCTTCATCCACTGTAATAAGTCTATTGTTATTTTCTTCTAACTGTTCTTGCCGGGATTCACGTCTGTCATCAAACCCAGGTTCTTCTCCTCTTATCTCTCCGTTCCTCCCAGTGTGCTGCTCTTCCTGTTGTTGTCTTTGCTGCTGCTCCTCCTCTTCTACAACCCGATTCATCTGCTCCTCATCTACTTGGCTTGAGGAAGCATTAGCTCGAAGAGATCCACCAGTTCGTCGCCTCTTGCTGCCCACAGAGAGCAGTTCCTGATTCATTTCCAAAAGCCAGCTTGCTACTTCTTGGACCTTGGCTAGGCTATCTGAAGATGCAAATGCTTTCACATTCTAAAGAGACAAAAAAGAAAATGTGGGAAATTTTAAACTGTGTTTTTGATTATATAAAGAGGCATAGAAAATTATTACATTATTCCCAACAACTTCTAATTCCAAGCAGTAATTTTCATTAGTCTGCACACTAAGTTTTTTCCACTTACGTATCAACTTTGTATCAAGCCAGTCCTTCCCACTACCATACAGTCTGATTATGAGCTCTGTAAGCACTAGATTTTTCAAGTTCAGATGTTTTTCAAAACTACTTGCCTTTCTATAAAATCCACCAGAATCATTAACATCATATAATTTGTTAAATTAACCATTGCATATCATTTGCTCAATACTGGACAAGGATTATTTTCAAGTGTCATTGTATATTCCCTCTCATTTGATCGCAGACTTGGCTGTTGACTCAGAATTAATGACTTGGTTTTGATCTTACAGTGTAAGACCAGGTCAGGTGTAACTGAAAGTTTCCTGTCTTCTTAATACAACTTCATTTTAATTAAATGGGGGCAAGAGGGGAAGGGGGAGGAAGCACCCACTGTAGAATGGTCTTATCAGTAGCAAGGCTTAAATCAGCCGCAAACACACAGCAATCGTGAGCCCCTGCAGACCAGAAACAGTGCATGCCTTCATAGACTAAAATCACTGTAAGCCATGAGAATGGTTAGGTAAGAGCACAGAGATTGCTCAATTTGTGTACGCATTAAGGAAACTGAATAAATACTTATGTCAAACATCAGGAGACAATTTCCAATTTATCTATGCATCCAGCTATGCATGTGGAGGCAAGCAGGACAGAAGAACAGAGGGATATAACACCATCTAGCTATGTATTAAATTTGGCATTCAGTTTTCCATTTCTACCCTTTCTCCTTCCCAGGCACCACTTCATGAATCCAGCTGCCCAAGATTCAAGGCCTCTGCCAAGTATCTGATACTAGATGTGAGCTCAACTAGCAGTCAGGTTCAGGTTCACAGGCTGCAAGTGAAAATATGTGCCAGGAGAAGGTAATCAGCTTTTATTTGTAGTACCTCTGTTCTCAAGTATACGTATAGCACATCACATACTTGACATGCTGAGTTGTAAGAGATTCAGAAAGTACAACACTGTACAGAAAAGGAACGTGAGTGCCCATTCTCCTCATAGTGGAAGCAGTGAAAGACTTAAGTTTCCCTAAGCATTTCAGTGAAAGAAGATAGTCTCCAACCCAATCTTCTACTACTCTCCCAGCCTCCAAAGAAAAGCTCTTTGAAGAAGGTCTTCTACCAGTCATAAGGGTTTGTTTTTATTTTGAGGTTCTAGGTTTTTCGCTTGTTTAAAAAAAACCCAAACATTTAAACACGTCACACTTATCGCTGAGTGGGGAGGAAAGTAACAGAAACCAGAGTTCTATTGTGTTGTAATGTACCAGCCACGGAGGTTTACATATGTTGTTAAAATCTTGTTTGGAGAAGAATCTATAGATAAAAATCTTGCACACCTGTCTCCTCTTCTGCAGGGAAGCAATCCTTAAATCTCAAAAATGTGGATCTCAAGTTTCTACAGTCTAGCCAAGTGACGATTACCCCCAATAAATCCCTATGATCTGAGAAGCTGATATACGTGATCCAAGAAATTGCCTCCTAGCAATTAGTTCCCATCCATGAAGTAGAAGCTAATAGTAAAAGATAATTACGCTGCACATGTCAAGGCACAGACACGAATGAAGCAGAGAAACTGTGCTGAATTCTTCTTTTACCAGTGGAATAAAACTGTTCAGGCACTGGGATATACATGACCCAAAACAGAAGCTGACGACGCTAACCTTGAGTGCAAGAGGCATCAAAAGAGAATGTGCTTAATTTCCTGTACGTACTAAGTAGCACTTGAGAAAAACGTCATTAAGAGAGCACGCTTAGAAAAATGCTTTATTTTTTTTTTCCCCTGAAGCCTTAGCATATTGGAGCTATGTTTAATCACTCCATTCCCCAATCAGTCAAATTTATTTGTGTATACAATCTGAGTTTAGTACAACTTACTTATCAGGCTTACTAGGTACTTAAGGCATTAAAATATGGATGTGACGACAGCATATTTTCTCACAAGAAGCAAAAAGATTTACATCTTTTGAAGCAATAAATCATTTAAAAATCCATTTTAAACAGATCGTATAAGAAATTTAGATCTCCTTAATCGAGCCATTTTAACTTCTGCCACAAACAATTCTCTAAATCGAAATCAAGCCTAAGAGTTTTAAACACATTCCTTAATAACAACATAATTTTAAATATATGCACCAGTTATCTGTTCAGGACATATTTTATAAAGGTGCAAACTGCTTCCATAATTTCAAGCTTACTTACAATTTTTATCAATAAGCAACATGAAAGGTCAGTGTGAAAATAATGAAGTAATAAACACATCTAATTCTGCTAAGTGCTTACATGACAAAAAAAACAATTGTTACTGTTAATAATACGCCCTAATGATACTGCAGCCAATCAAATGAGCACATGCTAGTTCTTTTATCTATTATTTCTCAACTTTTTGCAATGACCATCAATTCACAAGGTTAGCTTCAGCCATACATTACTTCAGTTCAACTCTAAATCTAAACAAACTCGACTGGTTTTTTTTTTACTAGAAACCTGTAGAATATCGAAAATTAGTTACAAGCAGTACTAGATCAGAAAGCATCAATACGCAAAGAGGTGATCCATTTGCTGAAGCACAGACGGATGTGCATTATCTGAGAGATCTGAAAAATTAAAGCTGCCTTCTGTCACATAAGTGCTTTCAGAATTAACTACAGCCAGCTAATACGCAAGATGGAATCACTTCCAGATAGAAGGTAGATAAGAAACAGTACAGGATCATCATTTCACAGAACTACAGATACAAAACAGCTACCAGAGAAATAAGATGTCATGTTTTCACCTGCTGCAGGGCCTCCTGCAGCACTCAGAGCCTCATCTCCAAATCAGCCACTCCCCAGCAGATGGGTGAAGCTGTTGCTTTTGTACCCACCTCAGAGTGCAGAAAGGTGTTCCCACAGATGCCAAGGTACAGCAGGGCAGTGGCAATGCCTGCTTGAGCATCAACACACACAACTCATTAAACTCTGTCAGCAAGCCTAGCATGCAGCTTGCAGGGAAATTTTGTAACACTTTTGCTGCATAGAGAAGCGAAGTAATATGGAAAAAAATAAGACAAAAAAAAAACCCTAACTAAAGTGGAAGCCCCAGCATGGAGCCAACCAGAAATTCAAAGTTGAAGACTGCTTCTCTACCCACATTCCACCTTAAACACTACTAATGCTGAAGTCCTCATCTTTATCCACTACATGCGCACAGGAAATAGACTAAAAAAAAAAAAATCTGGAAAGACAGTTGCTCAAACCACCTGAAAGAAACAGGCAGACATTCCTCAGGCCAACCTGCCACCACAGTGCCAGCCCTGGGCTGAGGCAGAACAGTGCTCCTGCTTTCCCGCCAGAGCACCTCAGCCACTCTTGGAAGGGGAAGGAGTTGGTTAACACTTCTACACTTGTAAAAACGGAGCTACAGAAATACCAGGAAACCTCAGAAAGTACTGCTAGTTTTCTATCATTTCATTTGTATCACTTGAAACTAATTAAAAAGGAAAAGGTGTAGAGGCAGATGACAATTGGGAGGTAACATGGGATAACCAGCGCGGCTTCACCAAGGCTAAGTCCTGCCTGACCAACCTTGTCACTTTTTATGATGGCATAACTGCATCAGTGAACAAGGCAAGAGCCACTAACATCACCTATCTCAACTTCAGTAAGGCCTCTGACACCATTCCCTACAATACCCTTCTCTCCAAATAGGGAAGGGATGGATTTGGCGGGTGGACTGTTCAGTAGACAAGCAACTGGTTGCAAGATCATACCCAGAGAGTGGTGGTCAATGGCTCATTGTCCAGATACAGATCAGCGATGTCCCTGGGGTGTCAATACTGAGCTCTTTAATATCATCATCGGTGACATCAATGGTGGGATTGAGTACACCCCGCAAACTCAGCAAGTCTGTACATGATGCCAAGCAGTGCAACTACAGTTGATATGCTTGAGGGACGGGACGCCATCCAGAGACCTAACCAGGCTCCAGCAGTGTGCCTAGGTGAATTAGAGGTGCTCCTCAAATGACTACTGTCAAATATACACCTAACAGCATACAAAAAAATCGACTAAACATTCAGTAAGTTTTAAAAAAAAAATCAGACACCGCTATTAATGTTTCCTGTTCAAACTTCAGTCCAACTGCCTCCGCTCTTCTTGTTTGGCCAGTTTTCATTACCTCTCCTCCCAACCTTTTATCTACCTTCTCAGGCTTTTCATCAAGTCTAAGCATCCTAACCTCCCCTCCTAAATGAAGGCACACTGGGAAGTGATCTAAAGCTAAGTTTTCTTTAACTCTGAGCTGGAAAGACTGTGAACGATCCATCATGTAATCCTAACTCCCTTAGCAGACACAAGTGAAGTGCATAAAGTACGATAAGGAAACATCAGAGGTAGGAGATCTGACTTGTCATGGGCAAAGGTTGACAACAACTTGAGCTACAAGTAGCCAACACACTTATTCTGTAGGTTATGATAAAACATATATGACTAGGTCTTACTACTTTATACAGATGCCAGTATTTCATACAAAGAAAATCAAGAATCCAGCACTCACTGCATTCTTCTGGTCATCAACTACACTCATACAAAGGTACCAACCTGCAGATGTCCAAACCCTCCTTAAAATTCAACTGAATCAAAAAGAACATTTTATGCTAAATAGGTATTTTTGCTTTTTGTGTGGGAATAATACATTCTTTCATTTTATTGATCTACCTTTTTTTTTTTTTTTTTTTTTTTTTTGCTCTATATTTAACTCTTCCATAGTATTTCCATATGATCTTCATTTGTATACTTTCAACACCAACACAGAACATTAACTTTTAGCATCTATCCCCTATTCAGAAACAAAGAACATTGTATAGCATGTTGAAGCGGGTGGATAAAACCCTCTTCAGCCATTATGGTAAAACTCTGGCCTCTTCAAGGCAGATTCCCTGAACCCTTACAGGCAGTGACAGTAGGCAGAAAAGCTGCAAAAGGCACCATGTGCCTGCTTGTTCTGTAAAGGCAGGCAGACACAGATACAGGTGGTTTGATGCAGGTGAGAGGTTCACACACACACTCTATGAAAGGTAGTAATAGAGACTTGTCGACAAAATTAATCAACACAAAACAGGAAAAAAAGGAAGCCACTGATCTTTTATATAGAACGCTTCTGTGCAACAGAAATTCTTGTATTTGAAGTACTTGGAAAAAAATGTGCACATCTCCTTGCTTCAAAAAGGAGAAAAATATTGTAACAAAATCAATTATTGATTCATGTTTTATACAAAGTATGTTTTTACCTTAAAACTTGACACTCAAAAAATGAGAATCATTGCAAAATACAATGAAATAAGCATAGAGTGGTGATAGGAAGAAAATGGACAAGTGGTCCACTGAGGATGCTGCTGAAAGACTCCATCGCTTAGTAATAATTGTATAACATTAAAATCGTAAGTCCTTGTCCTCAAAAGGCATATATATCCCACACAACAATTACCAACACAAACACAGGGTTACTGAAGAAGCAGAGTTCACATCTGCTTACCAAGAATGCAGCTCAAACTCTTTAGCTCCCTAAAATCCAGGGCAACAGTAAGATTCCAAAAGTTACTCCTTATTTTTGATTTTGTATTGTTGTGATTTTATTAGGAAGAGTGAATGGATATAATTCACTCTCTATATATTCACAGTATAATCATCATTTTAAATCTATGAAATATAGTGTGAGAGGTAACAGGAGATAATGCTCAACAGCATATCTGAATACAGAATAATATCTGAATAACAGAATATCTTCAACTACATTAGTAGGGCAGTATACAGGCTGAAAAGTGCTGAGACTGGAAAAACAGGCAGGCAGATAATTATACTGCCTTCAAATTTAAAGATGCTGTTTCATGCTTACTTAGTGAACCCTAAAATTTAGCAACAGGACCATAACAACTCTTATTTATGCTAAATACAAAGAAAACATAGAAGTTCTCTCTCCAAAAACTCACCATTAAACATCACGTGACAAGGGTGACAGCTTTTACAAGTGCAGCAGGACAGTAAGCAGTTCTTAAAACCTGCTAGTCTGGGAAACGTGGGGTTTGGCTTAACCCCTCCTGCCCCACCCCAAAAGTAAGTTAAAGGAGTTCATGGGTCTGAGGTTGTTGTGATAGCTTTCCAAGTTGACCCTGAACCTCCATAGCGCTCAGCAGTGTGTTTGCCTCTTCCACATGCTTTTCTACCCTCAGACTAGAAGACATGAGTTTCAAAAGCCCTTGAGGTCCGTTAGACAGCTTCACTAATAGTAAATGTAATGTGAATGCATACGGAGACCTTCTCAGCTGCTCGGAAGAACAAACACTTAAGACATTTTTATGCAGCTCAAGGTCTTTTATCTATACATAAAAAGGCAGAGAAAGGAAGGTCACACTCCTGCTCTTGCTTTCTAGAAGGAACTCCAGTAAAGCCACGCTGACTGCATATCATGACAAACACACTAATTAAGCTCTAGCTTCCAACAGAAGCAACCAAACCCAGAACAACTGCTCAACAGCACACTATTTTAAGTAAACAGGCAAAATGGTTACTGTGCAGAAACAAGTAGTTCGTTTCAAAGCATCTCAATGAACTAGCTGAAACCTGATGATTTCACCTAATAGGCAAGAAGCAACAATATCCAACCATTGAATGCTGAAATCAGAAAAATCCAAATAGAATTAAATACGCGAACAGCTATTCACAGCTTAGTAGGAAAAGAGTAAATTTATCACCAGTAAGTCTTAAATTAGAACAATACTCCGAGTTTAACGCACACATTTAAAAGCTGTGGAACACTATGCACAAACACAGCTATCAGAGAGCCATTAACCTGCCTCTGCCTGGAAACACACACAGGCAACCTCCCCTCTGCTCCAGCAGAGCAGATGCAGGTGAAATGCAGATGCACTGTAGAGTTAGATCAAGACTACCAAGCTTAATGCACAGGGCAGTAGCTGGCACAGCCAAAACCATCTTAAGGCAAATCCTTCTTCAGCGTCCTGCAACAGTTTGGAAACATAGCCTCAGGGCAGCAGTCAGTTTCCAACAGAAAAAAACCTACAGACTTCAGCACTGGATTAGGCTGAACTGCTTTCTGAATCCATTCACACAGACTGGTACCTAGCAGGTGCCACTGTGCAAAGCAGCATCATAAGAGCAATACACAAATAACTTCCAAGCAGAGCTGCTCATTATTAATGCAAAGTATTTGAAGGTAAAAGCAAAACAGCATTTGGCAGCGTGAGTGCTGCCATTAAGATGGTAGGTCTAAAAACCTCAAAGTGATTTATGGAGTACCCAGCTGACTTCTCTGTCTCTGTTTCTTTCCTGTCCACTAATCATAAAAGTCATTTTGGGTCCATTTCCCCCAAATTACGGGTTTTACTGATAGCGAACTGCAATTTTAGCAGATGGCTGGTGTCAGCTTCTGGCAAAATGGTAGCATGATTTCTTGGTCAGAAACTCTAATTGAAATGCTGCAGAAGTGCAGCACAAACAGGCATACACACAGAAATAAAAGATTAATTTGGAACACAGAACAGAAGAGACGGAAAAAATAGGTAAAATTCAGTTGAAGTGGGGGGAAAGACCTGGAAGACAGAAAGCAACTGTTAATTTTAAAATGAATTTAATTAAGTTTAAATAGAAGGAAGGAGAAGAAATTAATATTAAGTACTAACTTTAAGTTAGTACTTAATAAGTACTAAATTCTTCTGTACCTCTGAACTGCTTGAGATGAACTGCTCTAGTGTATAATGACAGCACAAGCAGGTGAAAACACACACTTTCACTGAAAAGCATTCCACTGATTAAAAAAGAAGGGAAAACACTGCAGGACAGAAGCTGAGAAAAGCATAATCAAGTCTGGTGACTAGAATTTAAAAATATTTGTATTTAAACTATTAGAAGTGTTTAAAATTCAGTATCTCCCATTTCAAGCGACTTTAACATTTCTATTTGCATTTTTTGTTTTCATTTGCCTACTCATTAAACAAGTTTGAAGGATTATTATCTATAATGTTCAGCTGCTATGTAGCCCTAATTGCTAGGGGAAAAAAATTAAGTAATTCTGTTAGCACTGCTAATGCAGCTGGGAGTAAAAGGCTGCTATATATCACAAATTGGGTTTTTTTTTTTTTTTTTTTTTTTTTTTTTTAGTTAAGTTTGATTCAGTAGAGTTAAAAACTGAATTTCTGAGATAAGAAAAGGTAGCTGGGGATCAGCTTGTGAAAGAAATTACACTTCATGCAATCAACACAAGATACTAACACCAGTGTGTTTTACCATTTTGAGAGAAAAATACAGATCAGAACCATTCCCATGAGGTTGCAGTCAAAGAACAAGTAATATGTATTTTATGAAGAATATCTGTCTGGCCAGTGTCCCAATTCTTACCTTACAAAATGTTCAACTGTGTGTATTCAATCTGATTTTGTGCAGTATCCACTTGGCAATATTGGCTCAGCTCTAAATGCTCAGTTTTCAAAGATGAATTCAAGAAACGTACTCCATACAGTTAGTCAATGAACTCATTAAATGCCTTTTTATTAACATCTGATACAAAGTCTTTGACTGTTTTTCTTTTTTCCTTTTAATAAAAGAAATACAAATGAAAAATAACAGCAGCATTTACCACACTTGCTGAAATCTGTTAATATGTTAGTTTGTTTGCTTTCTCCGCATCTTTCACAGAAGACTTAAGTAAAACAAGGTCACATACTACTGGGACACAGCAGAGCAACTCCCCCTTGGTATCTCACTTAAAAGCAAAAAAATAATAAAAAAAAAAAATTATGGTTTCCACACTGTATTGAAAACAGCAAATGCATTCTCATTAACCTCACATCTCCAGAACGCTGCCGACCACACACTGGCTACTTTGCATTATGCTCTCTGCGGCGCTGGGAGGCTTTCCGGCAGCAGATCGAAGCTCTAACCTTGCAGAACAACACCGTGCTTGCCTGGTTTGAAGGAGGAAGATAAACCAACCCGTCAAAAAAAAACTCTGGCCTCTGCCCAGAGAGACACTTAACAGGCTCCAGTAGAAAAATGGAAATGGTTGCAATTACTGTTATTAGTTTAATGCCCTTAAGAAAGCTCTCTGTGAATCTTACTCCAGTCACTGATTAAGAAGCACGGTTCAGCAGCGGAACATTTGGATGAAATAACAGGCAGCAGAGACAGATCCTTTCCTGAGACTAACACCACATAAGATGCTATTGCCCCTCTGCCACAGAATACTGCTGCCAAAGCCCCATCAGCAGCCGACTATCTGAGAGTCCTCAGACTCCCTCCAGACAAAGTCAGGAGAGTCAACAAGTTCACCAGTGAGAGCAAACAGACACCGTGCCACCAGCTCACAAAAAGCAACTAACGTGACCTGTTCTGAGGACAGCAGCCTGTACACCCTTCTAGGGCAAGCAGCCCGAGGCCAATGAACGTCTACATGACTGCAACATGAACACATACTCAGAAACCTAAATTCTTCAATAAAAAAAAGCCAAATTTCATTGCTAGTATTATGGATCTAAGCTTGGCTATTAAGGCTGACAGAAGCCACATATTAAAGGCCTCAGCCAATACACCGGCCCAGCAACTTGCTGTCTTTGGAACTTGACATAGGAACAGCACAGAAATGGCTGTGTTACTTTGCAGAGGTCAGGAAAATGTTAAGGATGCATTTTTTTAAACTGAAAGCTAGTGATACGTTTTCTTTCTTCTCCACATCAATATGGATACATTGGCACAACTAACTCACTCTAGAATACAAAAAAAGACTTGCCAGTAAAAGCTGCTTGATATTAACTTAGCAGCATCCACACTGCAGAACGACACAGCAAAGAAAGCAGGAATAGAGAAGAGACTTCTGCTGCCCCGAGGTACACCGGTGCATTTCTTCATACAATTCTTTTACGCAGACACACTTGCTTTAAACTCACTTTAGGAAGAATGGATATATCTGTCAGAGATTTTATCAACAGTGTGGTACAGCTTGAACTGACAACAGCAGCAGCATTCTTCCTGGAGTACAGAAAAGCTTCCTAACCTCAACATCATCATATGCACACAGTAGATAAGGGGTAAATGCTACGTTAGCACGGAGGCCAAGCGCCCAAATCAAATGAAGCCGAAGAGAAACAAGTTCTCCTTTGAACTGCATTTCATTTCTTCTCTCTTCCATATGCCTTCCCAAACGCTGACAACTGAAATCTTCAGTTTTATAGTTTGACTCATTAGCTATTAACATTACCCATCAACATTTACAACTACCAGATAAGTAAATTTCAACATTTTAGAGCTTTTTTTCCCTCTCCTTTTTTTTTTTAAATCCTTTCTTTTTGACAACACATACAAATTTAAACGAGGCTAGTCTTCCCACTTGTTAGCAGATGTCTGAAGAGTTAAAAAGGCACTTGAGAATCTTTTCCTAATAGACTGCTTTAAGTCTAGGACGGACAGTATTCAGAAACAGCATCCTCAACTTCCACCTCTCTTTATAAATGTGTTTGCGTCACCTGCCTGACAGTGTGGAAAAGGAAAGAGTTACCAATTCTAAACAAATATCTTTAATCAGCCACCATAAGCATGTGTCTGATACAGACTGCCGGCTCACCAAAACACCAATATGTCAAGGCTACACACACGAACCACTGCATCTCATGCTGACGTGGAAAGGCTGGGATACTTTATTTGCGACAGTGAACCCGTCAAAATGGCAGCTGTAAACTAGCAGAGGCACTAATGTCATTGTCTAGACCCACCATTACTACAGGGCAATCCATCCTCCTGACTTTTCAAGGGTACTGTCAGTGCAGATGACAGTTGAAGAGAACCGCTATCCTTCTAGGATAGCAGAGTCGAACAGAACCAGCTGTATCGATCAAACACAGAGCTTGCTACTCCCCATGCAGACCTGATGTCTGTCCCTGCTGCTACGTCAGGTGTACAGTGTTGCAAAGGTCAGCTGTTATGCTACACAGTTGCCACTCAGTTCTTAGACATCAGCACATTTCTGAAGCAAGTAGATGAAGTTACTTCGGCCTTCGTGAAGGGTGTCTTGATGTTCACAAGGAGACTTGTCAGACAGCTGATAGCAGGTGGAAATCTAAAGCTGCTGATACGGTACAGTCTGTGAGAGAAGACTGTCTCATTCATGCCACATACAGTCTCAAAGTGATAAGAAAGGGAGCCTGAAGAATCTAATGCAGAAGAGAACAGAACAGAAGAGAAACAGAACAGATCTCAAGGATACAAGGAACAGGTAGGGCACATTTCTGTGTTGGTCATTCATTTTCTAACAGAAGATGCTCAGTAAAAAGACATGTAAAATACATGACTCAAACAAAATGGTAAGGCCAATTTCACATTATTTCAGAATACTGTTTTATCCCCAGCACGTGTTATTTTATTTCACTACAACTGTTTCTAATGACATAATTCCAATTTGGAAGACTTGCTGAATAATACTTCGGTTAGCAGTAGCTGTAGCACCAACAAGAACAGAGTGTCTACACTTGCCCTTAAGGGAAAACCTGGCTGATTAGGTTTTGTCTTATGATAGGCACAGCTTGAAGACTGTAAATTGCTCCTTACAGTAATCACTCGCACTGCAACAGCCCAAGGCTTTTAGTAATGGTAAGGCTCTCTCACTGAACACCTCAACTTCTCAAGAAGTCTAATCCTAAACTGACGAAAACAGAATATAGTAAAAACCAAGCTGACAACATGAAGCCCAATTCATCCACCACAGCTTTCACACCTATTTCTGGCTTAATTTTTCTTATAAACTACACCTGGGCTTCCACATTCTCAGATGCAAGGCTGATTAATAGATGGTACCATTCTACCCAAAATTCAAAAATCACTTCGTGGTCACCAGAAAATCAGAGCTAGCTATCTGCTCAACAGAAGCTTCATTACACAAAAAAATTACAGTTGAATTAAGGTATTTGCATTTCCATTTCAATCATTTTAACACTTGAGAAATATCTGGCTAACAAATTTTCTTCCTCCAGTAAGAATCCAAGAGAGAAATTGGGCTTTGAGATACGCTTGCATTTCCTAGCAGCATCACGTGTAAATTTCAAAGACTAGCAAGAACGTATTTCCTACTCAGTGTGGTACTAATACAATGGTGTTCATTCTTATGAAATTCATAGCCATTCTCAAAGGTACTGTAGTTAACACCGGGCAGTGACACCAACAGGGGCTACAGGTCTGCACTTGCTACTTAGACTGAGACAAGAATACACTTCCAAGCTAAGCCATCTTCAAGCGTGGATACGGACTTGCAACCCTACGCTCCTTAAGTCCTTCAGGTATCTTGATTCAATATGAGAAATAACAACTACTACACCAAAGGCACCAACTGTTGCAAGAGTAGATAATAACTCTTAGAGCTATCAGAAAGTATTTTGCAAGCTCTCTGGAATACTTAAAGTGCACAAGATTTATTTTGGATTTATTTTGTTCTGAATATACATTTCCTGACACATTAACTAAACTGCTCAAATAAACTTCTAGAAAAAACAGAGGTGTATGTAGGTGCATAAACACTTCCTGAGGTGTAGCCCAGCCTTTCCTCAACCTGCTTATCACTGTATCCAACCAGATCCCCTGACATACCTGTGCACGTAAGCATCATTAATCCGCTTGAGTCAGAATGAGCCAGGTTAGCTTAAAAGTTTAAGTTCTTAGCAAAGCAGATTTGTTTTGCCTGAAATAGATTAGAAAGCAACTGCACGAGCAGTACTACAATGCAATTAGAGACATGCACCCCAGAGACCCAAGGGAAATGGCTGATGCAGTCGCCATACCACTCTCAATGATACTTGAAAAGGCATGAATGTCATGTGAAGACCCTGGTGACTGGAAAAAAGGCAACGCCACATTCATTTTTAAGAAGGCTAGAAAGGGGGACAGAGGGACCTACTGACCTGTCAGCCTTACTTCTCTGCCAGGGAAGATTACTGAACAGCTGTATGGTGCAGTTGACACACCTGAGGAATGGGATGCCGTCCTGATGGACCTAGACAGACTGCAGCAGGGAGCCCAGGTGAACCTCATGAGGTTCCACTAATCCAAGTGCAAGGACTTGCACCTGGGTCTGGCAATTCCTACTATCCATGCCATGCCAGCCAAGTCTGCTCACTGCAACCTAAGAGCAACCACTTAGCAAATTAAAGCTCACTTCAAATTCGTATTTTGTTTCTATTTCGTTTCACAGCTTCCCCACATTGATAAGAGCCACTGGAAGTGAACCAAGGATTTGAACTCAAGTCTTACAAAGAAGTTGGCATCTACAGCTTATCAAGTTCTAGAGGTAACTTCAAAGTTAGAGGAATCAGGTGAACCACACAGGTGACATATAGAGACCAACTGCTACCTTCCACTTCTCCTTTTCACGGAGAGAACAAGTTGCAAATTTGATGAAAATGTCCAGTTTTGCCCAGGGAAAAACTACTGTTATTTTGTTCATAAACGAAGAATGGAGTATTGGTCAAACTGAATTATCAGAATAATCATATCTCACGACCCTAATTTGTAGGCTTCTTCCTACTTTGGCAGTCATTGTCATAAACGATCATTCTGAGATAGCTCATGAGGATAAAATTTCAAGGACAAAAAAAAAAGGCCATACAAATACCCAGATGGCAAACACACCACAGAATTTACTACTTGGCCAAAGTACTTACCTCCTGAAATACTTCCTAAGGTACTTGCAATAACCTCATAAATCTAGCAAATACAAAACAAATCTACAAATACATTAAAACAATAAGTGAAGACATCACCAATCCCTTCAAGAGAGACTTCAGAGACATTCCATGCAAGGCCACGTACATTCCACAACTGCTGATTATGACAAAGGGTCTTTTAAAAGGTAAAGAACATAGTGGTTTTGTCACAATTAGACTACATACACTCACATCTGCTTCTGTTCTGCTACCTCTTTCTTATTTACTTCTCCAAAAAGATCTGAGAAAATAATTTTGTCTAGTACTCCTTATCTGTGGACAGAAGGCAAAGTCATCAGTTTACACATGAGACGACCCTGAGATGCAGACACACAGGCCGGAAAGCTAGACAATTTATATTATTATCCAAAACTGAGAAACTGAAAAACTAACCTTTTGACATTTCTTAAAAAATATCCTTTTAAAAATAACTTTCAGGTTAACAAAATTGTGCTACACTATCCAGGGAACAACCAAACGTGTGATGTTTAAAGCACTTAAAGCATCCCCTGGATGAACAGACAGATAAACAGATCAACCAACACTTTCACGAGTTTTGTTTTAAACAAAGCAGCGATGTGGAGGAGAGAGCAGAAGATAAGATGTTCCATATACTCGCAGTAAGTTTGGCATGTCTGAAAACCTAGTGATTTCTAGCTACAAAATGCAGTACCGTTGTTG
This sequence comes from Tragopan temminckii, assembly GCA_028571105.1. Lineage (NCBI taxonomy): Eukaryota > Metazoa > Chordata > Aves > Galliformes > Phasianidae > Tragopan > Tragopan temminckii. Next base: position 13,481,567 of record JAOWBP010002392.1, read on the forward strand.
AGGAGTACAAGGTGCTCTTATCAAACCCTCATCAACACAGAGATAGCCACAGAGTGTTCACAGATGTTGTAATATGTTGTAATAAAGTAGAAGAAGTAGGATGCAGGTCAATCTACATCAACTGAATATCTTCTATTCTAGCAGCAGCAGTGCCATTCTCTACTTCCAAGACACAAAACCCTATAAAATCAACACTTGTGGGTCATACACTCATTTACATTTTATAAAGGAGTTATTATAAGTTTACAAGACGTGATGAGAAGTCCAAAATATGTTTTTATTTTGAGAAGTATTTGCAGTTGTTTTTGACCCGTCATTCATTAGCTTATGTAATGACCACATGCACGCCAACTGTATGCTTCAGCAATAATAATGAAAGACAGCAGGGGTACTGAAAGATGGTAATTAAATGGCATGTCAAAGCTCTGCCCTTCTGAGAGAAAATTGAAGGGAAAGTCAAGTCTGACGTATCTTTCCGAGTATTACCATACCCTGTGAGAGGATCTAGGAAGTTAATCTATCCCTGCTTGTTTATACATTACATTTACCCTTTCCACTAAACAATACCAACAATTAAGCAGCCTCTGTACATTTCTGAAAACAGTTCAAGTCTAGCAGCTGTGTGAGAAGCACAATAGAGCTTGCTTCTTAATGTGTGTATCACCTGTGAGTAGGTTATAGTATATAATGTAAAATCCAAATACAAATGCTTCAATTTGCCTAAGAACAGATTTGACAAATGCTAGCCAGGACTTATCACTGCCAATAAACAGGTAATTCTCCAAAGAGAATGAAGCAAGTCTTTCTTGCACAGCGGAGTCCATCATCTGTGCTTTGTAAAGGATAGATTTGCTTATCAGAATTCACAAACCATAGATCAAGAGAAGGAGGAATACGGAAAAAAAATCAACACACAGTTGCTTGCAACCTGTAGATTTGCTGCTTGCTGATTCCTCAAATACAGCACAAGGAAATCAGAAGTGCTAACACAGGAAAGTGGGACTTGCTAATGACATGACAGAAAAAGCATTTTTAGAATAAAAATCTGAAGTTTAACTCAGGAGCTGTATGTTACAACTGAGAATATTCCAGGCAGGTGCGACAGCTTAAAACTAGAAGTGAACTAAGTATACAGAGATAGCAAGGGAAAAAAAAAAGATATGAAGAGTGGAATAAATTATACAATATAAGGCCTCAGACGAATTATAGATAATTCATTACTAGACACAGAGTAAACAGGATCAGATCTGTTCAACGCCTGTAGCCAAGAAAGTGCATTATTGATCTACTGTATTATGCAGGGCTTGGAAAAAGTTGACGACTCAGGAGTAAGTGTTCCAGCATATCAATTTTTATATTTAGCAACAGCTGAAACAAGCAGAAATGGACACTTCATAACATTAGTACTTGATTGTTTATTTTATGCTTCAAGACAAATTGGCTTTATGCATCTAGAAGAGGAACACTGTCATGAACTCAAAAAACTCAACTCCTTAATTTAATAATATTTAAAGCTTCTCTTACAATTGAGATGAAGTGATTCCAAGCAGCATTGTCCTTGCAGCACATCAGTGATACTGTTATGAACAAGACTTTCCTAATAGAAAAATCTAACAGTCAAGATGTTAAACCAACCAAAAGAACACCAACCAGACTAATTCATAAAACAGCCGCAGTGCTCAGCATGAAGTACCAAAAGAACTTGAGAGACAATTTATTTATTCACCACAGCCAACTTTTCAAGACCATAGATTTGCACAAAGGCTGCAAAACATGGTCCAAGTAGCGTATCATGAATGTGGTAAAAGGATATTCAGGCTTTGTGTGGCACCCTGAGCAAAAACTGAGTTACTTAAATGGTGCAACAGATTAGCAACAGGATCCAAGGAAAAAGCCACTGACTGAATAAACATGCAAAAACACATTCGGGACTAGTACTAGAAGATTGCAAACAAGAGGTTCTCTTATATCCAGTAATAACAATACTTAGACTTAGTGACATCAATAAATTTTACAGAATCAAAAGAAAAAAAGGAAAAACAAAATGACCTGCATTTCTCAGCATCAAAGATAGCTTAAGCAGCTCTCTGGTAACCTGTATTTTTTAAAAACTAAAGGTATAGCTGCATTCAAACAGCATGAGTAGATGCGTGAAAACTTGCTTGTGAATAAAAGCAGCTAAATAAAATTTGAAAATACCAGCACATACTTACCGTTTCCCCCTCAAAAAGCAACGCCAACTGCAAGTGAAGCTTGATACCATCTGCCACCTACACATCACCAGGACATCCACCACAACCATCCTTCTAGAAGCAACAGCACAAGATTTAAGTATTCAACTATCCAAGATTTCCTGTTCAGGGAATTAGCCACACATCTGCAAAGCTGCACACGTTGATACAGACTTTTTTTCAGATGAAATGGGTAAAACAAATTGATAACAGCTATGCAGCCAGTCAACTATCATCATCACCTTTTTATTTCTCAGATACTCCTACAAGCAGGTACTTGTTTTATGTATTTCATATTCCATAGTTCCTACACCTAGAGTTTTAATTATCTAAATCAAAGATGAACTACAGACACTGGAGTGGCATCCACCTCATTCAGTATACAGAGACCTGGTCAACAGATACTTCACACGAAATCCCAGTCCTCTTCTCAGGAAAAATGGAATGACTCTGGCATATTTTTCTTTCCCCCACACATTCAGTCCATAAACTTTAGTGACAGAAGATGCTACTGCATTGAATACATTCACAAATTTAGGTTTCGAATGTCTCCATGTTCTCTTTCAATTATAAGTTCCTTGAGTAATGTTTGAGTAACAGAAAGAAGAAATTTTACTTTTTGGATTAGCCTACTGTATTTCCCCAACTTAGAAGGATTATGTTACAGCGCCGTATGAGGTTTGAACAACAACAGTAATTCATTATCAATATTGCTATAACAGGATTCAACTTGTCACTGAAAACAAGTTGATCTGAGGCAGTAACCGAAATTTTCTTTTCCAAAATCACGCAGCGTTTTTCATACCACTTTTTCTCCTCAGCTTGTGTTGCTTTGAAATAAATTCACTACTTTCTTATTTAACCCTTTCCCTACTAAATAAAACATGCTTATTAACACATAGCATAAAATACCCATCTTGTCCAAAGGAGCAGATATGCTTCCAGGTGAAGACAAAGAATTGGAAACATCAAGCCTAATCAAGACAGCCATTATGCTACAGATTTCTCAGCACATAAAATTACCCTGCAGTTTCTTGTTCAAGATAAGAGCATAGTTGGCACCAACAAGAGAATCTTACTAATTGTTCCAGTTCAACTCAAGTACCTCCCAAAAGACAGGCAAGATTGGCTCACCTATTTAACTCAGAATTTAACATATGTTAGGAAATACCACAGCAAGCCACCTTACTGTTACCTTTTAAGAGACTACAGGCAGAAGAGCGGCTCCAACAACTTCCAAAGGGAAGAGCACTGCTAAGGAGCTAAGGTCTAGTCTGCAATAACTGCCGTCCTAATTCTATCTCGTCTTCTGTTGTTGCTCCTTAATCTTAATGATAGCATCTCTTAATGATACATTTTCACTGTGAAGAGTAAGAAGTTTCTCAGCTACTCCCTAATTTCCATATTGATTCTTCATATTTCACTTTATTTTTTTCTAGAGAGCAGGAAGGAAATTTTAGAAGCGTACTTCTTACATTAGCAGACATAAAAGGACTCACATTAAAGGCTTGTTTCATAAGTAACAAGAACAGGAGGCCACTGGCTTTTAGCACTTCTGTAATCCACTGCAATTACACGGACAAGAAGTCAGCCTGTGTATTAGCACTGAGTGAAACAGCCTCTACTGACACATGGATATAAAACCCTGTACCCACTTGCTGCTGCCAGCACATTCAAGTACATCAGATGACAGCTGAAGTACTCAGGACAAATTAAGACCTAATTGTGAAAATCTCCATATATGTTTTGTCCTGAACTCACCTGGATCTGTAAAACAAACTTTGCACTCATATTTCAACACATGTAAAGGCCTGAAAAGGTCCTGACTAAATTTTTTGAAGAGATTAAGAAGGAAAATGACTCTCTTAATGCTATTCTCCACCTTTTTTAATAGCTTGCTTTTATGGTTAATTTTCCCTATATTTTTAATGCCTAAAAAAAATGAGCTAATCCTTCTTCACTCAAGAAAAGAAGAAAACTGCCACCCATAGCAAAGCTGATGGTAAGTAACAGCTATCACAAAACATTATACTACCCTGCCGAGCCGTGGCTAGTCAGGATCTTTGCATCTCTCTTGAGAAAAACAGTCCCTGCCCTATAGTGAAGGTTCCCCAGACTCTGAAAGTGTAAGTCTCCCTTTATTCAAGTATGGTGCAACAATTACAGTACAAGACTGCGCTTGGCATTTTTAGATAACCATTTTTTTTTTTTTCCTCGGCATTTTTTAGGTACACCTAGCTGGTTGCAGGGGGTGGGTTTCCCATTCTATGGGCTCAAACAGGATCTGAAACGCTCCAAAATCCAAGTCGTGTTTGTTACCTTTGGCAGCCACTTACTCAGTGTAACCGTTCACAACCATCAAGCGTGATTTACAACCTGATTTACAAAGGTATAGGACCACAAAGAATTTGGAAGTGGAGTAGTACTGGGAAAAGATTTTCATGTAAACAATTAAAATAGTGAAAGGATTGTTAAACACTGCATAAAGCAATACCTTTAAGTCAAGACTGAAACAAAAGAATCTATTCATGTTCTTCGTAAATAAAAACGTGTCTTCTGTAAGTTTGTCCAGAATGGAAGCAATGGTCACCAGTGTGGTCAGGAAAGTTGTGGTCTTGGAAAGATTACTCTAAGTTGCAACTTACGCATCTTTTGAATGGCAATTATCTTCAAATGCAGTAT
>JAOWBP010002392.1:13498883-13531475 GCA_028571105.1 Tragopan temminckii
TGTATTAAATGGGGAGGTTGGTGACCCTGTCTGTGCCAGAGGGGTTGGAGATTCCTAATCCTTGAGGTCCCTTCCAACCCTGGCCATTCTGTGATTGTGTCATGAATTGAGCCTGAACTATGTATTTTTTCACAATACCCAAAAAACTGCTTAACTGGCATGCCTAAAGGACAAAGCACTCTTTCATATAGAAGAGCAATAGGTAAATACGTAAAACGTAGCCTCTAACTGAAAGCTTGCTACTAGCAATAAGAAGAAAACTGCAGTAGGAGAAGCAGAAAATGGCTTTAAAAACTACATCTCCCACAATCTCAAGAAATCCAAGACAATTCCTACTAAATGATGTGAAAATGTTCTTCAGATGCTTGAATTGTCACATCAAAGATAGCAAATAGAGAGAAAGACTTGAAAATGAAACTAAGAAGTCATCGAGCACACTGTCCCTGCAACAGGCAGGTTTCAGAGCAGTACAGGAAGGATCTGAGAAATAATTTCCATTTTCAGCAGTGTAGCCCAAGGCAACACAGCAGAAGTGGTTTTCAGCTTCATCAGCTTCTCTCAAAGTCCCTTCTACCCAGCCTGGGGGGAGGCGAGGAGCAGGTGATTGGCTAACCACACTCAGGCTCATCCTTTCCCTTCCCATTCACCTAATGAGGACTACAAAAAAGGATTGAAAGTGTGAGAGAAAACTATTTTTGTTCCAGAAATGTGCAACTACAGAAGCCTTTACAGCATGAACACCTTGTACCTATTAAGACCCCTATCTCCCACCTGACCCTCTTTTCTGATGCCAAGTTTTCTTATTCAGAAAACAAAACACACAACCCTGTATCTCTCCAAAAAAACTAACAGCGATATTCTACTGTTCCCAGCCTCTGCTGGAGATAAAAGGAAAAATACAGACCTAGTATTTGCTGTGTTGGACTCTCATGAAGCTAAGTTGATGTGCCACCCTCAGCTCTTCAGCAGCACAGGCACACAACCCAAGCCCTGGCTTCCAACAGCTCACAAGCACTGTGATGTTGAGAGGTTTGCTTCTCATGCATGTGAGCCAATCAACAAACCACACCACTGCTGTCCTCATTCCTTAAGAACACTTGCTGCCTGAAACAGTGACATATGTAACTAACTGAACTGACAAACATTCCAGTATAGATAGATCATCATTAGCTTCCCAAATTAGAGTCTCCTTCAGCCCACAGTGTATGCACATAGCCTTCTCATCAACTCCATACTGCGTTAACATTCAGTATTCATCTTGCATCTGTCCACGTACCTGGATTTTGCTCAAAAAAAGTGATATGATACCAACTGGTTCTATGCTGTTTTGCAAGAACCACCCTCCAATGGTTAACAGACTTCAGATGCTCATTCATTATATCTTAGACTCATACACCAATTATATTTGTCTCAATTTTGCTAGACTATTCCATGCAGATTAAGTGATATTTACTATTTATCGCATGCTGATGCAACGAGGAAAAAAGTTTTATCTGTATGTGATTGAAGTACTCTCAACGATTATTTGAACATGCTCATACACAGCTTAAAACAAAGTTAAGAAAAAAAAACCATAGAATGCCCTGGGTTGAAAAGCATTTCAAAGATCATCTAGTTTCAACCATCCTGCCACGGACAGAGTCACCAGCCACCAGACCAGGCTGCCCAGAGCCACATCCAGCCTGGCTTTGAATGCCTCCAGGGATGGGGCATCCACAATCTCCTTGAGCAACCTGTTCCAGCACATCAACACACTCTGTGTGAAAAACTTCCTCCTAATATTTCATCTAAACTTCCCCTCTCAGGAAAGCCAAGGCACAGATGGAGCTGAACTTGGCTAGGGATGTGAAAAAGTACTAAGAAGGTGTTCTACAGCTATGTAGGCAGGAGGAGATGGAGCAAGGAGAGTGTTCCCCCTATGATAAATGAGGATGGAGAACATGGAAAAAGTTAAGGTTGTTTCTATGCGCATGTATGTGCATTGCTGTTTTGACTTTGTTTTTAACACAGCACAGAAATACAGCAGGAGATTATAAACCAAGTGAATACAATAAATCAGTAATCCTTCAAGTAGATTATGAAATAAATTCACATTAATATACATGGCCTATTCCTTTTCAGTAAGCTAACATTACCTCAAAATATTAAAAAAGTTCCTGAAGGTACCCACACTGGTCTGTCTCTGACAGTGGGTGATTCTTCTCCTCTGGAGCTCTAGGAAGCAATTTGGGATGAACGCTCAACTGACTGCCAATTTGTAATCCAGCACTGAAGCAGTTAATACTTTCCTTAGCACAAGCACCAAATATTTCTCTTTCAGAGCTCTTCTTTCAGGCTGTCCGCTGATTTCAGAAGGAAACGCTATCAATTTATGCTTGGTACCTTTTCCTAAAGGTGACTTAATTATGAGTTGCTGCCCTTTTCCAAACAAAGGCAATGAACAAAAATCCTGAAGCAGTGTAACAAGCGAACTAATGTTTTACAGTAAGAAGGATGCTGCTGTAAAACACAGCAGAAGCAAGTGGTTGGTCACTTCAGAGCCACCCATTTCCACTCATATTGATGGAGGAGAGAAGGAGGACAGCTTACCTCTCTGAACAGTCACCCCATAATCACAAAGAAGATGCTAACTGTCCTCAAGAATCATGGGTTAGTAACCAGAGAATCCCCGCTAGACCCTTGAAACAGAATGTCTTAGATTCAGTGGGGCTGAAACACCTAGTTCAGAGGCAGGTGCACAGTTAATGCTTTGCACAGAGCACGCAGAAGAGGAGAAAGGCTCTCAGGCAACGCAGCGAACTTCCAATGCTGAATTTACCACATGGACAAGAGAAATCACACCATAAACGCAAGACGTGCAATTCTTTTCATCTGGATAACGCTTTTAAAGAATTAATGTACATTCTTAATTTTAAAGCTTGCTTAACCTCATTAACTTATTTACTCTCCTCAATAATAGAGGTCTTCACAGAGCTGCAGGCAAAAGTCAATTTTCTGAAATACAGTTTCTCAGCAGCATTTTCTGAAAATGCCAGGAATCCCTGGAAGCACAACAAAACCAAACAAGATCTCCCCAATCTCTCCATTTCTGAGCGCATAGGAAAGCAGTCCTTCACTTCCTCATTAACAAACATGAATATTTCAAATAAGAAACCTTGCAAACCAACTTCAAAATTGAAGAGAGAAAGACAAGAGCAACCTTATAAAGATCAATGTTCCCACTGTACTTCATGTGGCTCTTCAGAACCACAACAACAATGAAGCTATTCTAATCCTTTCTGCTCTTCAGGCTGCAGGAAACAAGTGGATTGGACTTCGTTATGTTTAAGACATAGAAAGTAAAGGTGACTGGCCACTTCACATGGAAACTTACAATGGTAACATAACCATTATTAAATAACACGCATTTTTGTGCCCTGTTTCTCCACTCGAACCTCACCCTCCATCTACAGGCTTATATTAAGGCAAAGTATTTGCTATGGATAGTATTTTCGAAAATATTCTATCTCAAGCCTTCATTCACTCTCTAGTACATTTTCTTTACCTCGTCAGAGGTCACAGTGCAGATTTCTCTGCACAACCTTACCCACAGCTAATGTTAACACTGTCCTTATGCGCAAGTCACAGGGAAAAATGCCAGCTTAACACCAGAAGGTTAGCAAAATTTTAAAAGCTGTTTTAATGTAGACGGAAGTTCATAGCAGTGCACAATTATATTTCATTCCCGGATAACTTTCAGGTGAAAAGCTGAGTTGCCTTAGTGGCAGAAGCTGGCAGTATTTAATGTGAAAAAACATTAGCAGACTTCATGGAATCAAAGAAGTATCTTGCCTGCCAAGTGCAAGTGTCTCTTTTAGCAGGGGTACTTATGCCAGGACACAGATTTCAAACTCCACACTCCCATACAGAGGAGTAAAGAGGTGTAACTGTTCATGTAGTCAGACAGGAAAGAACTGGAAAGCTGATTCAGCTGGAAAATAACCCTCAAATACAGAAGGCCACAAAAAAACACCTATCCTGATCACTGTGCTATTTCAGTACGATTTTGGTAACAGAATACCAAGTGAAAAGGAAAATAAGGAGATGAAAGGACATGAGGAGGCTGAAAATGCTGCAGTTTGAGCCAGCAGGGTTAATACAGGACCTCAAGCACAACCAAACCCACAGATGCCATACACAGTGACAACATACTCGTTTGCTGCTTTGTTCCTCACTTTCTCTTCAAAATAAGACTAATGCTTACTATGGCTTACAACACTGGAACAGTAAAGAGGTGAATGACTACGTTATCAGCTTGCTGTATAATGGGACAGAAAAGGAGGAATACAACTTTGAGGACAGGACAAGAGAAAGCAGCTGACAAGAAGTTGTTGGGGGTTCTATTTGTTCTTTTCCTGTAACTAACGTAGAGGGAAAATAAAAGCTAAGGGTTTTGACAGCAAGGAGCCAGCTTGCTGAAGAGAAAAATGCTCAGTACCGAGAACAGAACTGCAGCAATAAACATACTGCACCTTGCTCAGAGAGAGCAGGAGCTCAATGATCTCTAGCATGCCTCTTAAAGACTTTCCAAGCATTCCATGCTCCACCTGTTTAATCATATACAACTGCCTTCACATTTAACCTGTGAGCAACCCCAAGCCATAACAGGGCAGAAGAGATGACTACGAACCACTGACATAACTGTAAAGAATAATAAGCTGCCAGTGGGACATCCCAAACACACTTTACATATTACTGGAACAGAATTTTACTTCTAAACAATGACTAGTTCTTGTGTTTTATGGCACACATTTTCTTGGACATTCAATCAATTCAATCAATAGATGCACAAAGTTTAGGCTTAGTAAGATTATCGCGATAGAAAGATAATCAGAATATATGGAAATGCTCACCGGTGTCATAGGCTCACAAAAACTCCACAAGGAGCCATCTCCAGAAAAAGACCCTTCTTCGTTGGCAGTCAGCACTTAAATGGGATCGAGGAGAGGTGGAGCCAGACTCCACCCCTTTGGGTAGCACCGGTGAATTGCCTTCACCTGTGCTCCCATGGCTGACTCATTGCTTGCCTCAGGTGGTCAATCAGAGGTTCAGGCCAGGATCAACAGTTCCCATACAGACATTAACGAGCTTTAATTAGTATGAGGATGTGCAAGACCTGCTAAGCAATGATGGCATAAGCAAGGTCACCTGTGCACACAAGCTGGAAGCTAACTTTCAAATGTATGGATCTTTCTGCAGCCCTAAGCAGCTAGTGGAGACAAAGTAAGCCACCTCAAGTCACGCAAGTTAAAATGATTAACTCGAAGTAGAAACAGGTGTACAAGGATGTTAAATTCAAATACAATTATGTGCCTTTAAACAGCATTTATTGTTAGGAGAAAGCATTCAATTTCCCTTTGTTTCTGAACTTTTTTTTTGCCCCAGAATATTCTGTTTACAAGCCATCTTCATAATATATAAAGTTTACTTGTTCTCAAACTGCAGGAAGCACTTTGTCCTTAAAACAAAACCAAACTGAACTGACTCATATTCAATCATATGGAAGAGTCCTAAACAACAAGCACTGCACATTCTAAACTAAAGAGCAGAAAAACTAACAAAAGATGCCTGAACAACTTAGAAAAACAGTTATCATTCCTGTTACAATCATGACAATTGTTAGTCCGTACTTCTGAAAACCATTTCTGTAAGTCAGAGATCAAGGAAAAAGTTAACATGCTCTGCAAAGCCTTGAAAATCACCTGCAAACTAATCAGTAGGACATATGTGAGCACCATGAAAACACCTTTAAGTCAGGAAAACATTAATATTCCTACTGTCATAATTTCAAAACTAAAGAATAGTACAAAGGGAATTTTAAGCAGTACAAATGTTTCTGTTAAACACTCTTCATCTTATAGGTTCTTCCATCACCTGACAAGCACCATGTGGGCTGCATGCTGCACCCGCTAGGAAACAACCCAAGCTACCCACTCCCCACACTGGAAAACAAAAAACCTTAAGAACTATGCATGCAGGATCTTTTGTTAGATCAGCAATTTGTTTGTTTTGTCATTGGTTTTGTTCTGGTGGTGCTTTTTTGTTGATGGCGCTTTTTTTCTCCTGGGGATTGTTTTTGATTTTTTTTAATATATATTTAGTTGGACATGAGCAAGATGAAAATAAGGACACCAAAATCTTTTAGAATACACAGCAGTAGGTAACTTTCTTCCTTTTGTGTAGTCTCCATTCAAACACACCTCTTATCTTCTCTGAACAAGATGCTTAAGGACACAGGCCAGGTGAATTCCACATTTGCTCATGTTCCGTTTTGTTGGGTGTTCTTTTCTCCTGCCATAACAACTAAATCAGCTTCAACTAAATTAAACCAGCGTAACTAAATTATCATTCACCATTTACAACTAAGAAATCACACACCAGAAAAAGTTTTTTCCTTTTGTCAGTAGATATAAGGGATATATTAGTATTCTGCCCTCTCCCACACTAACTCTCATTTTTCTATTCTATCACAGCTGCGATGCTATTATGAGATGCAGTATCCACTCTTAAGGAGGCCTCACCTACCCCAGCTCTCACACACGAAGTTTTTAAATAATTAACCACGGTAAAAGCACTGTGCTTTTAAACTGGCAGAAAAGACGATTACTGTGCAGAAAAAAAAAACATCTTCCTAACACCAATTTGCACCAGAACAGTTTATGATGCAGCAATACTCATATTTATACACCATAAGGTCCAACATGCTGATTTCCATATCTTAAAGGAATAATTAGAAATATTTTCAGGTATTTTTATACGTCCAGGGCCTTTTACTATCAACTAAGAGCAATAGAGAGACTTGAACTCTACATTACCAAGTGACAATTTACTTAAGTCTTCTAGCAGACTTTGCTTGGATGCACACAGTGATGGGATATAGGCTATGGACACAACCTGAAACAACGGAAATCCTGTCTTCTTAAAATGAAGCTTCATGTCACGGCAATCTAATACTGAAGCCAGCCATCTAGAGAAGCTGTGGAGCATCTACTCCTTGGAGATACCCAAAAATCTCTAAGATGGTCCTGCTTTGAGCTGGGGGTTGGACTAATGACCTCCTTTCCAAAATCACTCCTAATCTAAATCACTCCATGAGTCCACAAAACTGAAAGGAAGATCAGAAAAACAGTTACCGCACACTGTGAAACAGTATTCTAATATACAGTACATGAACAGTATACAAACTGATACTTGATTTTTTGCCTGTGAAATTAAGGAAAACGTTGTAGAAATAAATACAATTGTTTTTCTTGCTTTTAAACATCAATCAGTAACATTTAGTATCTAAAAGTCCTTCTCATATTTCTTACAAAAAAAATTGTCATTGCTTTCTTTTACCACAGAAGATTAACAATATTATAAAATAAACTATTACTGGTCTTATTCCTGCAATGACTGACTGCTGATCACCAAAATAAGACGATGACAAAAGTTCTAGAAAATGCGTACATAGCATTTCTGCCAGAGAGGCAGGAAAGCAGTGATACAAACATCACTAGCAATGCTCAAGCTCCCAAGTTTTATTATACTCCAGAGAACAGGGGCTATGTACATACAGAGCCAGAAGGCTTCTCCTGTGCTGTGCATGTACACGAAGCATACGTTAGCATTTCACACAAAACGTAAAAACAGGATGCAGGGTATTTTTAATCAATTTGTTTGGCACTTCAGTACACTGACAGGAGTCAGTGGAAGCTGGGCACTTGACTCTCCATTCAGTTAGTCTTCCAGCACTCAAGTTGTGGTACTTACTCGTGATTGTAGAGTCAGATTTTGATTCTGCCCACAGAAGGACAAAAAAAATAAATTCTTTAGACTTCAGTGATCCCAGGAGGTTTTTAATTCAACCTTCTACTCAAATGACAGCCAGTATTGAATTCCAACCAAGTTGCTTGGGTTTTTGTCCGGTCAGGTCTTGAAAACCTCCAAGGACACAGTAGATGTTTGCACTTTGTAGTACAGGTCTGTCAACCCATATGGATCCTCACCAGTTAAAGACTTAGGAAACAGAGAATACTGTAAGCAGAACCAAAACAGAACTCAATAAATGCAACTGCCTGTGTAATTAGAAACGCAGGATTTCAAAGTTGCATAGATTGCCACGAAGCCAAAAAGAGTTGGTAGGAATAGTCATGTCACCTCCTACACTGACTCCTCGAAGCATTGCCCAAACATTCTGGAAATAGATTGACATACAAGAAAAGACAATTTAAAAAAAAAAAAACCAGCATGCAGCAATAGTTTGAGTGGATACAGCAAGAGCATCTGTAAAGAAGTGATAACAGGATGCTGCAGCAATCGCGATGCCAAATGAGAGCTGCGATGAGAGGTTTAACTGTGTGGGTAGAATAAGAATCTCTCCGATTTTCTGCAGGAGCAGTCAGAATGATTGCATGTGCAAGACAACAACAGCAGTTACTCTATCTGTAGAGATGCTAGTTTTCAAACCTGTATGGAGACTACATGAAATAATGCTGAAGGAGGGAGCACACCTCATCAGTGTTCCCGTGTGCCGGGCTGCTACAAACCTACAGTCAGTTCCTTACTGCTGATCCTATCGCTCCGGCACAGCGTCCCCTTCCCACCTCTACAAAGGCAGGGAGCGGGGATGACGGCGCTTCACAAGACAGCGCTCGGTCTGGCAGCGCCTTACGGGAACTGCGATAGACCTACCACCGGGGGGAGCTGCGGCCACACGCGATTCCGAATCCTCGCCTTCCCCCTGGAGAGGTGAACGGGACACCGCTTAGTGCTGTGCGCCGACCTGCGCCCTTCCTGTCCCTCGCCGCGGTACTTCTCAGCCTCCCCAGCACAACTAATCCCAGCCCTGCTGCCTCCTCACACCTCCCGCGCTCTCACGTGCTGCGACGTGCCGGTGCCGCACCACAGGCGACGGGCGGGAACGCGGGAGCACCGTCTGCCCAGCAGCGGCCTCTGGCAGACCTGTCACACAGCTGGGGTTCAAAGCCACGGTAGCTTCTTGAAACAGAACTCACTTGGTTTTGAAGATCTGATTTAAACAACCACAACTCACTATAAACATCAATAGCGCTATTCAGCGCTGAAGAGAGAAGAGCAGAGCTAACTTCATAATCCAGTATTTGCAAGTATCTACAGGAACGTCTGCTGGTTTTTCGTGTCCTTCATCAGCTCCCTACGTAGCATCTTATCAGTTTATTTCACTACTGGCATATGACAGAACAAGGAAGAGGCTGCAGAAGTAGTTATGTAATACTTAAATTTTTTATTTTTTTTTTTAACTATCCACAAGGTAACTATTGCAAAACTCTAGGACCAATGGATGATAAACTCAGACATGAAAATTACTTTCCAAAGACCCTCTACTGTACTCTTCTATTACCCGAGTCACAGCTGACACTGCTTCAGAATGACCATATACAAATACAGTACAGTACTTAACTCTCAATACAGCAAAGCTAAGCTGCAAGCACAGGCAGCCTCTTGGGCTGCAAAATTTTGCAGCAGGACTTGAAAATTCATGTGCCATAGACTAAAAGAGTGCTTAAAATTCTATCATAAGCAAAAGAATTTTTAAGTGCAAGACTGGTGAGAGGATTAAAAAAAAAAAAGTGGGCATAAGATCCGAGTTGCCTATTTTTCAGATCTTCTGATCCAAAACCCAAACATACTAATATCTTCATGATATCCAAAACTATCTTCTCAACAGTACTGGTATACATCCAAGGGGACAGACAGGAAGGGAATGAACTGTTCTACATGACCAAGGATTCTGCTGTCAAGACGACCTAGCATTCAGCTGGAGATTTAGAGCTGAATCTGAGTTATTAGCAATGTCTTCTTTCATTTCCTAAAAAGAGGAAGAAATGAGACTGCTGAACAACTCTTGCAGGTTTTCTGAAATTTTAGATCAAAGTGGATATTAATTACTAGAGAGGGTAACAAAGACTAGAAAGGGAACACTGATATACACTTTCCTGATTTCATACGAAACAGTAGAAGTGCTAAGTCGCAATTAGGTCCTCAGCAATACACATACAGCCATAAAATCTTCAAACCGAAACTCAAAGGGCTTTTCCAATACAAACCAAATTAATTATTTATGGTTATATAGGTTTAGTTCTACTGAAGTGAACAGAAGTCGGCATCTGCAGGATAAAATGAAGTGACTTGAGCAATTTTACAGTAACATAAAAAACGCATGTGCCACAGCAAAAGTACATGCAAAGCTACAGTGAGAATAATTTAAAGATATGTTTACAAACAGAGTAAAATTTAAGCTATAGCAAGTGTGAAAGATTAACAGTTATTTATGTTTTAATCGCTAGCTGCCCAAATGAAAAATATAATGAAGGAGTGAGGCAAAAAGTATGCCATTAAGTTTGTCCTGTTTGAAAAAAGGAGACTATTGAACAGACCTAAAACACGTTAGAGATGTTGACATGATTAGAACAACTCTGGTAGAAACATTAAGAAAAAAAACAGCCTGTGCACAATCTGTTTACTTTCTCTGTTTTCTATTGAAAGAATTTTCAATAGCCTCCTGATCAATCAGCCAAGAGGAAAAAACTAATCAATTCTATGTACTCTTTAATCAGCTTCACACAATCAAGCACAAAACATTAACAGGTGATTAAGAAAGCATTTAATTTTGATCTTCTGGTCTCATTAAGAGGTCACTCAAGATTCGTCTGCAACTACCAATGATATCTTGGCTGCAGATAATTATGTACATGCATGTATGACTGAAGTTTTTTCATGTTTTGTTTTTTTTTTAATGATTCTTTTTGAAGAACTGGAATTACAAACTTTGACAGATGCAATCTTCTGTGAATAATTCATGGTAATATCAAATAGCATCAACTCAATCAAGCTACTCACACAACAATTCCATTTTGCCACTGGAAGAGAGTAAACACAAATACCAAGCAATTTACTTTTAACTATGTCTTCAGAGATTGTACTGATCTTCCCTCAGACTAAAGAGAAACTACAGCATACTTACTAATAACTCTGTAGAGCAATCTTTTAGCAGCTTACACATTGAACTAGGTATGTGAAGCTAGTCAAGCTTATTCTCTATTACTGTTTTAAAATAGTACTCCCCATACCTATTATCAAACCACAACTTACATAGATAATCTCAGATTAATATAAATGCAGATACCTGGGAAGAAGCAACTAAATTCATAGTAATTGCAATTTGCAGTATCAGAAGATAAAGGAGGCCAAATTTTCTACTGAAACCATTACTGAAGAGCCTAGCAATCCATTTCTGATATTAAGAAAGGGTTGCTATTTACTTTCATGTTTATTTTGCATAGATCAAAAAATACGATGTCAAAGCACATATTTAAAATCTCTGGATTCCTTGAAATTCCTTGAACAGTCAACTTAAACTAGCAGTTCTGTTTACTTACCTTATACCAGAAGACAGGATAAATTTCACTTTCTAGCAAGCAGTGTCACTGAGGTGAATAAACGTCAAGAAATTCTCCAGCATATTACAGACTCTTATCCAAGAGCAAAAGGCACTCTCAGGCAGCGAACATTTTTCTTGATTAATATGGATGTGCAGCTAACTGTGAAAGATTCTGATATACTAACTAGTCTTGACCACTGTACTATACCTGTCATTCTTCCGTACACGCATAACCAAGTGGATGAAAGACTTGGTCCATTTATTTAGATATACATGACTTCTTTGAAACTATTCCCAATGAGAAGATTTCATAGGTGCTCATTAATTTGTAATAAGCCATACAATGTGCAATACTCTGTTAAACTGAAATAACATGTTCAGACTAACATCTAAATCTGTATAGGTGTCAAGATGCCCAGGCAATATTGCTAAATTAACCTGTAAGAACTTTCATTTCTGTAACCACCTCAATATTTTTATGATTTTAAAATTTAAGGAAGAAAATAATGCATCCACTACATTAACCCTCATATTTTAACTGGGTAAAGCACTACCTTTCTAATCCACGCCAATCATTTCCAATACTTTGAGGTTTCATTATACTTCTCAAAAAAGAAAAAGAAAAGAGAGAAAGTCTTGCTAGGATTTAAGTGTAATGCTATAATGCAATGGAAAGTGCACCAGTAATAGCAAGGTGGGAAAGACTTGAGCTGCAGCAAATGAGGACAAGCAAAATGCAGCAGCTTTGGACACAGAAACAAAGGAAAAAAAAGCTGCTTACCTTTGGAAGGCCTCAGGTAGGCAGGGATAACCAGCAAAACACCCTCACCTCCACTGCAAGCCATTAAATGAGGTCTGGGAAGGGATGGATCCTGGCTCCACCCCTTCTGCTCACTCAGGTACACTGCATGCACCTGAGCTGCCCTGGGTTGGCCCACCAGGTGCTCAATCTCTGCTTCAGGCCATGACTTAGCATTTCCACTATAGTAAGCAAATCCAGTCAAAGAAACAAGATTCATGAAGACAACAGGCACCTTTCAGCATAAGAGGTCTCTGAATGACCTTACCTGCTTCTCATAAATGAGATATGATAATTATTTCTAACTTAGCTATCAGTCCAAGTTTGGTCCTTAGGTTAATGAGAAATAACGGAAGGCCTGTTTGCTTTTACACTTCCATTTCCAGCAACAAAATTTTACGTCTGACTTTATAAAAATATCAGCAGTCAGAACAAACGTAAAAGAATACTTAAATGGAACACAGTGCTCTCTCACCCACCAACCACCACACTGATAGAGAAGTACAAGAAAAAGGGTAAAAATGAAACTGACTTTAAATGGACTCATTAGTTATGTATTTATTTTTAAGAAAAAAGATTGCTGAAGTAGAATTGTCCCAGCAAAAAACCTAATTGGAGGAACCTTTCCAAAAAAAAAAAAAAAAAAAGCATGTCATTTATTCGTATTCCCTAGCTTGAAACAGAAGTAAAAAGCAAATACTTTCTAATGTCATACTGCTTGTAGGATCCTTCTGCTGGCTGCTGTTCAAGTTTTCACAATGGTTACTCAAAGATCTGCAAAATCCAAACTTAGGAGAAACAATGTATCAGCCAGCTGATGAGCACCAGAAGCAGATCCAGATGCTTTAGAAAGCTATGTCCTCCAAGACATGGGTTGTTCCTGCACCTCTGCCTCGACTGTTGCTCATGGACTGCAATTCTACCCCCACAAAGCACAAAGATCCCACTCTTTGCAGTGTTAGCAGGAGCATCTGTAACACCGACTATTTTTAGAAGCCACCAGACCACAGCCACGAGGAACTAAAGGCCAGAACACAGGATTTGCCCACTACCTCCTGCTCTCTAACACAGAGACAGGTGCCAAGCTCCCTGTGCCATTTGCTGCCACCTAAAACATGAACTCAAAAGGACTTGCACTTGCCAGAGCAATTTTTGTCTCTTCTCCTCGCTTTCGTTCAAGATCTCCTAGATGATTACAGCAGTTTTTCTGACTTCTGTTGCCAAATCCAAGCAGACTACACTTCATGGGTTACACTCTGGTGATATTTACCAACTCCTATTTGCAGCCCATTAAAAATTAATGCCTTCTTGTCTGTTTTCTGAAATTAATTTCAGACATAGGAAACAAGTAGCATTCTCAAATCATGAATGAATATTCTCTTACAGAGAGCGATTTACAAAATTCAGACAGGACACTTAACAATTCTTAGAAGTCAAGCCATCTTCAAAAGAAAGCTAAGCACTAACATTATCTTTTCTCAACATGTTGAGCATTTTGAGAAAGGCTTCTCAGAGTTCTCTGCAAGCTGTTTGAAAATCATAGGCAAAGCCAGAACATCAGAAGAAAGAAAGGAACAAAAGTTCTATCTGACATTTAGACTGAAAAGTTCCAACAGCTCACTTCGCTGAGATTGACTCACATAATTGTACCTTTCAAATCCCAGCATAAACAGCTGTTTGAAGATCCTGCCTTTGGTTTCTATGAAGCACCAACAATTGCAGAGAAAGATACATCAAGGTCTTAGTTTATTTTGAAGGAAAGAAAATTGTGCTATTCTAGCAATAATGAGAACTTCTAATGATGCATGTCAGGATACCCTTGGAGGAACCAATCTGTCATGGAACTTTCAGTAAATATTTATCAATGTCATTAAGAAAACTGCCCAGAGACATCATGGATGCCCCATCCATGGAGGTGTTTAAAGCCAGGTTGAATAGGGCCCTGGGCAATCTGATTCAGTACTTGATCTAGTGGCTGGCAGCTCTGCCTGTGGCAGAGGGCTTGGAATATAATGATCCTTGGGGTCCCTTACAACCCAAGCCATTGCATAGTTCTATGAAGAACAGTTCCTCCTTTTTGTTTTGTCTTTAGAAATCTGAAAATTCACATGCAGAATATGCCACCCCTTCTTCACTCACAGCTATAAACAGCTCACATGCATTCTTTTCAATCTGGAGCAACTTTAGTTCAAGCACGTTATTATATACGAGTTATGCGGAAACTTCACCACTAGACACATCTATGCCGTGTTTAATTTCAGAAGAGCCTTGCAGGTACACGTCTGCATGCATTATCAGAAGAGCGTTAGCTATACTGCACTAGAATTGTACACTGGAACTGACATAGTACCAAAGCTGAAGGGCCACCAACCATTTAGCAAGTGATATTTAATGCAGCACACAGACTAAGTGTATAGATTTAAACAGTAACAGTTATCCCTGTAACAGCTGAAGTACATTGAAGAACTTTCAGGGGAGAAGTGGATTGTTCGGTTTCTTGGTGTGATGTTTTTCCTTGAGGAGCAAGAGAAGAGAAGGGAGGTACTTGCATCTCTCTGTTACTGGGAAACTTCAGTGTGCAAGTCTCTCACGTGGAAACATATGGAGAAACGCAAACATGAAGCTATTCAACAGCTCTATCCTGTTTTTACCATAACTATTGCTCACAGCACACTATAAAGACAGTCTTTTTCTTCTCTCTGCCTTCAACCCCTCAAATAAATCCCCTTTATTGGATTATGGATTAATGCAGCAACTATAGCAGTAAGCTGTTTCCATGAGAGTGAAAAAAACATAAGATGTGGACCATTAAGCAGAAGAGCTTTTCATTTCAAGTCCGTGGGTCTGTCTTAGGTATTTTGTACATGACAGGAAAACATTATATTTCACTAAGTGGGTTTTGAACAAAACATACAGGATAGATTTAGCACCTGCTAAAACACTCCCACAACATTAAATTAACTAATGTAACTCCCTGTTTCTATTAAAACATCTCACGTCCAGCAAAATTAATAGCAACTTATTTAAGTCACAGCTCCCACTAAACAATGAACACACAGTAATGGCAACATTACCTCAAGAATACCCTAGAAGTTACAGACTGCCGCTTGAATAGAGCTGAGCTACTGCTGCTGCTTCTTTTCCACAAAGAAATAAACCAATATTATCATCATCATGGACTGAGACACCCCCTCCCCCCCCCAAGAACAAAGTAAAACATGCTCAAGAGTGTTGAACCAACTGCATCAAAACATTTTGCAGATTGGCTAAGTGTTCTTATTTTACAAAAAAATGATGCATAGAAAGAGCAATATTATGCTCTTAAATAAAACAGAAAAGTCAGTGGCAGAAGCTAAAAATAGGAAATGTGGATGAAGCATGGCATGATAGCTGGAAGAACTATAACTCCACCCCAAAGCACTGATGAAAAAAGGCAGCTACATAAGTTAAAAATAACTTATGATTAGTGAGGGAGTGATGAAGACAGAAGCCCTAAGTCAACTGAATAAGCCAGAGACTCACTTCAGATAGTACTAGACTCAACTAGGGAATGTCAAGCCATGTTAACATTCCGCACAAATTAATTTCAGTTCAGCTTTCTACGTCAGCAATTTTGATTGGAACAGCATTAAAAGTACGGATGCTGTGAAGTTAAAAAAAAAAACACACCTTCATTCGTCAAACTGATGCACCTGAAAAGATCACACACACAAAACTTCAAGATCTCAAGAAGGCAAAGAACAGCTCTTGCCCTGGGTGGTCAGTAACCTATGATATCGAGAAAGATTTCTCAAGGAAGATGGGAAAATATTTACCTGTGATGTATCAATGAGTTAAAGAGTTCATGACATTGCACAAAACCAATCTCTTCAGCACATGACAGGTGGCAGAATCCCATATTTTAAAGATGCATATTTGTCCTGTGAAGATTTTCTTAGGCTTACCGTGGTAAAAACCAACTATCAAGTTCATCTGGATTCATGGTGTGCCTGCAAGGTCCTTTCCCATTCATAGATGGGAATTCAATCTAGTGCATAGCCCTCCCTTTACTTCCATAAGAATGCCTGGTGAACTGAAAGGAGTACATACATTCCAGTGTGTATGTGAGATGCACAGATTTAGTTGACTGTACTGGGGACAGAGTAAATGTTTACTATAGGATGGTAAAGATTCATTGGTAAGCTTCCCATCTCTTGCCCTGCAGGGCCCAGCACTGATTGATGCAGGGTCACTTCCAGAAATTTTGGCTCCGATAATAACTTTGAAGGTAATTAGGAGAGAGAATCACAGTGAAGATTCTTCCACATTTTCCAGTATAAGCTAGTAATGTCTTATCATTTTCCATACAGATTCCAAGGTAAAATGTTAAGCCACAACTGGGACTTGTCTTGCAGTAAGTTTCTACATAATATTCAAAGACGTTATTCAAGATGTTATTTTATTCTTCTGAAGCAACAGTCTTCTCAGGTATACATCTTTTTATTATGTAAGACAAATAAGAAATGCACTCTCTGCTAAAGATTCTGTACTCCATACAGATGCTGATTTAACGAAAAAAGTTACTGAAGAAAGAAGGCACATGTAAATGTAATTAGTGGGCTAACAAACATTTACTGACATGGGTGTTTAGGAACTTGACACTGATGAAGAAATATATTATGAAAAGCTAACTACAGCAGAGTTCTGGACAAAACTGCAATTATATTTTGTTTCCTTATTTCTACCATCTTTCCAGTGCAAATACAGCTGGCATCAGTTCTGACCACACACAAGTCACAAATGGTCCAACCATCACAGTATCAACATCACCTCAAAACCAGCTCCCAACAACAACCTACTCAAACAGAAGTTTTCATGTATTCAGAGGAAGAATTAAGTAGTATAATTTAAAGCCACACAACCTCTTCCATTTTATTACTTAACAATACTTGAGACATCTAAGAATTTATGAATGTGCTGCTATCTGCAGCTTCTGAACTGAATTTCCATGTTGACTGCTTTCATACAATTTTCATAGTACCCATTATACCACCAAAAACCTTTTATGCTTTGATTTGATCTTAACAGCTCTTCAGGTATAACTTACTTTTCAGCTGCATATGTGGGTGAGCTGAGGTAGAGGACTCAGTGGTAAGCTGTTGCTGTGGAATATCTGTGACTGCCTGCCAGACACAGGTGCTAACACAGCCTCTGAGGAGGGAGCTCCTTCAAAATTAGCTCACTCAATTTAGGATCACAAAGAAAACAACTGTTTTGAAGACATACAAAACTACTGAAGCATTAAAATGTATAACAAGGGTGGGAAAGCAGAATTGGGTAAGCTGGGAGAAAAGGAAAAAAAATGATGTAGCCAGAAGAAGATGCAGAGATTTCACTGAGAAAAGAATATAAAAAAAATGTAATAGAGGGCAAAACAAATCCCCTAGCACATGCAGAAAGACCACAGAAACAAAAATGAAAAAAGAGGGAGGTGGTAAACAAGACAGTTACGAAAGGTAGTGGCAGTGAAGAATTCTTGTCACTTTCCTCACAGAAAGGCAAAAATGAACAGTTTCCTTGATGTAAAAATATGCAAATTTCACATAAACAACCTTCTAATGCTACAAGATTCCAAAGAAAACACACCTTGAGGAAATAAAAAGTGACTTTCTCTAAATAGCACCAAGGTACATCAGCTAACCAGAGCATAGCAAGTCAGGTCCTCTCCAAACAGGCTGGGTGATGCAGTACAAGCACACTCAATGTACTTGTTTTTTCCTCTCATTCCTAACATGAAGTTTATAAGGAACAATTGTCTCAAAAACAAAATCTAAATATATTTATGCAAGGACAATTTCTTAGTTTGACATAGTCTATTCCGAGGTAAATGGTCATAGGGAAAACTTGCTTCCTGGAGAAATTAAGAACAGATAAGGGCATGAATCTGCTCCCTAAAAGTAGGAATTTAAACACCCTATTGTAATACAAATAGAAACCACTGCAAACTAGGCCCAACATGTCATAACCACCAAACATACAACAGGATCCCTACACAAAACTCCAAGTAGAACCAAAGTATTAAATAAATCCCAGCAGCTGCTCCTACCAAATGTAGGCACTGCAGTACAAACCTACAAGCCAGAAAGTATACAAGAACTTGCAGAGAACAATAAATTATTCTTGCAAAGTACATTCATTAAAAAGAAAGTTCTTAATCCTTTTAATCGTGATTATAACTTCACGTGTTCCATAATGTAAATACACTGAAAACTATCTGAATTCCCAGTTCCAATCTGAATGCCATTCAAGTTAAAGGAAGATGCTCATCTTCTGCAAGTAAAATGTTTCTAAAGCAATCTGATAAAGTACAAACTTGGGGATGCAATGCCAACTTGCCTGATTTAGCATCTTTCCATTACCTAGGCACCAATTTCAGGAAATAACTGCCTCAAACAGAAGTCTAAAGAACCAAACAAATTTCCTGTGTCTTATTCATACAGCCAGGAAGAAAAAAAGAAACCATTTGTTCATTTAACCAAATTCTTAACGACTACTTCAAGAGATAAAATATGGTCACTTAATCAAAGGCTATGGGTAAGTCACACGTTAAACATTTGATCAAACAAACCAAGCAATCAATATTGGAAAAAAAACTAAAGAAATTTATTTTGGTAAGCTAACACACCTTCCATTTAGATTTAAACTAATACCTACTTGATATGCTTCCTTACAGCTACAATAAAAATTACTTCTTACTTCATACACAAGTTTCATGAAAAACAGCCTTCACAAAGTCAGTCTCAGGTTTTCTTGTTTCAGGTGGTTCACTGTACTGAGCCACCCCGCGAGAAAAAGAACAGCAGAGGTACACTGTCTCTTGGTTTTTGTGTTGCTGAACTCAAATCAGTAAAGTGCTTTCCGATTTTTCCCTGCACACTTTTCTTCTTCACAAAAAACTTTTTATTGTGCTTTAACAGAAGGTCAATGGCTATCACTTCTCTACTTCGGCACAATGGTGAATTGAAACAAGAACCCATAGCTGGTTGGGCCGACAAAGCAACCAGTATGTCTAAGCCAATAAAGCGATTTGTTCATTAAAGCTACTAATAAAGCAACCTTTTGTTAGTCTATGAAACATCAGAAACCTCATAGAATTCATTTAACTATGCTTAAAAAAAAAACCCTCATACTCAGAAGTTCTAGAATCTGTCAGCTTGTCCATTTCCTTCAAGTGGTGACACAAAACCCCTCCATGCTAACTTCCTAAATGCAGTAACAGCAGCGCAAAGTTCCATGCCTTTTTTACAAACAGAAAAGCTTAGGGTCCTTGGTCAAGGTATTCCCCTTCCCCCACACCACCAAAACCTCCAAATTTATAATATTCATGATTTATTTAAAGCTTCCTATGCTATGCTGTTAACCTACTGTAATCAACAAAAGCATTGTAATTCTGGATTGAAAAACAGAACCAGACAAGGGACACACTCAGCTTAGATCCAAGGACTTATTTGGATTTCATGAACAGAATACATGGGAAGAAGCACTTGTGTCCCTGGCTCTCAATTAAACCAAAGTCAAATTTGAACTTAATTCCTTTGTGCTCAGCAGCTTTTACTGTTCTCAGTGACCAGCTGTAACGTAACTACAGCCAAACCTTTTCCAAGCAAGATCCTTAATTTGCCCTAATCAATTTAGCAATACAGTATCAGCAACCCTTTATGAGAATTTAAGTGAAATTTCCTTCCTCACTCACAATTTCTAAACTTGCTCCATTAACAACTCAGCTCCATTGGTTTGCAATCAGAGTCAGGGCCAAAAGAAAAAAAAAAGCAACTTCTCATCTAGTCACCATCAGCTAGGCAAAAAAAAAAAAAAAAAAAGGTCATTAACTCCTCTAAACTGCTATCCTTAGAATAAGTGAAATAAAATTTTACCAACAGTGAAATATTGCAGCAGTGTAAAACATTAAAGCAGATAATTAAGCAAAACAAGATCCAGGGGGTTAAAAAAATGTCTATCCATAACTACCCATTCTAAGGGCAGCACAGTGCCTACTGTCCTAGCAGCAAGCCTCTGTAGGAGCAACTTTAAGTCACTCTTGTGCTACCGTATCTCACCTGCTTCTCTTTGTTAAGCATAATGCTAACTACCCATTGTAACATACAGGACTACTCGAGTGAGAACAAATGAGCAAGTTTAAAAGTTTCACCTTCTGCAATTTCGCAGGGACGAGATTCCAATTCGTTACTCTGAATGGAGCATTCAAATTCTCAGCAAAAGTTCTTGAAACAGAATGATAATAAAACATTTGTCCCCACGGAGATACTTACAATTAGCCAAGGTTCTGTCCTTGGATGTTCAGAAAAAATAATCTCTATTTATAAAATAAACAAGCATGCTATCTAGAAAAGTGATAGCATCCCTCCCCCCTACACTGTGACTCTCCATAGCAAGCCACGAGAGTATATCCTTCTTCTGGAATTAAGTGCCTATTCTAACAATAACACTCCAATAGCTTGTGAAACTTCTCAATTAAGCAGTTGTCAAACAGCCTGATAAGGCACAGAAAGACAACTGATAGCTGAAACCACAGTCATGCAACAAGTTCTGCAGTCCTCCAAGCTGCTGCCAAACAAAAGTTTCATCAATATGTAGTCAGGAAGCCAACAAACTACCATCATACTTCATAGCAAAAGTGAACAGGTAGGTAATTTTACTTAATTTTAAAATTTCAACCATTAAATTCTTCACTTAAAGCTCTTGCTGGACTTGGGAGTCTTCTGGGTGCTACTGAACTGCTACAGAGCACTGGTGAAGAGAACAGCAACACAACACCGACCGCAAAGACAGACTCGAAGGAGTTACACCACACTTCTCTTATTCTCTCCTTGAAAATAAATTGACATGACTTCTATAATGTGATTAAAATTAAGTTTATATATAATGCTGTCTTAATCAAAGTTACGAATCCCCATAGTGCTAATTCTCCCAGCGCATGCCTGACCAAGCCTTTCAAAAAAACTTTACACTTAATACGTTCATCCGGGCTTACAAAGATTCATACAAAAATGTGACCTCCATAACACAATGTGCTGCCTGGTATTTGTCATCAATTGCACTTTCTGGCCTGCTAAAGTTTCAAAATCAATCCTCCACTTCATTTCAGTTCTGCTCCCTTAACAGTGCAAAGTCAATGGATTTTATGTTCCTAAGTGACCTAAACGTACTTGAAAGTCCTGCTCATCAGAGATCAACGTCATGCTCTTCCAAACAAATAAATGCAAGCTTGGACTAACAAAAAGCTCCTAGTACTTTCCATTAACAGTGAAAAACTGACAATCAGTTTTGTTCCGAGGCAACAAAAGTATGTCACTAAGAAGTTCGACAAACATCTGTAACTCACAATACAGCAAACATTTATGCTCACACTCAGCTTTCCACAGCTATTCCTATGACACAGTGCAAGTCCACAGTTCAATGACTGCAGGATCAAACCTGAATTTAACTGAACTACTTTTACCTGTATTTAACAAAATACTCATGATATAGCCTATGGCAGTGATAAAAAGTTCAACCAGAGTTAAAATGCATCACAAGCATCTTCAGATTTGTTCGTGATAGCAATCAGTTAAGATGATAAAAAAATCTAAGCTTATGATATAAAAATCTTTAAAAATTTGCTATTAGAATAGAAACCATTAACATGCTATTAAGACTTGAACATATAACTTACAAGGTCTGAACATTTGTTTACTTTGCCTGGTTCAACTGTTGTAAAACTAACATAGGAAATGTTAGTATAGAAATATCTTGCTGTGTTTTTTATATATTATAATTTTTATATAACATTATTTCATATACACACACACACAGACATAACCTATACCATCAAGACACACAGGAGTTCCTGTGATGTTCTTTACCCAGGAACAGCTATACAGGAATTGCAGTTTCCTTGAAACACAGCCAAGAATCCCTCCTTACTTTGATACCTGTCATTTCCACAGGGCCAAGCAGTTCTTCAGGAAACATCCCCCACAGCTTAAACTTCAGCTCAAGCTGCTGTTCCTAGGACTGATGTCTATCTTAAAGCTCCAGTAAGCAGTGGTCCTTTTCAGCAAGAAAATAAAGCGTGAGAAAATAAATGTAGACAAGCGTCTTTCTGTGGATGTCCACTCCTTCATCAAAAAGTATAGAAGAAAGCACACATGAAGAATGGTCTCTTCCAGACAAAAGACCAATTTCGGGGGACTATGATAGAGGCAAGAGATGTGAAGAACAAAGGATAGGAACCAACTGCAACAACTTAATGAAGCTAGAAGGAGCCACACTCAAACTAAAAGCGACTCCCAATGCAGTAGCTAGCACACCTGCAGAATTTGTTGCAGAAGGAAAAACTGGGCAAGTTCAAAGAAGAGAAATTGTTCAACCTTTTCCGAAGCAACAGAAACCATCCCTTCTCAGAGATGCCCCAAGCTGAATGCAGCTCAAGTCCAAAAAGTATCAAACACCGTAAAAAAGACTTCCCTATGCATCCACATAGGGATATTTTTGAGATGGGCCACGTATAGAATTGGGGAACTTCTGGGTTCCTACGCAAGGCTAGAAGGAATTTCGGCATGATTCATTATGGAGGGACCTCTCAGCTCATGTTTGTTCCCCATCAACTGCAGCATATCTTGATGTGTTTCTCTCATCTCAATCCAAGACTTCCTAAATCCTAAATTCAAAGGCTAAAACAGCCTACCTGAGCAGACAAGTTTTTAAACTGCCAACATTAAACTGCTTGATTTAGGGAGTGGAATAGAGCTCATAAACTTCTCATTAACACCACATTTAGAGAAAAAAAAAAAATCATATATTTGGCATTTTCTCATTTCATTTTAAGTGAAGAAAAAGTAATCTGTAAATATTACAAAGATGATATCAATATCTTACTAAAAATATCTAGTATTACAGTGTGAGTAATACAACAATATTTACTAACATTTTAAAGAGACAGTAAATATGATTTAGAGAGAGTTGGGCAAACAAGCCTTTCATCCATTACCAAGCTAGCTGAAACTACTCTTTAGAGAGTACTGTTGTAAAAGCTACACAGGTTGATATCAGAGTGTACAGAACACAGCTTCTGGAAAGGAAACTGTGTTTTTTTAGGTTAGCAGAATTTCACAATAGCAGTGAACTAAGGAGAAATAATGGGAAAAATTACTTTCAAAAACCCTTGTCAGGTTTTTTTTCCTCAAGTCTCAAAAGGTCATTAAGGAAAATGAATCTCCGTGTTCTGCATTCAAATCACAGGGAAAAAAAGTTGGTTTTATTTAGATGTCAGCAAAGAGTCATCCAAAGGAAAAGCACTAAGTGGCCTGTTACCTTACAGAAGGGCATTAACAGCAGAAAGCCTGTGTTCTGTACTAAAACTACTTCACTTGCTCATGGTCCGGCAAGTATGAAATGGTAAAATGGCAAAAACTTCCAGTCAAACTTATTAACGTTAAGAGAAGGAAGTGTAAGGTCTTCAGATAACATAACCAAACTAAAAAAAAAAAAAGGGGTGATGCCAGTGAGCCACTGAAAAGGCACTGCACACCAGGGTGAACATACTGCTCACTGACTTGATGAATTTAAGCAAAAAACCTCAGAAAATGACATGTCCGCTTTGAGAGCACATTAAAAGGTTCTCCAATTAAAAAAGAAAAGGTGGATGTAACTGAAAACAGCATCCGAAGTAGAAACTTCATTTCATAACGCAATGTCAAAAACAGCTCAAAATGGTAATTAATCAAAAACAGTTTCAAAGAAAGGTGAAAGTTGAGGAAAGCCAAAAAGCATCACAAAGATCAGGTGTGCTAACCCTAAATTAGAAAGGCAACAGAGAAATAGAATACAGGGGGAGAACTACCAACGTAGGACTTCATCTGCAGTTTTCTATCAAAAACGATTTATTCAACTAATTTACAGGGCTAACATTTCTAAAGTAACGTAAGACATTGCTGTGAAATTCATGATTAATACAAGATGCTTCCATAAAACAGCTGTTTAGACTCCAAAATTTGGTTCAAGGAAGAAAAAAAAAAGTGTCAAACTAAAATCCCAAGAGATTTTGCAACAACCTAATAAGCCCTAACAACTTGAAGACTGATCTTGAAAAATGAGCTAATCCAAGTTTTACATGTGAAAACTGTTTGGTGGCACTCCAACACCAGTCCAAAAAAGCAATTCTGAAAAGGAGTGAAAGACAAAAGTGAATTCCATCAGGAAATCCTGATTCTCTTCTGGAAGTGGCAACTAACTAAGTGGCACAGAAGTTAAACTCGCAATGCTGCCATCAGTACAATTCTTGAAAGTTGATATTTTTCTCTTTGGCAGCAGCCAGCATGCATACGGATAGCTCTGCTCTAGTCACAGCACATGCAGCATGTAGCCCAGCTAGCAAGCTGCAAAAAACCTGACAGGTCATATGGGGACTAGAGCAACACTGAGGCAGCAGCAGGATCGGAATGATCTGCAATGGGCAAGGTCACAGAAGCTATTAGGGCTGCAACAAGAGCTCAGTTATTGCAGGGGAGGAGTACAGCAGAAGACCGAGGATACAAATCCATAGGAAAATGGATTTTAATAGTTCTGCCGCTCAGCATTTTGTTTCCCTTGCGTTTTACAGATTGGAATACTAATATTTCTTCACGCTGCAGCTTTGATCACCGTGTTAAGTGTCGCTCTACTGAATAAAAGGATTAGTTTGTCCAGATTGGCAAAGCTGTGATCATGATATAAAGAGAACTACAGGAAAAAAAAAACCTTTGAAGATCAAGTGTGCGTACTCATTTTTGTAGGTTGAATTGGAGTAGTAGCTGAAGGTGGGTTTTTTTTGTCATGCACGTACAATATGAAACATACAACACGACTTCTCCAGATTACTACCTGCTTTATAAGCATTGTTAGCTACTTCAATTTGGCTTTCTGCTAAAAGGAGTAACGCCACTCTACCCTTGCACAAAGGCTAGAAGTCCAGCAGCAGTAGCACTCACATTGGCTGATAACCAGCTGGATTTGAAAAGTGCACAGCACAAACCACAGAAGCCAGCAAGGGGTGGGGGCAGCCAGATCTGCCCTTTTGGTTGCAGCACACCTTCCGCACCCACTTCAGCAGATCAAACCACAGATGTGAGGTTTCAGGGCACAACCCAGGGAACCCAGTACCGAGCCAGAGCCCAGCAGGCTCCCCACCAGCTGCATCCCATGCCAGTTACAGCACACATCCCATATCACACTATCAGTCTTCAGTTCCTTTCTCACTTCATCGGTTTTCTACCATTTTAGTTCCCTGAATTGAATCACCAGAAGTTCAGATTAAACCCAGGACTAAGCGGGTGATGGGTAGGAGAAGCTTTTGGGAACCATCCCTTTCCAGCAGCAACCGATCAGGTTAAATACACTTGACGTGACAGCCCCTGTAAAGGACAAATGAACGTAACACCTCAGGACTCCGCAACCTTTGTATGGGTGGGAAAAACATTATCAAGAGGAAATGGTTCCAATTGTAAGATTTCTCTGTTTTAGACTTCACCAGGTCGTGCCTCATGTCAGCAATTAATTTTGTTCCCACCACACCGCAGTGTAAACAAACAACAGGAGCGAGAAGGATCCAAACCTTAACATTTCTTTTGTGCCACCAAGCAAGCCTTTGTTTTTCCAGTCATTCCCAGCACCCTTCTGAAAGGTTCCCACAGCCGGTGTAAACAACACGCCAGATGAGCTGGATGACTGTGCCTACCTCCTACATCGCCTGCTCACAACCGCAGCATGCAGTCCCCCAGCCTACAGCCGCACAGCCACCCCCGCCCTTCACGCAAGAACCCCTGCCTGTGCTCCTGAGTCAGCCGAGTGCTACACAGTGCTCCTGCAAAGCACAGCCCAACGTCAGCGGTGCGTGAGCTGAAGTTTGACCCTCCGTGTTATTTCAAGATCAGCCCACTTCTTTTCTGCATATCAGGAATTACTCGGTTCCAAAATAGTCGGATATAACAGCATTCAAAGGACAAATAACAAAACAGTTTACAAGACTTACCATGGCAATAAGCTATAAAGCTAGGAATTCAACACAAAAACTGAAAAGAAACAGAACATCCTGAGAACAAAGAACTGTGAATGTCAGAGTTGTTTTGCTACAGCCAGCCATGTCTAAGAACCACTCCAGTTCTAGCACTGTCTCAGGTAGGTAAAACTAAGCTAAACATCTAAATGGGCTAAGAGCTGCCACTACGAAGGTAACTGATGTGGTTAATGCAAACACTTCAGTATTCCAAGTTAGAAAACACCAAGTTCAGACACCTGCCTTTTACAGGACCCACATAAGTTCGCTGCCCAAGTAAGACAGTCTTCATAGAATCCGCTTCGCATACATCTTATTTTCATGCAGACACAACGTGAAAGCATGGTTCAAATTTCTGCTGCGTGGCTACAAGGCCTGCATGTTGTTGCCATGTTTTGTGGACAAGCTGCAGCAGCAGCCCCGTCTGTCACACAGCTGGCAATGGAAATCCTGCCAGCTGGGAACTGAGCACAGAGTTGCGGTGCAGCTCCTAAGCAGACCTGAGACAGCACCGTCACAACTTGCCACCACAGACAGCATAGCTAACACTCTATGACAGCAGAGGCCTAACTGTACCCTTCTACCAAAGGTCTGTCACACAGCTAAATATCTGTCCCCTTACTGGGTACACTGAATAGCTTAAACACACAGCAGGTCACCAGTCAGGGGCAGGAGGTGAAGAAAAGCATCACAGGTTAAATCACTGTCTCCTTCGCTCAGGCAACTGCAATGCACACTGAGATAGGAGAAAAGCAGTTCCCAAACAGGGTGCCCAACCAAAACGATTACTTTAAATTCCAGCTTGCTAGACTATCCAATAAGGCCTGCTATCTAGGTACCTGGACAATGGCACTTTTGGTGTCATAAGCTTACTGGCAGAAAAAAAGCCAACACAATGACTTTGCCTTACAATAACTAAAGGATGCCCTCGTGATATGTAAGAACTGTTATAATTGCACTCTGCAGTAACGAAGGAAGATCCCTGTCATATCACTCATCCACCCACTCCACAGGGACACCTCAGATCTCAAGGTGTATTCATCAGTCCTGGCAATAACAGAAGAAATTGCCATGGCAAAACTATGTTCCAAGCTACTTACACAAGGTTATCTCCTGGATCTCAGTTTCACAGCCCAATTGCACTGTGTGGAAGCCCAAAAGATCTCTTGCTTTGAGTATCACTGCATGAATTAAAATAACAAAATGCAAACAACAAGTGAAGTAGGCATACCTGGCAAACTGCACGTTTACTGACCATCTGACTACAGCTCAAGCCACAGGTAACACCTGTGGTACAGCATTTGGTGAGGCATCAGATCTTCCACAGAGACTGAAAACTGTGCCAAGCTACATGGGACCACACTTGCCACAAAATATTAATAAATTTTCAGAAAGACCAGAACTCAAAGGTGTAGGTTTGGTTATCACAATTAAGTGGTCATAATCTTGAACACTGAAGAAATTTTTCTTTAAAAAAAAAAAACCACAGTTTTTATTAGGTGATGATAAAGTCAACAACAGCACGCATCCATAGAAATGCTAAGTTTTACATTACTGGAATAGCTAGCGAGAGACTTCTCAAGCATGAACGACGCCACAATGCTGAAAGGCTTGCACTCGCCAGGGAACACACTGAGCTGCTTACTTTCCTAAAAAGGGAAGCTGGAAAAAAGCTCGAAACCTTTTCTTCCTCATTGGCGTCAGCTTGTGGTGTTTTGGGTTTATCACTCATTCAGTAAGGCAAGCAGCTTGTCCTGAAGTAGCCTGTTCACTTCTGAAAGCACTGCAACTGCTTTCACTCCTGCAGATATATAAGGATATGCATTCTATCTTACAAAGCTTTTCATTTCACGTAGAAAAGAACCTCTTTTCACACGCCGTTTGCAATGAGGCAGAATCCCTAATGAGTGTAAGCAGAGCCTGCAGACGTAAATGTCATGTCTCATCTTAAAGGAAACATGATAAAAATTTATCCTGCAAAATGTGTGCTTCTAGAATATCCACCGGTGTCCACAGGAACTCAGAGCCAAGGCATGCATTAAGGACATTCTTCCAGTCAAAGAGGGCAGAGTTAAGTAGTTACTGTCAACAACACACACCTTGGCTTTGCAGATCCTGTCCTTCCGAAGTTCAAAGTAAAAGCCACAACCCACAGCAACACAAAACTAAGCTGACTAACCTTAGCTGCATTTATGGGTTTGGGGATATTTCATTCCCTTTCAAGTGGACTCTCAGTACTCCTTGTGCAGTTGGCTCCCCATCATCTGTTTCAAATCTCAGCTAAGCCCAATAAGAGGAACACACAAGAGTAGTCCCCAGTAACTTGTATGGCTGCAATATCTCCTCCCACATTTCCAGTTACCCAGAGCAACATTTCCTCTCTCAGCACTTCCTTCAGAGAGAGGCATCAACACTGGACCACAAAGTCAGGGAACCAGAATGTAGGAACGAGCTTAACAATGATCCTAGAATGAGTGCAGATTTGTAATTTTCAAGGAGGATCCACACACAAAAACAGGAACCAAGACTGAATCAACAACCCGGCATACTGCAGGGGCCATGGCCATATAAGCAAGCAAGATTCACTGCGAAAGACTGAGAAGGAGTTTAGAAGACACAATCCTAATTTCTCATTCCACAGCTCTAACTCTCTCCTCTCCAGGGTGCTCTTCTAGGCCCCCAGAGCTCTCAGCTCCACCTCTGGGCGGCTCTCACACCCTGGTGAGAGGATGGGTGTTGTAGGTAGAAACTGTTGTTTCAGCAGCAGGGCCTGCCCTCAGAGGATGAGAGGGTGAGAAGACAGATCTGTGTTGCCAAAAAATACTTGCTCAAGCACCCGTAGTTCTTATCCATACTACTGAAATGTTTTCAAGAAAGTAAGCACTTGAAAACATTCATGTTTTTACCATTTTTAGTTACCCAATCTCTGAACACAAGGTTTTACTCAACCTCAGCTGCCTTAGAGCTGTCCCTTTGTTATAAACAGCTACTCAATTTCAAGCCAATAACAAACTAAATTCACCCTAGGCCAGACTGGCCATCCACCACCTATTACTATCAGAGGTAACGAGGCTTCCCTTACATAGTAGAGGCTACAAAGCAGCCTTATGAGACCAATCAGAAACAGATCAAACAATTTCTGAAAGAAATAAAAACACTTTTTTTTTTTTAATCACCATAACAATATATTTGGGTTAATAAATCTGACAAGCGCTTTTAAAGTTTTCCGAGACACAAGTAGAAATTGCCTTTTGTGTTCCTCTTTTTCAAAGACAATTACAAAAGCTGAGGTCAAGTGAACTGCATTGCAAAATGCATCATACTGGTACAACTCCAAAGTTAGAGGCAAAACTGGTAATAGTGTACACAGATAGAACATCCCACACCTCTCCATTCCGGTACCCTATTTGCACTTGATCAAGAAAATTCAACAAATTTTGCTGGCTTGGAAAGCAATGACCACCACTGACCATCTTGGAGGGACCCAGAATGGGGTGGAACAGCTGTCTGAGAGCAAACCTGCTCCCATAGGTAACCTGCAACTGAACACTTACTGCTGAAAT
Source organism: Tragopan temminckii (assembly GCA_028571105.1). Taxonomy (NCBI): domain Eukaryota; kingdom Metazoa; phylum Chordata; class Aves; order Galliformes; family Phasianidae; genus Tragopan; species Tragopan temminckii. The sequence goes on from JAOWBP010002392.1 coordinate 13,528,757, forward strand.
CACATCAGTATTCTGCCAGTGAAAAAGCACACATGCAAAATCCTCGTCCTTCGGTGAGAAGCCAACCACCTCAGCTCACAATACAAAGATCATCTGAGCTAAACATGTTTGTTTGGAACAGTAAGAAGTATTTCACATCTCCTCTTACCAGCCGAGCTGCAGTGCCGTGCTCTCTAGCTGACGATAACATCTTGAGTCAAGACGGAAGAAGACACCTGCTCATATCTTAAGACAGGACATTATAGAAAAATACACTGTTTAGCCCTTGTAAAAACACAGGCAATAGTTTCTCAGAGCACCAAGTAGATAAAATGAAGAGCTACTGCAGAATCAAGAGCTGTCTTTTTTGCAAAGACGAGCAGCCTAGAAGGGAGATCACGTACTCTTTGTCACGGCAAGCACAAACCAGACTGAACTCAGAAATCCTTTTTATTCTGACACTGCTTAATTTTCAAGCACATGGCCTTGTAACCTGAATTATAATATATATGCCTACTTTTCCAAATCTGAATCATTTTGGTTGAGCTCTCAAAAGATATCCGCTATTTCAAAAGTAAGGGAGAAGGGTGAGGGGATTGGGATTTTTTCAGCATAAACTTCAGGGATATGGGCTGCGAGTGGAAGTGCTTACTTACATAAACCATATCTGCTCTTCCCTCCAAGCCCCATTCACACGAGAGCAAGCCACCATGGGAGGCTGGATGCCCAGAACGAAGCAGCCAAAGCCACAAGGGGACAGGCACGGGCAGGGTGCCCTGGGGAAAGCAGCCAGCAGCACATGCTGCTGCTCACACAAGGGTGACCGCAGGGCAGCGGGCCCAGCCAGCCTTTGGTTTAAGCCAGCACAGCTTCCAGAAGCACCAGTGGCTGTGCCACCAAACCGCAAGACCAAGAATTTTGTTAACAATCAGCTGACTTCTAAACTTTCACGAGTATGAGCCCTCATCAAACAAATAACTCAAGTGTCTGCTGTCACAGGTCTGTAGAAGCGACCCTGGTAAGCAGCTCAGTCTATCCTGCGACCACGAGGAACGTGTTAGTGCAGACCCACCCCTCAGTGTCTGCAAATAACAACAGCACTTTCTATCACAGAAGAGAACTTGCAGGGGAGATTACAAGCATTTCATGTTATCTCTTTCAGGAACTACCCGATACACACAACTGGCATCCGAGAAAGCTAGAGCAGCTCTGCTTCAGCTCTTTCGTCTTAACAGCCCTTTTATTTCAAATGCGACGCATGTAAACTCAGTCAGTGTGGCTGCATTCTTAAGAGGAACAGTGNNNNGATTAAACACATTTGCTGAGAGCAGCCTGAACTTCGCACAGACTACATGACTAACGCTGACTAAAAGATGCTTGGTTTCCTTAAAGAGACAGAACTTGGTTCAATGACATCACCAGGCCTAAACCACCACACACGTTCCTCTCCTGACAGCTCAGAGAAGAGATCCCACTGAAGTTCTTCAAAGCAGCACGTGCATACACAGTGGGAAGAAGCAAAGTTGCTCTGACAGTCTGAAAACATTACTTCTTTTTCTCAAGCTCCCCTAAAAGCTGATACAGGTGGAACTCACACACCTTCCGATAAAGGAATGCCTCTGCTACTAAACAGATGCTAGAGTAAAAGATGGTTCAGCTTGAACAAAGGACTTGCTCTGATTAGATGTAAGCTGGAATACGACATATTACTTAAACCCTGAAAAAAATCATTTTAATGGCACAAGACCATATATTCTCTTGAGATATGTATGTGCCTGGGGCTGCCAACAGACAGAATGGGGTTGTTATTAGAAACAGGACGGTGCTGCGGGAAAGGACAAATTTAAGTCAGAAATCAGGAAGTGACATAAAAGCAAATGTAATCACCATAACAGAGTAGGGGGGGATGTGGTGCTTTTTGACTCCTGTGGGTATAAAACAAACAAAAGCACCGACCATCCCTTCAGCACCTTCAGTACTCAATTCCCTTCAGTGACTTGAAGGAAAACTCCTATCCTGAACTCTGGCTCCTGGAGCAAAAAAAGCAGAAGTTCATCTAAACGGAGACCCACACACAGGCACACACCTTTTTAAGACTGCAGTGACAACAAGGAGCTTAGGACAGGGAGACAGTTGTCTAAAATAGACTCTTTCCATCTGCCAGAAAGTTTTGTCTCAAAAAGAAGCAGGCACACACATGCGGCGCTGCCTACCTCTGCATTCCCTTCTGCTTCCCAGGCTGCTGAGGGGAACCAGGGCCAGTGGCAAACACACAGCGAGCAGTCTGGGCAGAACTGGCTTCTGCACCTGTGTCTGAACGCTGCCTGGGCAAACAAACAGCACCTGAGCTGCTCTCCCATTAGCACACCAGGTGAAACAGCCGTGTATGAGAGTAAACTCAGGAGTAACACAACTCAGCACTGACCAACAGAACTTTCTTTCACAGTGATAAACAAGTGTTATTTTCTCCACTGAAGCATAGGACACTCTACTACAACAATTTGGATTTTGTTTTTTGTTTTTTTTTTTATCGTTTTGGGACTTTTTTTGTTTGTTTGCTCAGAGGGAAGTTAGAGTCTGCAAAAATGCAAAAAGAAAAGAACAATTAAAAAGGCAAAACCCACAAAAACCATCTCCATACAACGGGACGGCCCCAGAAGCCGTTCCCCAGCCTCGCTGGGGGACCTGGCGAGGCAGCAGGAGCACTTGTTGGTGCTTCGTGAAGAACTTCTCCACTTCT
>JAOWBP010002392.1:13547665-13559125 GCA_028571105.1 Tragopan temminckii
GAGTAAAGACCTGTAGGAGAATGCAAGTGTCCTCCAACTATGTGCTACTTATGTGACACCCCCCCCCCCCCCCAACCTCTACCTGTGCGGCTGTGATGCTGCATACCAGTGCAGCTCCAGGTGAAGTATAGTTTGCCCTCAAAGTAATGCTTGCTTATTGCCTTTCTTCTTGCCAGTACCTTATTTCAGCTATGCACTTAGCTCTTGTTAGCAGAAAAAGACTATTTTCCCATGATTATTTTCCCATGATCAGACAATATGAGCAGCACTGACATGTAGAAAATACCCTACTGGTGACTGCTTATGCAGTAGCATGAGCTGACTGACCTCTGTATGTCAGCTTGTGGGAGAGCAGCTGGTGCTGCTCTTTGCTCCCATCAAACAGAGCTGTTGCTGTTCTTCAATAACATGAAAGCACCACCGGAGCCCTTCCTTAAATTTAAGCAGTAATACTCAGGATGCATTTCCCCTGATGTTGGTAGTGATATAAGTGCAAGGGGATTGGCAACCATCCCATCTCTCCTTCCCAAACCAGCTCCCCTAAACCCTTCTGGCTCTATTTTAGGAGACAGGTGTGGTGCTACTAATGGGGGTACAGTGGGGCAAGGACCTGGGGATGGAGCAGCAGCTCTGTGGTAATCCCCAAGGTGTGAAATGCACCCCAGACTCTGCAGCCAACTCCTCTTTCCCTTCTTTGTAAATAAGGGGAATCACTGCCCTAAAATACAGGTTTTTAGAGTCTGTCCCTGTACTGAAGATACTTCTTGCTAATGGGGAGTTTTAAATGAGGGAAATCACTTGTCTGATCACTGTTATGATACTCTTCTACTGAAATATCCCATTGGGTAGACTTGATAGCATCTTCCCTGTTTCTAAAGGGATGCTATGAGAAAGAAGAGGACAGACACTTCAGGTGTGGTCTGTTGTGGTAGGACAAGGGGAAATGGTTTCCGACTATAAGAGAGATTTTTTGACTGGCTATAAGGAAGAATTTTTTTAATAAGGTTGGTGAGACACTGGGACAGGTTATAGCCAGAGATGTGGTGCATGCCCTATCCCTGGAGGCATTCAGGGTCAGGTTGGATAGGGCTCTGAGCAACCTGATGTAGCTGTAGGTGTTTCTGTTCATTGCAGGTGAGTTTGACTATATTGCCTGTGAAGGTTCCTTCCGACTCAAATGATTCTATGATGAAAGGCACAAAACAAACTCAAGTGCAATGGACAAATCAGTGACCAGGAGAGGGGAGTACTGGATGAGAATGAGGAGTGAAGGAACCAAGACAGTGAGCCACACTGTTTTAGCCATGACACTTAGGTCTGCAGAGATGGTTGGTTGTAACTGGAATGAATGTTGGGCAGTGGCCTTGGCAAGTGCAGCAGTCCTTACAGAAATGAAGGTGAAAGAAGAGGTAGGCTGCGTTATCAGGTGTGTAAGGATTCCTCTGGTCAGTTCAAAGCAGGATGTGACATTAGAGGAAAAGAACAACAAAACATTTTGTGAAAATCTAAGATAAGCAAAAATAGCAGTGCTAAATATCATTTGCACAGTACTAAGGGAGCATGTTAGACACATCTGTAACTATACTGAATGCAAATTATTCAGCACCTGGTCTCTTTTGCTTTAGAATGACAGGATTTGATGCTAGGCAGAATTTAAGGAAGTGTTAGCTTCTCAATAGTAACTCAGCAACTTTTTGATGTGTATCCTGGGGGGGGGGGAAGACATGGATTCAGATAACCTCATCCAGAATCAACTGGGGAAGTGTCCAGACCCTTATTTTGAAATGGTGTGTTTTCAAAAGGTTAGAAAGTTCCAGAAGAGAAGAAATTTTGGCATGCCTGTTTTTCAGAAAGGATAAGTGGTATAACCTGGGTAACTGTAGAGCTGTCACCTTGAAATTAGTTTTGGGCCAAATTGATTTTTAGAGCTTGATTGTAAAAATTGCCTAATGATGTATTTAATAAGGATTAATGCTTATTAACATGAGTTTAGCTGGAGGGAATGCTTCTTCTGTGAACTTGCATCTTTTAAGACAAACTAAATCTCTAAGAAAATTATTTCAAATGGTACATCATTTTGACCAAAAGACCACTGAGGATTAGTATTAATCTAAAACGAACAACAAAACATACACACAACAGTCTGTTCTTAAATGCTGTCACAGACAGAGCTAGTGTGTTATTCATTGTTGTAAACATGCTAGGACTGTCTGAAGGATTGTGTCATGGCTGAGTTATGTCATACAATATCACTTTAAGGAGTAGAGTCTGTTTTGAAAATCCAAATTTAAAAAGCAATTAACAATAGACTCCATTTTTCACTGTTAATTGCTGTAGCTGCAGTGCCTGTGAACCGTACAGCTGGTAAAGAGCAATGGTCTTAAAAAAAGAAATATTGGTCATTTATTTGTTTTTTTTCCCCATGAGCCTTGAAAGGGAATTTCTCATTTTTGAACTTCTTCTGATTACTGCTTTACAAGTAGCAGAAAGTCTTAGCATAGCATCTTTATTCTATTGGAAAGAAGTTGCTAGCAAAGCTGCTTCTGGTAAACATCCCCTTCCACTTTTTGTCGTTATCTCAATCTTCCACTTTTCCCCTCTGATTGTATTATTTTAATCAGGTATTCTAGGGAGTGATTTTCACAGTCAGGAACTTGTGAAAATTTTTTGAGAGAATGTTTTACACTCTTTCACAACATTTGTTTTTTTCCAAAATTAAAAATGATCCAAGCAGGGAATACTAATTTAGCATCACTTATAAAATCCACTATTTGCAATAAATTATTTTGAAACAATGAAGAAATATTTCCTCTTTGAGGAAATTACTAGTTAAGTAGTATTCAGTAGCAAATAAAACCAAGGAAATTGTTAGCTGTAAACACATTCTTATTCACAAAGTTGAGCCCTCCTCTGTCAGCTGTTAGTGAGCATTAACTCTCCTCCCAGGTGCCTGGTGGTGTTCTTCACTTGCTCTCTAAAACCAAGGTAGGTATGAAAACATATTACTAAAACATGTGCAGGCAAATTAAGACTGATCATATAGAACACCTATTGAGTGAAAAGAATATTCAAATACAACATGATGATAAGTAGAATATGGTAGGGCAGGATCTAAAGTATGGTGAGATGCTAGTTTTAAATACGGTGGGGGGGAAGCTTTGCATAAATAAGTATCCAATCAGATGTGTGTTGTGTATTTAAATCGTATCCATGAGACATGCTGTCTAAAATCAATGGGTGTGATACCATATTTATCTTCCAAACCCGAGTCATCTCAGCAGCCTGACTTTCCAATGTCACTGAAGGAAGGCGAGCAGGTATGTTAAGAAGACAGTGTCTTTCAGGCGTTCCAAGTTCAATATTCAAAAAATCCAAAGCTGAAACCTTATTGCACATGAAAACCTTGGACTTCAGTTAGGAATAATAAGCTTATCTACCAAAAATGTTTGGTGTAGTAATGACTTGTTCAATTTTCCAGCCTGTTGTGATAAAAAGCATTTTCAAGTGAAGTGTGTCTGTAGCAGGTTGTTGTTGATGAGCTGCACAGGATGGGTGAAGGGCTGGGTGGTGAGACTTAGCATGGTGCTCATCTGCAGTTAACTGTCAGGCAACCTCAATTTTTTTTCACATTAACAGTGGCCTTAATTTGAAGACCGAAACTTGCTGGGCTTCAGGCTGCTTCCTGATGGATCCTTTGGGAGAGCTTTCCAGTTGCTGTCTGTCAGTCCTGCTCTTGTACTGCTCTAGCAGAAGTCATGTGCAAATCCATGCACCATTACCAAAAATCAAATTTAAAGATGAACATAGCGTGGATATAAGCAGCCTGAATCAAACCCACTTCAACCAGTGCAATCCAGAGTTGTGGGTACTGTTTATGTATGTATATAAAACAGCCTGCTCAACTTGGAATGTATCTGTTTTTACTGGCTGCACTATGCAGAACTGGAGAGATGCATGGAAGCAAGGACAGCTTTTTGGAGCTTTGGCAGGGAAAGGAAGCTTTTCTTGACCAGTGCTGAATCTTGCTGCATTAGGAATTAAGTGAGCTCCTTAGTCTTACTGTAGCTTTCTTCCTTTATTTTTCCAATTGATTATATTTCTCTTCTGAAGATTCTAAGTAGAAGGACACAACGAAAGCATGTGCTTCTCCAGTCTTTTGTGGTGAATTCTATTTAAATCCAGTTCATCCTCAATCTAGGCTCTGTTAGCTTGTGTGCTGCTCCCTTTGAGGAGTTCTCTGCTGCCGTAGCTTCATGATTCACCATCACTGGGCATACATGAAAGAGAAGAAACACTAGCATCATGCTGTTTGGTCACTTCTCTCTTGCATATGAGCAAGAGATGGTCCAGCTTCTGCTGGCTAAAGGCTATCCTGTCACAGGCACTGACTGAGAAATCAAATACCTTTTCCTAGACTGGGAGATCATTTTACATCTTGATTATGTATTTCTAATGTTAAAACTGATAAGTAAATTTTCATTTTATTCCTTCATTTTCTGTCTAGATCGCTTGCTCCCTGGCATTTTAAGAATGTTTTATATGTGCCAGAATTTAAAAATGCAACTTCTGTTTCAAGGGCCCCAATCTTAATATTTTGCTTTATTTTTTAATGTTTTATTAACCTTCATGTAGGGGGATCTGTTATGTCCCAGCCTGAACTGATAATGGAATACCTGGTGAAGGGGGTGGCTGGCCCAGGATGAATAGGTGCAAGCAATTCACCTGTGCTTCCTATGTGTTCCTGGGTCCACCCCTCCCTGGGCTTGTTTAAGGGCAGTGTCTGAAGGGAAAACCTCTCCTGGATGAAGGCTGCTTCCTGAGGAGAGTACTATAGCCAGAGACCCTCATCAACTGCTGGGTGAGTCGAGTTTTTCCTTCATATGATTATAGGTGTTCCTAATGTTCTTTGCAGTATCAGGCGAAGTACCTTATCAGAAGCAGTTTGACTGCTGCTGAGGGCCAACAGTGTACTACAGCCTGGGAGGAGATAATTTCCTTTTGTCCAGATGTGATTTTTCCCAAACCTCATTACCTAAGTTAATCTTTTCTTTTTGGTCAAAAAACCAATAACAAACAAAAACAGCAGAGTGCCCTGTGGATGCAATGTGTGTGAGAGGGGCTTTGCTTAATTTAACTCAGCAGTCCCAAAGGATGGGTGTTGTGCCTCTCTACCAGAGGAGCGAAGGTGCGTGAGCGTTTACCTGCTTACTATATGCATGGCAATCCTGGACATGATTTTAGCACTATCCTTCAAAGGCAAGATGTGTTTATACACAACATATCAATATAATATTTGTAACTCGGTGAGCTTATGTGTGGAGCAGCTGAACTTGAAGGGAGTCAGAGCTACAATCCTTTGCCCCTGGTGCACAACTTCACAGCCTTGATGCTCATAAGTAAGTTTTTGCAGTAGTATAGCTTTGTTTTGTTTTACTTTGTGGCCTTTCACTTTCCTTGCTCAAGAGATGCTGAAATAAGTATTTATCTGCACTTATTTTTTGGGCATTATTTGGTCAGGGGAAAGTAACCGTTTTTGCCTAGTAATCACAACTGTTGAAAGGCACCTCTAGATATCATGCAGTCCAACTCCCTGCTGAAGTGACTTACCTGGAGTAGGTTACAAATGTTCAATCACAGAAATGAATGGGAACCAAGGAATGGTACCACTTCAACTATGTTTTTACTTTGAAATGAAGCATGTTCCAAAATTTCATGTAAGATGAACTTAGGAAAAGTAGTCGATTAAGATAAACCCTTAATTGCTGTGTTTTTTAAAATTTTATATTTAAAAGATGACCTGCTCTATAAAGTAGTCTTGGAACAACATAAATTCTGAAAACATCAAAATGTCATTAATGCCATGTTTTGCCTCAGATGCTTTCAAAATGTTGTCTTACATAAATCATAGCTCAAAACACTTGAGCCTTAACAGAACTCCCAAGCACTCTGCATGAAGAAAGAAACTAATGCCCAGAAAACTGTGCTACATCAGGCACTGAGAAGTTTCCTGTACTGAATCTCAATGATTTTTAAAAAAAAAAACACCATTTGGGAAGAAACTTGGGAAGCTGATCTGAGTACTGATGTTAGCACCTGAGGCATCTGTGACAACAGCCTGATCAGTGAGGGAAGCTCTGTCTGTGCCATCTGCTTGTCTGTCCCACACAGGTTTGCTGCTGCAGGGTTAGTTAGGGGTTTACAGGCAGTCACTGATTTAAAATTAAAGGAGCATCAAACTGTTTGAGCTGGAGCCCAAGTCCTCATGTGTAAAGCACTCTAAAATTTAAATCTGCCTCCTAGCTGGTCTATTTATTATATAGTTTAGAAATGAGGTTATCTTGGAATGACTGGCATTGACTGTTTCTTTCAAAAATATACTGAATTCAAAGTACCTTGGATTGGCCACTGATTCTTTTTCTTCCTCTCTTACAGTAGGTAAACATTCACAATCAGCTGAAAAAGGAAAAGAACCAAGATGATTATTACTATCGGCTGTTAGTCTATGTTTATTTCAGAACTACATCAACTTCTTTATTTGGTGACTCTGTATAAATCTGCTCTTCTGCACCCTTTTATCTGTAAAATCTCCATGTTTCAAGCAGCTTAAATGTTATGTTTTAAATCCCAATTCCCTTTGTTAGCTATTATGGTAATTTGTTTGTTAGAAATACTTCTGTTTTTCGTGTACACGTTCACAAAGTCTCTCCCTAGGAGGACTGGTTCCCATGAGCTACCATGGGGAGGACAATTTGTTAATCCTCCACTGCTTATGGCTGCACCTATGTTTTGTAGTTCCATTTGGGGGTTAAGGACTGTTAGGGGGGGAAAAAAAAAAACCACAAAATGGTTGCTCCATTCTGTCCAACAATTGAAAGTTATTTTACAGCGCTGCTTCCCCATGTGCTGCGCATAATGCCTTTATTCTGCCAGTATCTTTTAGAATGTGTTTTCTACTGGAGGTTACAGACTAAGGTCAAAGCCCCATCATGTGGCTGGAGTGCTGTACTAACACAGGCATGCTCCAAAGGGTTCTGTGTCCTGAAAAGCAAAACAGCTTGAGGAGGCCTGGCATATGGACTGTTTGCATGGAAGGTAAGGGACCAAGAATGAGGAAATGCCCAGGTTTCAGCATTTCCTAGCTAGTGGAAATCAGTTAATGCAGATGCTTGAAAGTGTTAGCTGTGAGGGAGTAGAAGGTGCTTCTGAAGAGAGGTTCAGAAAGTACCAACTGCTGGCAGATTTGCTGAAGGGGCTGCAGAAGATGGGGAGCAGCAGCAAAGAGGAGCTTGCTATTCATGTGGTGGGGATGATAAAAGAAACCACACCAAGAGGGGAGGGATGCAGTCATAAGTTATTTGTAGCAGTTTTAAGTAAGCAATGGTCTGAACTACAAGTAAATACTTGTTTCTTCTACAACAGCATGGTGTGGAACACAGATCCGTAGGAGCTGAAGACTGAAAGGATTGGGTGGTTCAAATGAACTACTGTCTATCATTAAAATGTGAGTTTAAAAATATAAATTCTGTTCACGCTTGTATTTACAAGTGCCTAGTGCAAACTCAAAATATTTATGATATTCCCTCATATGTTAAAAATCTCCCACACAATCTAAAATACTCCTCTGAACAATCCCACCCTGACATGTGTGCTGCTATTTCTGTAGAAGAGTCAAGAACACAACTAAAAATTCTGTAGGGAAATCAGTGACACAAATACAATGCCTTAAATTGCTTTTCTGCGTGTGGGACTTATGTCAGCTAAAAAGAGAGGAATGATGGAGTAGAGAGGTTACTATGTACCATTTTTGTTCATGCTGTTCATCCACTTATCAAGCTCTTCCATTTCTATCTCCATAACAGAGGGTGTGTCCTCTTCGAAAATAGGGCTTGAGAGGAGGGGGGAAAAAAGGCATTACACAAAAGCTTAAATCAACAAACTGATAAGGACTGTCTCATGTTCCAGGCATATGTAGGCACTCTGGAAGGCCATCCTAGGTGAATGACCTGGGAAGAGGTCAGTCTGAAGGGTGTAAGAAGGCAATGGGAGCTAGCAGATGTCAACAGCTGGGCTGTGCATGGCAGGTCTTACTGGGATAACAGCACAGAGAATGGTCTGGGTACAAGGTGGTGTGGCATGGGGTGCCTGGGAGCAGAGGGCTGGCACAGATATCCTGGACCCCTCCATCCTGCAAATAGTAAATTGGCAAACAAATCTGTTCATCTGTGGAATACATAATAAGCGTCCTATCATCACTGCTGCTCCAGTGATGGAGTTTTTTTGTAGCTTGAATAGCAGTGACAGTGACTTAAAAGGGAGAGGTCATGGCTATCCTAATTCTGTATTTATTTAAATGTCTCCATTTAGTCTTCGCTTTACTGATTGTTCCTGGAGTCACATGGTTGAAGAATTATTTTAAGCAAATTATTTTTTTCCTCCATTAATCCCGTTTTGTATCTTCCAGCACTGATTAGCAAGATGGAGCTTGATAAAAGTTATTACTTGAGTCAGAGCTGTGCAGTACTTAACTGTGTTTTGTTTTGTTTTCCAGCACAGCCAGAGAGTGGGAAGATAAGCTTGAAAACAGGGGCAAATGACACAGAGCTTATAGTAAATGGTAGAAGAGTGATATGCGTACACTTTACCTTTTCACGTTTTCACTTCCCAGCTCATCTGGAAAAGAAAAACAGTTTGTGTTGAGTTACCTTGTTTGTGTATATTGACTGTATTATAGGATAGTCTTCAACAGGGTTGTTTCCAATGAGTTCTGTTTACAAAGGGTGTAACTGTTCCCTCTGAGAAGAAAGACAGAACAACCCACCCTGCTTGCATGCAGTGTTCACAGCAACTGATTTTTAATTGTGGGCACGCTGATTAAGCTCATCATGAGCCCCGCCTGTCTGAGAGTGGGTGGATATCAGCATTGTGATGGACAGGAGTGCACAAATGCCCAGTTCACTAGCAAGGCATGTTTGTATGCTATTTTAAACCAACTAATATTTAATTAAACATGGCCTGTGGGTGCCAACCCCAGTGCCAGTATTAATCCCCTCCTGCAGAACATCCCCAGGACCATGGGTCCATCCACCCCTTCCTCAGCGGTGCTCAAAATCCCACCTCCAAGCAATGGGAGCTATGTGGGAGATCCTAAGATGGTCTCTGGTCAAGCTGGAGACAAGAAATCGTCAGAAAGGTGCCTGTCTGGGAACTGAGGGTTTGCTTGAGGTGTGGGCTGACATAAGGCAGGCACAGCCTGAAATTGCCATGGCAAATGACACCTTCATGAATTCATCAATTGCCTTCATGACACGTGTACCACCACTTCAAAAGACCATTTGTGAATACAATGCCAAAGCATGGCTTTTTGCTGCTTTATGCTCCAGAACTGCTTATTTCTTTGTTGAAGGTGACTTCCTGAAACTGCTTTCCTTCCTGTGGCCAGCAGCCAGAGCAGCTGCATGGCCCTGACTCATGTGGTTGGCACCTTTCTGGGTCTCTTACACAGTTCCCTTAAAATGGTCATGCCTGTTCTTATTCTACTGAAGCACCCAACAGTCTCACCCTGCAGGCAGTATAAGGTGAGAGTAGTGCTTGATCCACTTTGTTTGTAGTTGTTGAGCACAAAGATCAAGTTGCTCAGCTGTGGCCTCTTTCTGTTGTGGGTATTGTGAGGAGCTGAAGCTTGGCACTGTTGATCCATGGTCACATGGTGTGAGCTGAGAAGCAACTACAGCCCACTGTGTGGGGCTGCTGCATGCCTCTCCTGTTCTGCACAAGAGACATGGAACTAAAAACAGAGACAGGCATCCTGAATGGGACATCCTGACGCTTGAAATAATCTGTTAAATGATGTCTCGTGTGTGGTAAAGATACCTTCCTGATGCCCAAGATTAGAAGTTTACCTTGCTTAGACTTTTTCCTGTTATGGACTATTATAAAAATGATGACCAGTAAGACCAGCAGGGCCAGCACCACTGCGGGCGCAGCATACACTAGGACAGATGGCTCTTCCGTTTCTAGACTCCCGTTACCGATTGTGTCGCTCAGTTCAGGGCTGGGTGTACTTTCTATTTCCAGGCTGCCTTCGGTGGACCCTGCAGTGACCAGCGCTGGCTGGGGGCTGCTCGCAGAGGTAGAGGACGTGGGAGGTGCAGAGGGAGGAGGTGGCACTGTAGCAGTGGGGAATGCTGCTGTTCTGTATCCTGAGCCATCTTCTTCATTTTCAGAGCCTGCCAAACACAGGGGGACAAGTTAACATTTTGTGGTTTTCATCGATGTTATCAGTGACTCAAAGCATGCAACTTTGCTATTCATTCAAGTCTTAAGAAAGATAATCAGTGAATGCACGCACACACCTGAATTCTTGGCCTCTGGATGCTAAACTAGATGGCAAGTCTGCCACTAGTCTCTACCTCAATGTGGTTTCTCAGCTGACTTGTTCAGGGACACTGACTTTTATGTTATCCCTTGGTTTTGACAGGTTGCCATCATGGTACAGCATTTATGCTGCAAAGCAGGGTGGAGTGGCATGACCTCTGCAGTGACATGATTGTCTCTGCTGTTCCCAGGTGCTGGGCAGATAAGAGTTTCCACTTGAGTTAGCCAGAGCTTCAGGTTTTTAGCTCCTCATTGCTGGCATTTCAAATCTCACAGGACTGGATCTGAAAGCACTTAGCATTTAAAACGCTTTGGTAAACACATTAATCTTCATAATGGCCCTGAGAGATGAGCAGTTATCATCTCCATTTTACAAATGAGAAATCAGAAGGACAGAATGCTGTCCTTCCCAGGGACACTGAGAAAGAGAGGAAAACTGAGGTAAGAGCGCTACCTCTTGCTTCACCCACCCTGCAACATCCTCACCTGCCACGTCTGTCTCAAGAGGGAGCTGAGCATCCCACGGGAGTGTGTGCCAGGAAGCCCAATTTCAAATGGCTGCAGTGCTCTGAGTGGGGCAGTAGCAATCTATCTGCCTCTTTATGCCAGTTATCGTGCAGGCATCTGCATTGTTTCATCCTCTTCTTAAAGCTAGGAAAGACTGTTAATACTTATTAAATTAACGGGTGATGCTTCAGTAAAGTATTTAGCTACTATGAAGGCCACCAACCTCTTTAACTGCAGCACAACAGTGTGAATGTTAGCTCTTTGGTGACAAAAGGTTTCATGTCAGTAGCCTCCATGCTGTGATCTTCCCTATTCAGCCAAGAGCAAAGCACAGCCTCTGCATCCCTGCAGGCAGTGACTCCTATGCATGTGCTCCTGTGATCTGCTGGCTCTCATTAATCCTCTCATTACAGAGGATGGGAAGAAGAGAGTCTCTCCATTACTCTTTTTAGCAACCTGACTTCTCTCCAGAGGTAGTTCATAGTCCCAACATTTGCAGCTCATCCATTTATACCACGTATGTTTACCTCCATCGCTGTATGTTGCCAGAGAGCTGCCGGCAGGGCAGACACACTGCTG
>JAOWBP010002392.1:13559254-13571771 GCA_028571105.1 Tragopan temminckii
GGAAATTGTTTGTTTTTCATTTACTAGTCGAGCTAAGATGGATTTTTCTAATGTCTGAAGCATGAGGTGACTCTAAAGCAAAAGCAAACAGTCACATCTCATTAAATGCAGCACCAGGCTTTCAGCTGCAGCATATGCTGTGTTTGATTTCCAAGAGAGACATTTCCAATGTCTCCACTACTTTTTATTTGCCTATATTTGAACTGCAAAGCAGTTTTCAAGCTATCTATCTCTGCATGAAATAGAATTACCTTTTCTAGTCTCTGGATAAAGAAAATGGCAAATCACAGGAAGGAGTGACCTTGTCACCACATATTTTTGTTCACTTTACATCATTCCAGGGACAAAACACAGTCTCTTTTTTTGGACAAGATTTCGTCTCACTAGGGCATTTTCTTCAAGCAATTTGGCTGTCTTTCAGCATCAGGGCAGCTGATTGCACAAGGTTCCTGCAAGCACTGTGCTCTCATTTCCCTTGTTCCCCCTGTAGCTGTGGCACATCCCATGCTATTCTGCTGCCTGCTGCTCTGGTCCCCAGCACGGGGATACCGTGATGTCTGTGCTTCCGAGCCTGCCTTTCAGGGCATGCAAAGGGAGCTGAATGTCCCAAGCAGCTTTTGTACCAGGATCTGAGCAGCTCCGCAAACAAATAGCATTTCTGTTGTGGCTGCATTTCTCCCCTGAGGTTTGTGTTGAGGCACTTGGAGGTGGCGATAGGAGCTGTCGACGAAGCAGGTAGGCAGACAGGTTTCTGGTTGTGGCTGGATGAGAGGCAAAATAAAATGCTTGCAGTCAGCATACTGAGTTCTGCTGGCAAGGGCCCATTCCACCCGCTGGGCTCTCATCGAGCTTGTGGGCTGCAATCTTTGAAGGGAGTTTTCCAGCTTACACTACAGCTTCTGCTTGCAGAAGAAAGAGGGCTGGGAAGAACCAGGTCTGAGTCAATGGAACAGTCAGACTTAGTAATTTGGGAATTTTTGGTTTCTCCATACTTTCCTGTAAGTTATACAAACACAGCAGCAGGAAGACTTGGGAGACGGAGGCAAATCCAGCAGAGACCAGGAGGTCCTGCAGAGTAAGGAACCCCTCCACTCGCAGCACCGCTCCCAACCTCTGCCCCTCCTGGCAGCGCACTCCCACGGCTCCATGCCGTGCGCGTGGCGACTTGGCTGTGCCTGACTCACCCCTCGCCCTGTGCTGATCCGAGCGCAGCCGCTCCCTGCCATGCCCAGGGCCTGCCTGGGCTGCGTGCTACAGCAGGTCGCTACTGGCATTGCCGCAGGCCCTGCAAGGCACCGTGAGTATCTCAGGGCGGCTGCTCTGTCAGCTGCAGGCAAAAGTCCATTAGAGAGGGGTGCTTAGAAAGCGCTGTCTGGGTATCACCTGGAGCAGGAAGCCAGTGTTCGAGCTCCTTTCTAGGTGATAGAAACCTGTGCTCCCACTCCACCTAAATGCTCTTTTAATGGCCAATGTTGCATGTTTGGTCCTGCGCTTGGAGCCGTACCGTGAACTTGCAGCCTCATCCAACACCCTGAAAGCTACAGGTTTTCCAGAGCAAACTGTGCTTAGTTACGGTTTGATCCCATGCCCTTCCAGCTCCACACCAGTGACATGCAACCCTGCCGCATCCAGACACATGGGTGCACACCTCTCAGTGCTCACTGCTCTCAGCAGAGCTCTGAAATTGATGATTCAACAGCTCTAGGGGCTCAGCAGCAATCATGAAGTCTCTCAAGGCACTACAGCCAGGGGTCACTCTCTGAAATTTAACATATGTGACCCCTGCACGAAGCCAGCACTGGGACCTGGGCATGCTCACTGTGCTACCACCCCTCAGGAATTGCAGGGTGGCCAGGACAAAGCTGTCTGTGCATCACAATCCAAATGACAAGGCAAGGGTTTTATGAGGCTCCAATGCGGTGTGAGAACAGGGTTTATAAGGCTGCCATCTGTCTGTGTTGCGGGGTCTAATCACACTCTCATTGCCTGTTGTGGAAGTGCTTTCAGCACAGGTGAGACTGCAGGGATCCCAGAGCTTCTGAGCCATGTCTGGGGCTGGAGGAGTCAGAAGGAAAGCTTCCAGAAAGCTGCTGCTCTGTCGATCTGTGAGCAGAAAATGGTGAGCACACAGGATGTCCTGGGAGGGCCAGCCACAGCAGAACTCACCCAGCCCAGCCGTGGCTTGTATGAGTCCCTGTAGAAACCCGGATCCCTCCGGGTCTGTTCCTCCTACCTCTCTGCTTCGCTGAGACCTCTGCTCTGCTCTGTTCCTGATGGGATTTTTCTTCCCATGGGTGCTTTGATCATGAGGCACGTGCAAAGCCTGCAGCACATTTTCCTCTCATGCCTGCAGCACGGCGGGTCTGCCTTTAACGCAGGCAAGACCAAACCATTTTGTAACAACTCTTACTTCATTCTTACAGCTAAGCACGATCGCTAACCGCGATAAGATCTGCAGCACGCCTGGAACATGCAGCCCGATTATACAGCCTAGAATACTACTGACTTTCAGGAAAAAAAAAATGAACAACCAAAACACAACCCACCTATTTCTCCCTGCCCGCAGCTTTAACACACTCCCAATCCACAACAAGACAGCAGGCAGCGGCTGGCGTGATGCCGGGAGGTACTTTGGCCCCACCAGGGGAGGGCTGTCCCCACAGAGCAGCCCCACACCTCGGGCTGTGAGCTGCACACCCCTAGCAGGAGCCCTCAGCACTCAGCCGCCCTGCCCTCGGAGCTCCTGAGCGCTCAGCAAGGCAGACCGCCAAATATTGATCTCAGCACTGGCTGTTCTTTTGAGTTTCGGATCATCAGTGCTGCAGAAATCAGCAGCTGGCTTTTGAGTGGAAGGAGAGCTTGAGCTTGGTCTTCAGCTTTACTGTTGCATACAGTGGACAGTATGGGTGTGGGATTGGGAAGGTACAAGAAATGGTTAACATTAGACCCAAAAGGGGCGATGAGATAGACTGGAGATGGCAGTTCCCACAAACCTAGCCTGACATTTCGGATTAAATCTCCATCACACAACCTTCCATCTAAGGAGATGCAATAAAGAGAAGACACCGCCAGGAAGGAGCCAGGCAAGCGGAGGTGGCACGCGGCTGCTGGCAGCAGCAAGCAAGCTCCCGCAGGTCCCCTCGCCCCGAGGCCAGCTGCCTGCTGTCACCCCCCAAGACCCCACCAGCTCCCGGGGTCCCCATGCCAAGGGCCACTCACCGCCTTGGGCTGAGCCCTGCCGGACCAGGAGCAGGGCGCTGAGCAGAGGCACCCAGTCGGACGCCCACATGCTGCCTCGGCCTGCGCGGCTCTTTGCAAGCTTCGGCAGAGCATTTACATTTCCTGTTTCCTGCCCCCGGTGCCTCCGAGTTGTGCTTCTTTGGGAGATGGGCTCCGTTTGATTGTTTTTAGGAAGTGATGTAATGCCGTCCGGGCCTGTCAAGCAGGCAGGGATTGCAAAAGCGAGAGGAGGCTGTTCCTCCAGCTGAGGCACCTGTGTGTGAGCTTCCCTCCCTCTCTGCTCCCGCCTGCTGGGACGGCCCTGCCACCATCCACTGCCCTCAGCACAGCGGGGCCGAGTGGCATCCACACTCTGCATGGTCTGGGCACAAACACCACGTGTCTGTGTTAGGCTGGGTGGCTTCAGGTTGTCTTTTGGGGTGACCGATTCAGTGCACCACAGTAACACCTCACTGTTTCCAAGCTCCAGTTGTCCCATCGAACGCAGTGCTCATTTGCCATCCCAAATGGCCCCCAGAGCTGAGCTGGCTCTAGGAAACGGGTGAAAAAATGCTGGCCCGCCCAGCATCCAGTATTTTGGAACAATTTCGGCAAGGAGAAGCATAAAAGCTTCTTGTTCAGAGTAGGTGGCTCGGCTGGAAAGCTCTCAGTGAGGGCAGAGGAACCTCAGCCACACCTGCCCCCTTACAGAAGGGTGTTTGGATCATAGGTTTGTTTGCTCCACTGAAAAATCAGCTGAGATCTAAAATTCACCTGTCTGCATCCAGCAGAGTCCGCAGCCCAGCTTTTGCTCTGGAGCATCCCAAATTTGAGCCAGTTTAGATGCTTGCCATAACACTTTCCAGTATTAAACTGAGGAAGAAGAGGCGCATGCTGCCTGTGAAGCAGCTTCATGGCATCTCCCCCAGACATCAGTCTCTGTCAAAATCTAGTTTCTGGTGAATTACTGGAAGTTGGCAATGGTGAATCTTTCTATTCAGGCTGGTGGAAGAAGCTGAAGTGACTAATTGCTGCTCCGGTTCTTCAGCTAATAACCTTTCTTAACACATTGATGCTTTTATAGGTCATCAGTTATGGTTTCTTAGCTCAAGTAGCAAAGAAATAGGTCAGCGATTCATTTAATGGCCAGCTTGTTAATAGATTTAAAACACTTGAATGACTGAGCTAACTAACAATTGGAACTGGTCACGTGTTATTGGCAGTGTACCTTTATGCACTGCTTAAGACAGAGAGGGAAAAAAGCAAAGCTACAGCACTGCAGCTGCAGGAAGATAAAAAGGAGTTCCGACAGCACCGAGTGGCTGATAACCATTTCTGAGAGACTTTCTTCAGTACCTGATAATCCTTCCCAGACAGATGCTTCTGAGGTGAGGCTTGTGCATGCATTTAAGATTTTCTTGTTAAAAGGTTGCACAAGTGCCAAGTGTTAGTAATTGTGAGTAATTGATATGGCTGCTTTCAATTATTGCTCACCCACATTGCAGCACTGCCTGGCATTCCTTGTCCAGGCTAGATCTTTTCCACACCGTAAGTATCAGCAGACAAAAACCTCTTCGCAAAGAGCTGGCTGATTAATGTACAAAGGATGCATTATCCCCCTTTCATTTCTTCCCTCTCTTTCCCCAGTTTGCCACTCTCAGTCCTCCTAATGCCACGTGGTCTGCAAACATTTTTCTGTCTGCTTACCATGTGCTGCATATCTGTCTGTGTACATTCTGTAGGTGTAGCCTAGCTCACTCATCCCTTACTAAAACGTGAGATAGACTGGAAGGGAAAAGAGGAAAGGACTTATTTACTGTTCTTTTTTCCCCTCATATTTCTACTACACAAGACGATATCCTTTCCTCTTTTCCCTTGAAGTCTTTCCAGAGAGGTGATAGCATTTCCCACTTGGATCCCCACCAATCATTTTTGACACACGTTCAGTTGAAAACTCATGGCTGCCCCTCGAGAGGAAGATAACCACCCACTGGTTTGTACCTAATTAATGATTTATAAGGCAAATTAAAGTTCAGAAAACGTGACTTCATGCCACATAACATTTTAATTAAGACTTCAGAGCAATACAAAGGCAACTTGGCGTGCATTTAACTATTTCAGTGCATGAAATGCAGCTGCTCCTGCAGAGCCAGTCCCAAGCAGGAGTGCTCCTAGCAGCCACTTGCACAATTTCAGCTTTTTTTTTTTTGAGCCCTTTTTGTACCTTGTGAGCAGGTTTTCTTGATTGCATTAGTGAATACAAAAGGGGGGAGTCCAAATTCAATCTGCTTTGAAGTTGGAGGTCTCACTACCAGCAGCCGCACAAGAGCAGTGACCACCTCGTTGCAAAACAAATGTGTGCATTTGGAAACTGGGGTGGCTGCAGCCACAGAGGGTCTTTGTGAGAGGGTTGAGTGGTGCCTGGTAATCTTATAGCCCTTTCTGTACTGAGTGGGATCCATGATCCACCCTATCAAAAAGAAATGACAGACAAATGTAAGCTTCCTGTGTGCTTTCGGTGGATGTCACCCAGCTAGAAACATCTGTGCATGTTTGAGGTACTGTTGGTAGTTGGGCTGTTTGCTAATCCCTTTTTAATCAGAGAAATGTTTGCACCACTGAGATTCCAGGGACACCAGTGCCACAACTTAAGAAAAGCAGCAGTGTTTTGCAATGCTGCGGCTACCTGACTCACACTCTTTTTTGTTCCTTTTTCCTATGAGAGCCCCAACAACACCACAGCAGCTGAACCTTTGAGAGCAGTGGGGATTGTTGCTGGTTGGTGATAGAGCTTAAATTAAAAATTTGTGCTGGTGCAGCATGTCTGCTGCAGAAGTCAGCAGCTGATGGGCCTGCTCTGAAGTGCAGACAGGGCCAGTGCCAGTCAAGTTCTGCCAGTCTGCTAGTTAGCGTCTTATTCCTGCCCCTGAGAGCTGTTGGGAAATGACAGATAACATTTTCCCACAGGTCACCATGAAAGAAAGGGAAATTGAACTGCGTTGCAATTTGTTATGGCATTAAAAGCCATGCAAAAGGCCCCCAGGGGACAGAATGGTGAGCAAAGCCAGTGGCAGCTCCCAGAGCCATCCTCAGCACTGGCTGCACCCATGCTTCTGCAGGCTGCGGGGGTAGGTGGAAGCTGCCAAAATAAAGTTGCCAGAATCAGGTCACGCATGTGGGTCTGTGCAGCAAGTAAAGCTCTCTGTCCAGCAACCATCCTCAGCTCTTGGGCAAGTTGCGTTTTATTTCAGAGATTCTCAGGAAGAAAACTCACACTTTTCTAAGACCAGTGCTACCAACGCATGCTAGAACAGTGCTTAAAAAATGAGATACTGGCCCTAACTGAAACAGCACAGCTGAAATTAGAGGGTAATAAAATTACAAAACGCAGTATGTGCCATTTTTACAACCTCTCTGAATAACTGCTTGTGTACATTTCTGCCCAGTTTTATTGCCTTTTTCTTTATTTTCCATCTCCACACATCACGGACCATAAAATTGTGGCTAAAATATTTTGGAGACTTCAATAGGAGCAGAAAGAAAATATGCAATTATACATGGGTACACGCAGGTGTTTGTTTCTAAGTTCCTTTTCAACAGAATAAAAGCTTCCAAGGACTGATAGCATCTCCAAATTCACCTGAATTTAGCACAGAAAGATCACTGCTAGCAGTTGCTCCGTGAGGTCTCAGAGAAGAAATCCCAGCCTGAACACTGCAATGCCAGGAATCGATTTTCAGACACTTCCATTAATTCCAGCAGTGCAGCCCTGTGGCAGAAATGTAGAGGTTATTCACCTCCTGCATTTGGTCAAATGGCCAGAAGCAGGGTGTGACTGAAAGAAAGTGCACTGGTTTTAAAAGGGTCTGGGTTTTCTTCCTGATCCTTTCTGTATTAATAATGGCTTTGATTACTTGCAGAGCAGCACAGGGGAGTGCTAGTCAGAGGCTTGCCCCATTCTTTGGAAACAGTCATGTGAACGTCATTCTGCAATGCTGAGCTGGAGTTTGAGGCCAAAGGACATAGATACAATTTTTCTGTTGGGTTGCTACATATCCCAAACTCACGTTCTAAGTGCATGTATTGTAAGCAATACAAGACTAGTTTAAGCAGCAGGAGGTCCATGGGAGCACGGCAACTGTGCTGAAGGAGAGGACCCTTCGGCTCCCCATCAGGGTTTGGGAAGACATCTGATCAGAAGGAGGCTGGTTTGGAGGCCTCATTGTGGGATGGAGACAGTGCTCAAGTGTTGCTGCAGCAGTAGATCTGGCTGTAACTCGAAGTGTTGGGAATAAAGTCTTTCTGTAAGAAACTGTGTAGGCACAGGGGAGACCAAGGGCAAGGTACAGGGAGAGATGCTGGAATTGCTTTCAGCAACTCAAACAGGGGAAGAGGCAGGAGGGCACTGAATTATCTCTGCATGGCACGTCGGCCATACAGAGATGCCTAGTAATTAGCTGCCACTTTCAAGTCAATGCTTGATTAAGATTTATCTTGAAAAAATATGCAGTGCTTTATAGAAATGGAAGCATTTCTTTTAGACTGGTAATAAAAAGTGAAGCTGATGAAAGGGAAGTTTGAAAAACAACTGTAAAACTGCCTCAGGTATAGTCATCAGTGCATTCAGCAAAATGAAGGGTGGAGAAACGATATACTTGAGGAAAAGCAAAGTATGTTTTTAAAACCCTTGTTGTTTTTATTTCTAGAGTGCTTCAGACTGACAGCACTTATCTTCTCAGCTGTGAAAGAAGCATAAGAAAAGAAGAAAATCACAATTGTGCAGTAGTATTCTACCATAAAAAATGCAATAGCACACCCAAACTGTAACACGAGCTGTAAGAATTTTCCAGCCACACCTTAAATCTGAAGATGAACTTTGATGTCCTACAATAATGCTGCTTAAATGTTGCTTCAGACTTTTTTAGGCTGGAGCAGCTGTCATTTGATCCTCCCATCTAAGTCCCTCTCTGTATCTTTGAAGCAAAATATTCTCTACATTTTCCTTTGCGTATTTTCACTGTAATTACTGAACTTCACTTCTCAAATAGCTAATATAGGGTCCAGACTATAAAGGAACATTAAAGAACGGCTTTTTTAAAGGTGTTCACATACCTAAGGATGCAAATAAGTGCTAACCACATTCAAAAGTATGGGTATCTGATCTGGGACAAGTTTGGTTCTCAAGAGACTTTGCAAAAGTGCATGTTCCTAGCTGGCCACTAAATGCCTTTACAGGATCCAGTTCCACCAGCCCAATTCTGTGCCAGAACGATCTTCTAAAATCATGGAGGCAGCCTCTGTCCTTGCTTTAGATCAGCTCTGCAGGATATGGACATGTATTTGAGAACTCAAACAGTCTTGCTGGAGTCAAAGAGACAGTGTCCATCACAGAAGCAGACACATAATGTTTAAGAAGTGTGAAATTCCGCAAAGGGATTGAATTTATGTACACAAAGCAGAGGCAAAACGCAGGCTGTCAGGCTGTCTGTCAGCCTACATTCCAACCATGTTGTTCTTTGACATTAGTCCTTCACACATAAAAGCGTTGGGATTCCTGAGTTTACCAAAACACAGGTCGCTGTCTATATCCTCTTCTTGCTTGAGTCTGGGATGGGAGAAATCCTTCCCAAAGCACTGGGTTGGCTGCAATGTGCATATGCACCCTTCAGTCCTATATTCAGTGCTCTGAAGGCTGATGCACTACAGAACTGCAGTTCTTGTACTAATGTGTGCCCATGTTTGAGGGAAGCAACAGTAAAATTCTGCAAGAAGGAACCCCCCAGCTTTAGTAGGGAGCTGGACTCTATGATCTCTAGAGGTCCCGTCCAACCCCAGCAGTTCTGTGATTCTATGTACCTTGCCCTAGGAGCTGGCGTCCTAGCAAGATGCTGGCTCATGACATAGCTGTAGCTCCCTGATGCTGGCTGGGGCATGAGGGCTGGCCCACAGAGTGCAGCATGGCCTTCCAGCCCTGCAGGCATGGGGAAATGATAGCAGAGCTCCCACAAAGGAAGTGGCTCAAAAGGATCGTGTTGCCTCCTGTGCTGAGTGCACCAGTGCAAGCCTCCGAGATGAGGTGAAAGGATGAAGTACTAAGGAAGTTTTAAACTCATAAAGCTTCCTAATCTCTATTCTGAATAATCCCTTAGGAAGATTACATTCTTTTAAATTTCATATAATCTCATTGCCCAAGATGATATCTGTCTTCCTTGTACTAGCACTCAAGAGATTGTTGCTAGGAATGCAGCATTTAAATGGGAATGCAGGTTTGAAACTGCACATGTTAGTCACAGCTAGGTGCAGACTGTGATATAGGGATCATTAGGCAATGACTGAGCTCTCTTACTTCCCCAGAGCCCCTGGTTGCTATTAAACCATCAATATTTAAGATGCAACTTCAGGCTGGTTTCCAAGCCACGTGAACAGCCAGCTTGCCCAGCACAACTGCAAGCGACGGTGGCCAAGCCACTGTCACTGTATCAGATTCTGATGGATCTTTGAAGGCACAGCATGGCTCTGGGACAGGACGGGTGGGCCCCTGTGGAAATGCTCCTCGCCCTCATATGTTGTCTTTACCCTCTGCAGCTCCACTGTACTGGGTCTCAGCTGCCCACTTCCACTTGCCACAAGGCTGTGGAACACCATGTGGCCAAACTCAGGAGCTGATGAAAGCCACACCAGTTTTCAAGCCCATCCAACTCTTCTTGCACAGAGCTACACTGAAATACCTCTCCTACGCAGGAAACTTGCTTCAGTTCTGCTTTGTCTCTAGGCAAATTTATCTTTGCTTACTGAACATAGATGAGCCCTGGGCAGTACTGTGACATACAGTTTACATGGATGATTAGCTCTGGGGAAAAAACAAAATAAAACAAAACAAAAAAAAAAAAAACTTGTGTCAATTAATTTTGAAGTGGAGCAGAGGCATAGGTGGTCATTTCTTGCCATCCTAAATCAAGACATCCCACGTTGTTTACCTGTTTTATCTTTTTTTTTTTTTTGGTGGCTAATTTGCATATGGATAATGTAGACTTTGGGAGGACTTTGAATATTAATTTTGAATAAAAAGTTCTGCTCAGCCTGAGTAATGAGTTCTCTTTGATTTTCTGCAAGGCAATTTTAAAGGACCAAGACCTTGCCTTTTGACTCCTTTTTGTGATCTACCTGATTTCCCCTGAGAGTCCCAGGCCAAATGGACAGGCTACAAAGCCAAGCACGGCACAAGGATCTAGAAACTCATAAAGAACTGGTGGAACAGAGTAAAAAAAATAAAACAAAAGATGTCAGTTCAAATAAAAACGTTGATAGCTAATGTCTGAGCTGCTTGTGTCAGTCTGATTTTTTTTTTGCAATGTTGTGACACTGTTAGCTATGTGAATAGCAAAATCATTCTTCATGCGGGTTTTGTTCACGTTTAATTTTTTACAAAAGTAAAAAATGATTTATACCCTCACACCAAAAATTGGAGAGAAAAAAAATGAAGAAAAAAGTAGATTTAGGCAAAGTAACATTCTTTGATTAATACATGACCTTTGAACCAAGTATCATGAAAACACACCAAGTAAAAATATGAAATAGAAAGTCAAGAACTGGAGAACTGGAGAACTGGTTGTCTGCAGAAAGAGTTAAATATTTGGTTTTAGAGAAGAGAAATGGATGTCAAATCATTGAAAGGAAGAAAAGGAGACTGAAATGCTGTTAAACCTTAGACGAAGTCAGTAAACAAGAAGGGAGGAAAGATCTAAAGAACTGAGGTAGGAAGAGTGATACTTAGAAATGGAAATACAAAAGTGGCTGGTGGCAAGAATCCTATGTAGGTATATAAGGATTAGAGATGAAACAGAAATGGAAGGGTTCAGATGAAGATACTAAATGTCAAACTGAGACTCTCAGGAGTACAGATCAGAAGGGACCACTAATAGAAGGAAAAAATTGAGACACTTGAAAGCAGAGGAATATGTGTTTTATTACCAATTCTCTCAGACATCCAAGCACTGCTGCAAAAATCACAGCTCACCTAGCCTCTATTTCTTCATCTGTAAAATGAAGATACAATTCATCTGGATTAGTTTAGAACCATAGACTCATGAAATCCTTAGATTTGCAAGGGACCTCTGAAGGCCATCTAGTCCAGCTCCCCTGCAATGAACAGGAACATCCACAGCTAGACCAACTTGTCTGTTTCTAGACCTATTTCTAAAGTCTTTAGGAGAGCTGGATGAAAATACTAGCAAATCAGGGGAGAAAAAAAAATACAGACATGCTGAAAATTCTGCACAAAATGAAGCAAGAATTTGGGAAGGCCCCTAAATACAGCAACACAGAAATTAGGGCCTGAGATCACGAGTACGTATACCAAGAGAGTGACAGCAGCTGATACATGAGGTGCTTCAAACGTATCGCCTGCAAGAGGCAATATCAGGAAGGTGCTCAGATTTGTCTAATTTCCCTCAGTGTTCGTCAGGAACAAGGCTAAGAATGTGAGCAGGAGATGGGATGGTGTGAAAGCACTGGTAGACCTGGCTTTCAGGGGAAATGCTGAGAAATATAGCATGGCATTTTAAAAATTGTTGGAAATTATCTTCTCACTGAAACAGGCTGAGAAGTCAGGATGGCATTCGTTCACTTGATTGACTGCTGAAATTTGTAATTCACGCTCTTCTGCAGCTCTCAGTGAGCAGAGGTGACACTGTTGTAAAAAAGCTGTCAGGGCACTGCTTGTTTCACT
This sequence comes from Tragopan temminckii, assembly GCA_028571105.1. Lineage (NCBI taxonomy): Eukaryota > Metazoa > Chordata > Aves > Galliformes > Phasianidae > Tragopan > Tragopan temminckii. The sequence continues at coordinate 13,571,202 of JAOWBP010002392.1, forward strand.
GCCCTGCCCTCGCACCAAAGCGGTGTGGCTTTAGATAAAGGTCACAGTCACAGCTGTAAGACAGAAAATGCATCTCAGGAGACTGGGCTGGCCTAGAAAGAATGGCAGTGAATTACACAAGAACTATAATCTGTATGAAGCTGTAGAAGAACAGTGTACAGAACCAGGCTGCCAGGCACTGGGCTATTCTCTTCTCAGCTGTGGCAATGATTTTTCCATTGTTAATGAAGTGATCAATGAAAAATAGGCTGTTGCTCCTCAGATGGCAAATATTTCATGGACGGTTGGACTGGATGATCTTGAAGGTCTTTTCCAATCTTGGTGATTTTATAATTTCAATTAGAAGAGATTTGTTTGCTTGTGTACTGATGAATTTTGGTTCAGTTTTTCAAGAAAGGAAACTGCAAAATAGGCATATTAAGACATCTGAATGCAAATACTGATTTCCTTGATTAAATACAAAAGATTATCTCTGGCAGTAGCATCATTCAATTCACAGAATGGCCAGGGTTGGAAGGGACCTCAAGGATCATGAATCTCCAACCTCCCTGCCACATGCAGGGCCACCAA
>JAOWBP010002392.1:13591595-13610686 GCA_028571105.1 Tragopan temminckii
TCATCTAGTCCAACCGTCTTCTCATTACCATTGCTACCACAAGCTACTAAACCATATCTCACAGCTCCTCATCCAGATGCCTCTTGAACGCTGCCAGGGACGGCAACTCCACGACCTCCCTAGGCAGGCCATTCCAGTGCCTGACCACTCTCTGAGAGAAAAAGTTCTTCCTTATGTCTAACCCAAACCTCCTCTCGTACAAGTTGCGGCCGTTTCCCTGGGTCCTGTTTGTTGCCTGGGAGAAGAGGCCAAACCCCTCCTCACCACAACCTACCTTCAGGAAGTTGTAGAGTGTAATAAGGTCTTCCCTGAGCCTCTTCTCCAGGCTAAACAATCCCAGCTCCCTCAGCCGCTCCTCATAAGACTTGTGCTCCAGATCCCTCACCAGTCTCTCTGGGCATGCTCCAGGGCCTCAATGTCTTACTTGTAGTGAGGGGCCCAAAACTGAACACAGTACTTGAGGTTTGGCCTCACCAGTGCTGAGTACAGGGGGATGATTACCTCCCTGCTCCTTCTGGTCACACTACTTCTAATGCAGGCCAGGATGCCGTTGGCCCTCTTGACCACCTGGGCACACTGTCGGCTCATGTTCAGCTGAGTATCAACCAACACCCCCAGGTCCCTTTCCTCTTTACAATCATCCAGCCACTCATCCCCAAGCCTATAGCGCTGCATGGGGTTGTTGTGGTCAAAGTGCAGGACCTGGCACTTGGCCTTGATGAACCTCCTCGCATTCACCTCAGCCCAGCGATCCAGCTTATCTAGATTGCTCTGAAGGGCCTCTCTACCCTCAGGCAGATCAACACCATGTCCCAACTTGGTGTCATCTGCAAACTTACTGAGGGTACACTCAGTGCCTCATGCAGGTCATCAATAAAGGTATTAAACAAGATAGGCCCCAGTACCGACCCCTGGGGGACACCACTTGAAATGGGTCACCAGCTAGACTTAACTCCATTAACCACTACCCGTTGGGCATGGCCTTCTAGCCAGTTTCTTACCCAAAGAAGGGCATACCCGTCCAGACCATAGGCAGCCAGTTTCCACAGAAGAATCCTGTGCAACATAGCTCTTGGAAGTGCTAAGTATGTTCAACTATAAGAAAAAGATTATCTTAGATGTATTTCAAGCTATGCTCATATGCTTGAAATCTTAATGTTCTGTAATACATTATGTACACAAATAATGAGCCTTGAACGTGTAATTTTTAACAATACAAATATCAGTTTTCCTTCAGAGACTGTTTTCAAATTATCCCTAATGGTCTATCCATATCAGACAGAGAGATATGGCAGAATATTAGACTCTATAAAACTAGAGACAAAATTTGAATGATAGCTCTGCTTTTAAATATTCTTTATTCTGTGTAGGTGTCTTTATTAAGGCTTCATTTTTGAAGGCAAAGTAAGCAATAATGCAGGGAAGGCAAGGATCCAAGAGGTGCTGAATCGTGAAGCATGCATGGGTCTGCGTTAATGGTGTCAAGTGCTAGGGATTTCTCTTTTGACTGCTTGTCTTTGTTTGCTTACTGAAGTGATTTAATTTTCACATCTGTAGTAGTAGGATCTTGTAGTCCAACTTTTATGCCTGGATGGATCCACTTGCAGCTCTTATGTAATGTACCACAATCAAAGGTCACAACAATGGCACCTTTTTATCTCATTGCTTCTGTGTAACGTTAAAGTGTTTTTATATCCCGTGTATTAAAATGTTTTGTATCCCATGTTGGTAGTGCTGCAGAATGTGTTTAAAAAGCAAAAGCTGGTTGTTGATTGTTACTTGAAGTGGCATTTCTGCTGTTAGCGATAGGTAAGTTCTAGCGCAAAGTGCTAAAGTTTAGACTTTTTTTTTAACCCCCCCCTTCCTCATCACACAATAGTCACTGTCAACCCTACGAAGCATCGCGGATCTTCTCAGCAGAAGTGATAGAAGCACCCCCTGGTATGCTGATGACTCATGACTGCAGAGGAAAAGCTATCTCATTCTGTTTTTTGTTCAACTCTTGAAAATTCTGTGAGATTGTCACTCTGCATTTATATGATAAGAACTCACCGAACAACTGTGAAGGAGCATGCACAGTGCAGGTCATTTGAAGGTGTGCTTATAAAATGACAACAAGCAAGCATTGTAAAATTCTTCTTTTTGGGAGGGAAGTTACTCACCTTAACAGCTAATGATTCTTATAACCATCAGGACAGGTTATCGCTGAGTTTTGTGGGTGTGTTGTAAGTTTAAAAAAAAATAAAAAACAGGTTTAGGAGTAGATGTTGATGAAGTCTAGTTAAAATTGGCCCAGATTTCAGAGCCTGCTTTGCCCCTTGATGCTGTGAGTATTGTTCAGCAGCAGCGCGGAGTGAAATCTACCTAAAACTGAAAACGTACCTTCATCTGCAGCAGCCATATATGGAGTTTTCTGTTGATTCTTATGAAGCTGCCAGTTGTATTTTGATTACTCTTTTTAAAGAAAGAAAAAAATTGGCATCATGACTTAGAAAATAAAATTAAATCACAGAAACTTGGAGTAGTTCACATGAACAGCTGCACCTTTTCAGAAGCATTTGTGCATCTGCGAATGCTTCTATTTAATGTGTTGCTAAAACAAATATTTCTTTGCTTTGAAAATCTATCTGTGTAAAAGTACATGTTACCTCCTATGGGAAGATAGTGGATTTTCATGGTTAAATGTGTCCCCTTTCCAGGTTCCTCAGCATCACCCAAATCATCTGTTATATCTGCCAGCAGTGCAGCAGCTAGCAGACTGGCTGGACAAGGTTGTGATTTAATTATTCCCAGAGGTATCACAGCACTGAACGGATAACGCCCTTGTCTCTGCTGACACTGTACTAACTCCTCCATCTCTTCAGTCATTCAATATACTGTTACTTGGAAGCATAATTTCTAGGGGCTTTTGGTGTTCCTGGTTTCTGGATTTTAACTGTTCACTAAGTAATCTCTGCTTCCCTTTCTATTTGCTAATTTTTGCACAATAACGTTAAAAACAAATTACTACTAACAGACAGTAACTACAATGTGTGTAACCAAGTTCTTTTATTTTGGTTAAAGCTGAAACTCATGGCATTCTTTTTGCACCAAATGTTCATATTTTCCTGTAAAACAGAGTATGAGGTGGCGATTAGGAATTTCTAACACCCAAGCTTGGCTTTGCCATTTGACTCATTTTGTGCCTAAGGGCAAATTACTTAACATCTCTGTTTCCTTCTATGTAAAAGGAGAAAACTCATTCTGTTACCTCATAAGGGTGTTGAGAGGATTAATTACCTAATGTTTGCACAGCATTTTGAAGACATAAAGGATACAGTAGTGCTTGATGTTGAAGGAGTATCTTGAGGCATCTTTGTAGATGTTTTTTCCAGTCACTTATTTACATAAATAACCAGCAGGGCTATGGTGACTGTAAGTAGCCATCAGGACTATTCAAAGCATGCGAGAGCAGCAGTAGTCAAAATTGTTTATGAATAAGTTAAAGAAACTGCTTTTAAAATGATAGAACTTGGCAGTTTTTACTGTTTAGTATGGTAGGAAATGATTTTTCAAAAATAAAACTTTGAATCTGTGACGTCCTGTACCAGCTTGAAAATACTAAGTATATACACTGAATACGTGCTTGTGGGCCCTAAATATTTTGATTTGATGCTAGCAAATGTTTCCTTATTGCTGTTTTCATGCTGTTGGTGCATGGAATTAATTGTTCCTATACCAATGAGCTTAAAAAAAACTGAAATACATAAATAAGCTATGCTTCCTTAATGATGGCTAAATGGGTCTTCTGGAAAGGATAATGTTCATCAGAAAGAAAATCTGTTTTGTCATGTCTTTTAGTTACACTCTGTGGCAACAATTTTTATAAGCTGATAACATTCTTTTAGTGGTTTGCAGGGACTGTAAACAAACTTTAGATTTGCTAAATCCAGGAGAATGTTTAACTTTTGGAATGTTAAAAATATAGATGAAGTAATGAACAGGTATCTAAAACCGTTTTAGGGTTGGTTAGTAGACTCCATGCTTTCAGGTAAGCTTCCTTCAGCCTATCGCCAAGCAAAAGTACTGAGATGCACATGCTCTATAATCGTTTCTAATGTAATTTTCTTGAATTCATCTTGAAAATCTACATATTTATCAATGTGTTTACTTTCACCTCGTTTTCCTTTTGCATGTGCAATTGCGCAAATCTTCCATACTCCTTTGTTTTGTTAAACAAAACAAAAAACAAAGGCTTTAATTACATGCTTTGTGTCTAACATAGGGGGTAGAGCTCAGCAGAAGAGTGGACCTGTTGTGTTAGCAGATGAAGTAAAGAATCCAGCAATGGAGAAATTGGAATTAGTGAGAAAGTGGAGCCTAAATACTTACAAGGTATGTGGACTTAAATTTGTGTGCATATATATTCTAGAAGTGAGTTTGCAACTAAATCGGACTACGGCTTTTGAAGAATTGCACCGTAGTATGAAAGGAAATCATTTGTCGTTTCAGTGAGCATAAACAAGAATATGCATGGAAGGCTTAGTTCTTAGTAAGACTGGATAAAAGTACTGATTTAACAAGGAAAAGAACGTTGTGTGTCTGATGCCTCCTTCAGAATAGAGAACGTACAGATTTCAATTTGTAATGCTTGTGATTAAGTCATCTTGCTAAGCTGATTGCTGATACAGTAGAATTTTATCTGATGGAATAAGGTGAATCTACAAGTTATAAACTCGTTGATGGCAATTCTGATATTTGTTTTATATTAGCTCTATTTTTTTCCTTAGCATTGTAATTGTTGTTTCCAGTTTGTCTGTATTACTTTTGTATGGCACTTGTAGAAGTGCTTAAAGCACACCAGTTTGCCAGAAGTTACTCTTCTTAAAATAGCCACCAAATAAGGAACAGTTGCCAGGAAATGTATTACAGTCAGGAGCTAAGACTAATTTTGAAAAATAACTTTACATTGTGGATAAAACTCAAATGGCAGAGGTGGGGACAGCTAGATGTGCATCAGTGGGAGCTACATCAGGCCATAAAGAGGTAAAGAATATGTTTTAAAATGGTTTTTCTTGTAAAACAGAGGTCTGAATCCCTCCAGTGCCAGGTAGGACTTTCTCCCCTGTGAGGATGTTCAGTATAGCGAACGTAGATATTGCTCTCACTATGCTGTTCGTTGTGTTAGAATCAGTAATTTGACCCTTTTTATGTACGAAAAGCATATTTAGTTTGGTTAAGAACAATATTTCGGTTTGTGGATATACAAGCTTGCCTTCTTTCTCTTCAGAAAGGAGAAATTAGATTACATTTACTTTTCTTTTTTACTAGCTATCTTGTATTAGCTAAAAGCATTGGTCTTTAGTGAATCTTTCTCAGTGACTACAAGTCTGATATCTTGATAAGGATAGATCGTTAATGGCTAATCATAATTTCTTCCAAATCCATCTTTCTTCCTAAGGACTTTGGTATGCACTTTTTGCTTTAGGTTTCTGTTTCCAGGTGTTCTTACCAATCTCAGCCAGTTTGCACACTTACTGCAAGTATTACTCCTTGCCTGCTTTGGCAGTTAGATTCAGAAATCATCGCCATCTGTGAAATGATGATTAAGTATGCCTGTATGTGTTTTGTATACCTTGCTATTTTGTCTCTTGTGCGTCTCTGTGAATGAGAACAGAAATAAGAGGAGGGTATAAATTGTGTTTAAGCAACTGCTTCCCAGTGAAAAATCACAGGACATTGACACTACTGGCCTAGCCTAACTATGAGTTTTCAAAGGCTGCTTAGCTTTCTCCCTAAGCTTATAGGCTTGTAAAACTGGTCTGTTGCCTTTGTGGCTACAGGCCCTCTTCATTAAGAGCTGCCCTTGAGAATCAGTTGTTAACAGGTTGAGAGCTTGTTGATTAAAATTAAGGACAAGACCAGTAAAGGGCATCTGGTGGTTGGGGTCCACTACAAGCCAGCTGATCAAGGGGAGCCTGTTGACAAGGCCTTCTTACATCAGCTGCAAGAGACATCATGTTTGCAGGCTCTCATCCTGATGAAGGATTTCAACCACCCAGATATCTGTTGGGGAAAACAACATCATGACCTGCAAGCAATCCAAGAGACTCCTGTTGTCTACTGATGACAACTTTCTGTTTGAGATATTGGATAGTCCCACCAGAGATGAAGTGTTTCTGGAGCAAGTCATCATCAATGCAGAAGAGATCGTTAGAGAGGTTAAGATCAGAAGCAGCTTGGGCTGCAGTAACTATGCCCTTGTCATGTTCGTGATCACAAGGAACATGGGTCTGGCAAAGAGTAGAATAAGGATCCTGAATTTCAATAGAGTGAACTTGAAACTGTTTATGGAATTGGATGAGATCCCCTGGGAAACTGTCTTTGGGGACAGAGAAACAGAACAGAGCTGGCAGCACTTTAAGGATGCCTTTCTGAGAGCACAAGAGCTCTCAATTTCCCCAGAATAAAATCAGACAGAAATTGGGCTTATCCAGCTTGGAGAAGAGAAGGGTCTCAGGAGATATCAATGTGGCCTTCAGGTACTTGAAGGGAGCTAATTAGCAGCAGGGGGACTGTCTTTTTACATTGTCCAATGGGATCCTGGGCAGCCTACTGGTTGGCAGCCCTGCCCAGGGGGTTGGAACCAGTTGATCCAACTAGTACCTTCCAACAGTGAGGCCATTCTATGAGTCTTTCCAATCTTCTCCCTAGTTATCATGAGTTAGCCTCAGAAGGAGTTGCTTATTTTCCATCATCTAAGGGCAAGAGCTTTTTCCTTTACCTGGACTTCTTTGGATGACAAGTTTTTTCAGTTAAGAGTTAATATTGATGCAAGTTGCAACTCTTCTTTGCTTTCAGTAGTTTTAACAAGTAAGCTTACTTAATTTTTCAGACAATTTATTAAACTTTAAGGAGGAACATACTAAATGTATTTTCTAAGCCTCTTTAGTAGTGGCCTACTAATTAGAACTGTCCAATAATGTCTCTGTTCATCCTTTAATGTACACAGTTTAAAATAACTTTCTTTAAATTTATTTCTGCTGATCTTTTATTTGACAGAATTGATTTTCTTAATATGCCTTCTCACTTTTTAATGAGTGTAATTATGCTGGACAGTGTTCTTACAGGTACTTTTTTAGAACAAAGCAAAATGGAATTAATGTGAAATATTCTATTTGCTAGTGAGAGAGTATAGGAAATTGTGTTTATACCAGTCCACTTGTAACTAGAGTAATTGGAAATAGTAGCTAGGTGTATCTTCTAGGTGCTCTTGTTCAATGTTCAACATAAGTTTTAACAAAGTAGGCAGAATAAATATTTCAGATGACTAATTCTCATTTGAACTGTTGTCTTTTCAGATATTTTGCTGTAACTTTTGGGGTAAATATTCCTGTGTAATTTATTTTTACCCTTCCCCCTCCCCCCAAAGATTTTACCTCTTTAAGTCACGTTTTCTCTTGGATTTCCATAGGTATGTGAGAACCAGCTTTTTTTTTTTAAATAGCCAGCACTTAATTTTATTTTTTGTTAAATACTTCATGAGCTTACCAAACTTTTTGCTAAGCTATATTTTTCTAATTTCAGTTGCAAACCTTGGTGTTTCTGATATATTCAATGATGATATGATGTGTTCTCTTCAAAATTTCTGAATCTTGACAGAAAAATCTCCTAGATTAGCTGTGTTCTTTCTTGTTAAGTGATTGAATCTAGTGTAATAGTCCAATTGCTTTGTATCTTCTAATCCAATGTTTATCAGTTATGACCAACTTGTTCGGCTAAATCCTTCTTGAGTCTCTCTTGTATTTGTCTATTAAACTTAAAAAGTACTGAAAAGTTCTAACAGGTATTATAAGTCTGTCTGTCCCCTTTGAAATTAAGAAAAGACTGGACTAAACCGAATTCCTTGAATTTGGAGACCCTGGAAAATCCAGTGCTGTAATGTGTTTTGGGAATGTGAATTAAGACAGGGTTGGTCTTTATGTCTCTCAGCAAAATTGAAGTCTTGTGCTTAGGTGAAGTTGTAGCCTTGTCTATTACTGATTTTACTGTAATCCTGTTTCTAGCAGTCATTCTTCAAACATATAATTTAGTTTTTGTTGTCATAGATTAACTTGAATTTAATCATAGCAGCAAATAATCCCTGTTTTGCAGAGGAAAGTTGCGTAGTTTTGCCACATTTCTGCTTTGCAGATTACTTTTATGCATCAGTCAAGGGAAGCCCAAAGGGTGTCTTGGGAGCCTTGCTCTCATGTTGGTCTTTGGTCTCTGGCAGAATGTCACAGACAATTGGAATGTGGTAGCTGTCTAAGCTGTCACAGCCATTGGCTGGTTGGTTCAGTCTTGTAAGGGCAAGACTTGCTGCTCACTGTATAAAGAAACTGCAAAGATGCCTCAGAATGTTTATTTTCAGACCCAAGTAGAATTCTTAACAATCAGCTCCATTTTGTATGTGTGTTAATAACAAGAAATGCATTTTTATGTTTTACGTATTAGTGAAAGTTTTAAGTCAGCTTTAAAAAACATGCTGAAGACTCCCTTCCATCCATCTTCTGCTCCTTCCTTAGAAAAAGAGATGAAAAAATTTAGACATTCCCAGGGCCTTAATGGAAATTGCAAAAAATAACAGGGATTATCTGGAATAGGATGGTTAGTAGACGAAGTCTAAAAGATCACGGAGCAGAAATTGTTATGCGGAACTGCTAATATTCTCATTAACTGCCTTGAATGTTGCGGGCTAAATAATTGCTTCTTTTAACTTAATAAGATTCACTGAACCTAAAAAGATAAGCATTCTTTTACTTGAGAAACAATTAGTTATACTCTTGATTTGCTAACTTGAATATTCATATTAGTAGGAGTTGAGACTTGTCCAACTGTTCTTGCTGAGTCCTGATGAACTTCTAAGGAGCGTGGTGTTTTTTTTTTTTTAGTTTGTTGTGCAAACGTATATTGGGAGGGGTGATTGTGAAAGAATTGTGTGTAATTATCTGTCCCTTGAAGCTGAAAATGGGTGTATACTGTGATGTCTTGGATATATTTGATTCTTTATAATTTAAATTTTTTTCCAGTGTACACGTCAGATCATCTCTGAAAAACTGGGTCGTGGCTCAAGAACAGTAGATCTGGAATTGGAAGCTCAAATAGATATACTGAGAGATAACAAAAAAAAGTATGAAAATATCTTGAGACTGGCACAGACTCTGTCTACACAGCTCTTCCAGATGGTACATACCCAAAGGCAACTTGGAGATGCTTTTGCTGACCTGAGTTTGAAATCATTGGAACTTCATGTAAGACTTTTATGGTGTTTTAAAAAAATATGTAATGAAACAGCAGAGATGAAGATAAGCCTAATTGACTTGTGCAGGTTGTATGGTAGTTAGCAGCCGGTCCTATAAACATTTGTTAACAACATTACGTATTCTTTTTGTTAAAAGCATCTGTAATTCATTTAAAACTGTAGGATATCACTGGAGTTATTGTAGTTCTTAAGCGTTTCTAGATGTTTGCCTTTAGCCGATGATTGGACTCGGCAACTGACAACCTTGCTTTGTATAGAAAATGCATTTTACTATTCCTTTTTTCTTCTAATGAGATGTCAAAGTGTTCTGGAGCATTTCTTCACATCAATTACAGGATGTCTTTGGGGAAATATGCCTAGCAGTGGGTAGGATAGGGCACATGACTTCACTTCTGCATGTTTAATGTGAGTAAATGATTTTTCTGTAGTAGAGTCAAGCACTGAGATTTCATCTCGTAGTGTTTTTTTTAATCATAATAATGCTGCTAATAGGACTAATTTTTCCTTTTATGGAAAGGAGTTTCTAAGCAAGGAAGGCAATCTTCAGGTATCTGCATTTGGGTTGCTCTTAAACGTTTACAAATTTATGTAACGTTGTCACTTTATTACTGATCACAAAACTCTTGTAAAGGAAGAGAAAGTAGATGTTGTGTGCAGAAAAAGAAGTTGGTTTGCTTCTATGTAAACCCTTCTGTACTTCCAGTGTTAAATCAATTTCATACTCTTCCTGATCTCTTGAGAAACCAATATCAAGGGGCTTAGTGATTCCCTCGAACGTGGCTGATGAAAAAGCCCAAATTTAGTTTGTTGTTATTAAATGTAGCACTTAGGTTTATTTTTCCCTTTTCATGGTTGCCTATTCTCATTGAGTTTTTGGGAAAAAGATGGAGTTAATGTTTGTGTAGAAGAACTTTAACCAATAGCGAGTTAAAAAAAAAAAAAAAATGAAATCAGACTAGCACTGGAGTACAGAAATTTTTAATATTATAGCCTAACAGATGAAAATCTCAAAATATGCCACTTTTAGCAGGTAAGAAATGAAATCTCCTAAGAGGAGTAGTTTTGAGTTAGCACATGACTCTTGACTCAAGTATGGGTGTGTGGTTTGTGGCAGAAATTAGTGATTGTTATGAAGTGCATGCTGAAGCTGGATGTTTCTTCTGAAACCTGGATTATATCTGGAATCATGCTCTTATTTAATGAATGCTTTTTTCATGAATAGCTTGTATTTCTAGTGGGAATACAGTTCCTCCAGGTTCTTTCAGCATCTTTTACTGGTCTTGGAATTTGTTTCAGTCATTCATCTCTTATGTAGATTATTGAATGGGGCTGTTCATGAAAATCAAATAAAGGTTTCTGCTGCCGTAATAAAAGTTGTCTAACCTTTGCCTCTTGGAGACTTGCCTGATGTTTGTCTGTTTCCTCTTTGTGTTTTCTCTTTGTTTAATCTGTACTGTATTGCCATCTGTAGCCTGGCCTGTTCTCGAATGTTTGGATAACATTGCCTCTGAAACTTGTGCAGGACTAAAAGTAAAATTTCTGAACAGTTCAGTGTTTAATTAGATAAATAGAAAAAAAGAAACATAACTTGTTATAGGTGATATTTTTTTTATACATGTTAACAAAATAAGATCTTAATATGGTATCTACAGAGGCATTACTTCAATATGTTTTGCTGTTTCTCTTTTGGATACAAAGATAACTCCTGGTTTCAGGCTCATATGCCTCTAATTATATGGAGTGGTGAATTCCAATTGTAATTGACCTGTGCATAGAGCATTAACTGAGTATAAACTCCCATACAGAAAGGATTTCCTGTCTTTCATAAGAGGTATCTGCAGAGGTCATGGACAAACCTCAAATTTTATTTGAAACTATGAACCAGTAAAAAAGCAGCTTTGGTGACTAGCACGTATGTTTCAATATGGTAGACCACTGCAGTCCCATCCTTCTTACCCTCCTGCTTTGAATTGGTAGTTTTGCGCATTTGTGTCTGCAGTAATCTGGGTCACAGGACCAGCTGAAAGACTAATTGTGGTCTTGCCTGTAAGAGGGAAAGATAGCACTAAATACTGCCAGAAGGGCAGTCCTACTTCTGCTTTTGTCTTTGCCTATATGCTCTTATTCTCTGTGCTAGTGCTTATGTTGCTATCTAGTTAGCAATGTCAGAGCAAAACCAGCTGAAAAATATTTTACTTGATTTCAATAGGATCTGTAGTGATCTGGCTGCCTACACATAAGCAGTGTCTATAAGAAAGGAGATTGAGCTATTCTAGCAGCATTTTTAGGCTCTTAGCTCATGAAAATTTGCCTTAAGTTCCCTTTGTATTTTCTCCATTAAACTGCTTGTTTCCACTACATCTCGTTTTCTACTTTTTCTAGAGACTTCTTCCCTTACCGCTCTCCATTAGCCTTCCTGTCATGAAGTCATTCATGTTTACATGAAATACTGTTTGGCTTCAGCGTCTCATCTAGACAGATGAAAAGAAAATGGGAGAGTACAGCACTTCTGACTCAGCTGTTGGCAGGGTGCAAGGCTAAAAAGACCGATTTCCAAATATGTTCCTAGTGTTTTATAATCCTTACAACCAGAAATTGTACTGTTTTATGAGAACTCCCATCTGCAGAATGTGAAGATGCCATATGGATGACATAAATAATTGGACTTATTTGGCTTCCATGCATTCGGAAAATTGTTGCAGCCTTGGTCAGCTTATGCTGCTGTCAAAAAGAAAGAAAAAAAAGGCATTAAGAATCATATATCCAAATGTGACCAAAATGCCTTGGAAATAATTTCTCCCTGATCACTTTGAAGTTTGTGACTAATGTACATTTTTATTTGCTAACTATTATAATGCTCAGCTTTTTTGGTCGTTTACAGCCTATTAAGACATGGTAAGACTGTTTAAATTCAGTGCTCTTTTTCAGAATGTGTAAAGAGTAAAAATTACTGGCTAATTAATGCTGTGTGCCCTTGTGAGTTATTTTACTGTATTTAATGTAGTGGTATTCCTGTTGGCATTAAAGAATTACCGAGGCAATCATGGGAGAGATGCTGGATTAAAGCAGTGCTGAATGACAATGTAAAAGTTACATTAGCATTTTTAAGTAGCGTTTAAGATTTCAGAGTTGAAGGGAAAAATCATTCTGAAATAGCATTTAACATCGTGTGGTATCAAAATTGTAAACTGTAGTTTACTGATGTTAGAGAGATTTCATAAAAACTGTAAACTGAATATTGTATTGAAATCTTGCACATTTAATTGTAACTGTATCCTAGCAGGAGTGGCAAAATTTGTATGTTTGTGTTTTTGTCTTTTATATAGTTGCTGATGAATGTTATGATTTGAAATGATGTGCAGTTCTGTTTTCTCTGCTCTCTGTTTATAGGAGGAGTTTGGCTACAATGCAGATACGCAGAAACTTCTAGCTAAAAATGGAGAGACTCTTCTCGGGGCTATTAACTTTTTTATTGCCAGTGTGAATACATTGGTGAATAAAACAATTGAGGATACATTATTGACTGTGAAACAATATGAAAGTGCCAGGTAGTTATTCTATGTCCAGCTATTTTCATTACCAATTAACATTCAGGGAAGAAAAACTTTCCATCAGTTTAGTTCTTGTATTTGAGCAACTAGCCTGTTAGCTATAAACCTTGTCAGAATAACACAATTCTCGTATAACTGGGTTTTAACGTTAGCCACCTCATTACACTTAGCTTCAAGTGTTTTGTAAATGTTCTGTTGTAGGTGTATTTTCACTTCATATCTTCATTTCTCTGACAGTTAGTAGCTATTATTTCCCTGTCTGCTAGCTCAAGGTTATCTTCTACACCAAGTAACAGTTTGATATTAACTATTATATATCTAGCTATATTGCAATTAGTGAAATCATCTTTGAATGAAAGACAATTTATACTAGTTTCTTTTGATGCCCAGTGCATGTAACTCACAGTTCAGTTTTCATGTAGAAGTTGAAAGTTTGGTCTAGAAAGGGGAAAACAAAAAGGCATTTCTTAATGTGCAAATAATATCTAGCCATCGATAATGGGTTTCCCATCCTGGAGTTTACTTTACTCTGGATGCAGTGCAGAACTTTAAGCCAGGCTTCCTTCTTCTGTGTGGTTGGAGTTGTGATCTTTATTGATGCTTTGTTCTTTTCTGACTTTCAGGTTCATTAAAGAGTATAGTGTCTTTGCTCTAATTTTCTGAAAGATGTAGTTAATGCATATTTATTTTTTAATTTTTAAGTCAAAATTTTTGTCTTAAAATTTTTAAGTCAAAAATTGCTGATTTCTTGAGTTCTGGAGGTTTTTTTTCCTGCCTTTTTTCATTGCTGTTCTAATGCTTAAGCATTTTTATAAGTAAAGAAGCAAGTTATTTTGATATTTAGTTTAACTTTCAAAAGGCCTGAAAAGTATAATGAACCTCAATGTAAAGAACTAAACTAAAATAAAAATCAGTCCATACATTTTTGAGGCTTTCTCTTGAAATGTTATATGAAATAAATCTATGATTGGTCTGGTCAGTTATTCTGAGCATATGGTTCTTGCCTCCTGAAATACTTTCATGATTTTTTTCTTTTCATTAAAGAAAGTGTTTTGTTGCTTTGATAAAGCAAACATTTATTTATTTATTTATAACCAGTCTTTGCAGTGAGAGAATAATTCACACTTATTTCTGTGCCTCATCTTTCCTCTCTCCAGTTGGACTTCAGTATTCATCAGTTTCCCACTCTTCTGTCAGTTCTTTATTCATCTGTTTCCTTTTTGGAACTAAGTCATAAATTCTTTAAACAAAGCCTGAATCTCAGTGGCAGTGAGAATCAGGAAGAGCCCTGTGAATTCTGTAATTACTGTTATCTCAGAAAATATGTATTCTTTTGGAGTGCATGTGCCGCCAGCCCAGAAGTCGTTTGTATTAACAGTTTTTAGTTCTGTTACTTCCAGTTTCAGAAATATCTATGTGAGAGAGAGTATTTACAGAGCCAGAAATAGGTTGATTTGTTCCTTTAAAATTGGCATCCATCACATGTTGATACAGTACATTCCATTATTTTAAAACTGAAAGAAAACTATGGGAGGAAGAGCCCTGCTTTGGGCAGGGCTGTCCATGACCCTGACTGATTTCTGGCTATTGTCAGTTGCTGTACCTGGTCAAGTGCTACATGGCACTGAAGGCACTGAACAAAGGAGCAGTACTGTACAGCAGGAGAAGGGGAACAAAAAAAGAGTCAAGTTGTTAGTGTGTTTCTGTCTCATCTATCTGTACTGATGTTTTTAAATATAAAAATAGTTTATCTGGCAAGGATCCATTGTTCAGTAGGCTTTTCTGTAACAATTGAAAGCAGAAGAGAAATTTAGTGATATCCTTACACTAATAATATTCCACATGTGCTTTTCCCACCTAAAAATGCTTTATACTGATGAATAGAAAACTTAACATCAAATAATTTTGTTAATGAAAATTTACTCAGCGTTTCTGAAGACAGTGCTCAATAGTATAAAATAAAACTTTAAAGTATTCAAAGTACAGGACTATTTTGATATATTTTTTTCCATTAAAACAAGAGAGAAGGTATGACTGCGTATGTCTTTGTGTGATAAAAGGTAGCATCTAACATGGAAGGATATCAAGGAAGCTTAGTTTTTTTTATTTTTATTTTTAAGATAGTGATATATATGAAGACGAGATGGGTCAGTTAAAATGTTATCAAGCAAGCACCTATGCCATAACATGAGTTCGATTTTTACTAGCGGTGCCTAGGACAAATTCATATTTTGTGCTTTTTATTGTTGGCACGTGTTTACTTTTTAATTACTGCTGACTTTGGTAGATAAATTAGAAAACACTTTTTACCTAGTCTTATTCACAAGCTGGATATAAGCATTCATTGCAGAATTAGCTGAAGTGTTTACTTGAGTAACTCAAGTGTTTATTGTTAAGACTCAGCTCCCTCAGTGGCTGTGTTGGTCCAGTGTATCTGATTTCCTATGTAAATTAGATGGACCATCTAATGGACCATCAAGGGGGTATAAATAACATCTTTTCTTTCAGTCTTTCTATTCTCAGGGCAGGCAACTTCCAAAACAGTTGTGGGGTAGTGACTGTAATTGGAACATGTTTTAAAATCTTTGTGACACAGTAAGTGAGCCGCTGCTCACTTAAAGGGGATGTCCAGCTCTTAGTGCTTCTCTTGCTCTTGCTGCAAACTCTTAATGAGCTGACTTAGCAACAGAAATATGACAAAAGACTAGTTCTGACTAGATAACTGAGTAAATAAGCCAAGATGTTCCAGGAAAGAACCTGACCACTGAGGCCAGCACAAAGCAGGAACAGGCTGCCCAAGGAGGGCACCTGTCCCTGGAGGTATTTAGGACCAGGCTGTATGGGGCCCTGGGCAACCTGATCTGGTACTTGATCTAGTGGCTGGCAACTCTTCCTGCAGCAGGGGAGTTGGAAGTTGATGATTTTCGATGTCTCAGACGATTACATGATTCTATGAAAACAAAAGGTTGGAAGCATGTGGATGAGACAGGGACAGAAGGGCAAGGGTATTTGTTGAGGCTTTTTTATATGATGTACATAAGGGTATTGTTTTTTCTTCCTCCTATTTATCAAGAAAATTCATCACTTTGTTTTCTATACTTGACTGTTTTGTTAATTTGCTATTGTAATTGGCCCTATATGTGAAGTCTGTTTTGAAGCACTTAGCCTTTAGATTTTTTCCTACCCCTCTTTCTTCTCAGGATTGAATATGATGCTTATCGAACAGACCTGGAAGAGCTGAATCTTGGCCCTCGTGATGCAAGCACTCTACCAAAGATTGAGCAATCACAACAGATGTTTCAAGTGCATAAAGAGAAATATGACAAAATGCGTAATGATGTATCTATCAAATTGAAATTTCTGGAAGAAAATAAGGTAAGCTACAACTTCTTTTGGTGTTGTGCTTACATTTTGTCCTGGAAGTCTCTGCTTTGCTAAAAATGCTTTAGCTATCTCATCTTAAAATACATCTTAATTTAGAAGTAGAGCAAGCAAAGAAAAAAACGTAAATATTCAGAATTAGTGTATCACTGGATAATACAGTTCAAGAGGAGGCAACTTTAAAAGGCCTTAATGAAGTTGCTGCAATTACAGATGACAAATCTTATGGCAGTAAGTTTTTTGTTGATAAGGGAGACCTAATGTGTATTGACACAGGAGGAAAAATGTAATATCTAATCATTAATAAAGGCATATAACTCCTGATTTAAGATTACAGTAATATTTACATCTAACAGTGCTGTCCTGGGGGATATGCATCAGGAAATTAAAAAGAGCTGTGAACAAGTTTCTTCAAAATGAAACTTTCTGTAGTAAAAAAAACTTGAAAATTGCAGCTTTCTATAGTTAATGCCCTTATAGTTTCCTAATTCTAAACTGGGCTTTTGAACTGTAGACTTGAAGTTTTTGCCCCCAGAGGTGTTCATTCAAGATGCGCCATTGTAGTCCTGCCTCCTAATGACAGGACTCTCACCCCCTCTTATTCTACTTGCCAGACAAAAATACAGTTGTCATACAGGACACTCTGTTAAACTGTGCTTTCTTTGATAACTATGTCCTTCAAAATTGTTTCTAATTAAATTTTTTAAAAGGTGGTCTTTGAAGATCTGAATTTTGTTCATTAATTAGACTGTTTAGGGAACACCAGTGAAGCTAGCTTCTTAGTAACAGTCTTGAATTAGATCAAGCATCCTGTTAACAGTTGCAGCCTACAGATTTTGTTTCTGGAAGACTGTTTTTTCCTTCCTACTGCTTCCTCCCCTCCCTCCCTTCCCACCCCTCCAAATAAATACAGAAGGGACTGTCACATGCTTAAACCTTTTTATCACTGGTTAACTCTTCTTTGTTTTGATACTGGAGATGTCAAAATATTTTCTAATGGGAGCTTGTAACCTTGTTCCCAAATAAGACATAGGAAGGACTTTCTCTACTTTCAATTATTGGCTTATATAATTATTTACTAAGAGCTTTACTGAAGTAAATTCCCTTTTGCTGTTTTCTACTTATTTTGTAGAATCCTATATTATATAAGTTGTATAGGTTTAACCTTAATCCTAAATCTGTGAGGTGTTTTTTTTCTAGCTTGCATTCATCTCTGGGTTTTTGTTCTTCTTGCCCCAAATGTTTCCTGGGGTTCAGTGGGAGGCAGTGGTTACTGAAGTGATATGTTTCTTCCCAATCTGACTTCTTTATTCTTTTGTTCAGTGTCAGCCATCTTTTGTCAATATCAATATAGTGAAGCTCCTGTTAGACCTCATACTGATCCTGCAGCTAGTATTAGTAAATAGAAATGCACAACTGATTGACCAGATAACCATAATACCCATTATAGACACTACTTCTAATTTTTAGGCATATATGAAGTATATGCGACTGCTCTTAAGGTGATTACATTTTGTGTTGTAAGGATTATCAAATAGAATCACAGAATTACTCAGGTTGGAAAAGACTTCAAAGATCATTGAGTCCAACCACGACCTAACCATTAACTTGTATAATCAGTAAGTATTAAGTCTAACGGAAATTAACATCTAATTCTTACAATCAGAGATGTTCTACTTCTTCCAAAGGTATGTGATGGCAATTGCTATAATGCCTCATAATTTAAACACATTTAATACAGCATGTGCCTGACTGGAAGGAGGAAGAAGAAGAGGCTGATAGGTACAGTTGCTTATGTGTTTGTAATACAGCTGCTTCAGCTGGTGGTGTGGTGCACTCACTTTTTAGGAGATGGCTTAAACTGGTGAGCATATAGTACGCAGAACTCCCAAGGGGGAGAGCGATTTTAATATTGCTGAGCTCTTACTGTGGTCCCAGATGCAAGAGTAGGGCTGTGTTGGGCTGAGAATACATGGTAAGAAAAAAAAGAACAAGTTTTGGCTACAGGGAAAAGCTGGCAAGATGCCTTTTCATCGTACTAGTTATTATTCATGTCTTTGGATTTACTGATGCACTTTAGTGGAAATGTTCACATTTGTTTGACTTAGACTTGATCAGCTAGCTTGATGTTGTAGACTAGATAAGAAGAGAAACAGTGATGTCCTCCAGCTGCTCTTGTGCTCTTCTGCCTTCACTGTTATTGCTGCGAGGAGCTGTCTGTTTCACAACTACTTAACACGTGTTATAATCAAAACATTGACCAAGTGCTGTAAATCCTGCATTACCAGAGGTGGGCAAGAAGAAATATTGTTGGGAAAGAGTATCAGTTGCTTTTGACTTAGGTATACAAGAGCTAGAAAATAGACTGCTTTGTAGGAGGGACAAATAAATGAACTGTATACTTAAATGCGTTTATCATGTGCTGTGCTTGGCTTGCAGGTAAGTATATTGAACAGAAGTGTGGCATCTACTTTCAAAGAAGCAAGTATTTGTAATCAAGTATTTGACAGTTGATAACATCATGCTGTTTAGTGAATTGCTTTCAGTCCATGTGTGGAGGCTGCTCTGAAAGCAGTGCTTCCTATTTTATTCTGTCAGCTCAGGATGTCAGAGGCTGATGTTGGTGGTATGGCAGTTGAAGTTGAACATTCCTGCCAGTATCCCGTTACGTGCTGTTGCTGTGAGACAGATGGCAGCTGAGGGGCAGTCTGACAAAATGGTATCTGACATGGAAATGCATATGGTACAGAGATGTGGCATTGAATTCCTGCATGTGGAAAAAATGACACCCACTGAAATTCATTGACACTTACTGAACGTTCGTGGAAACCAGACAGTGGACGTGAGCACAGTGAGGCGGTGGGTGGTGTGTTTCA
>JAOWBP010002392.1:13671183-13689037 GCA_028571105.1 Tragopan temminckii
CTAGAGGCCCAACTGAGGTCAGGGCTCTGTTGCGCACAGACAGAATTAAAAAGCCAGCTTCTATCCAGATGAGTTTACAATCTACAAAAGAAACTATGTGCAGAAAAGGAAAGAGAGGCACGGGGAAGTATGCCTTATGTCACTCAGCTGAAGCTTGTGGAGCACAGGTTTTCTGAGTTTGAGGCAGGCGTGCAATCCTTTGACTTCACTGTTTCTTGTTAATGTCTAAGTTGGTAAGAAAGCCTGCCAGCTATTTTGTCTCCAGTTCAAAACAGGCTTAACAGGCAAAATTGTCTGTATTATTATTTTTGCTTGCGTTGTTTTCTTCTGGTTCCTTAATCCAATCTAAGGGTTATTCTCATTGAAATCACATCATGTGTGAAAAAAACAACCACGGTTATAGTGACCATAATCTGTGATTTCATCTGCACAACTCACACACCTAATTTATAGGCCTGTGTATACATACACGTACATTGAAGTGGAGATAATGTCAAGTCTGACATTTCTCTGCTGTAGTTTACCATAGCACTTACAGTGCAGTAACTTGAGAACTTGGGCACAGAGCAAATGGGTAGTTTTGTTAAATGTGGAATGCTGCTAGAAAAAAACTTTCCAAGAAGCTTTGATGGTTATTTTGTTCAGTGGTTGGATGATGCAAAAGAAGAGAAGAACAAGCGTTATTTTTACTAGCACTACTTATTATAAATAACATGCCTATGCTAGTGAGAAGCAGTGCCACATATCCACAGTGGATTCAGAAATGTGTAAGTTGAGTGCTGGATGGCTGTGCAACTTAAGTCATCTTTGGAAAACAAAACAAAAACAAAAACAAAAAAAAAAGGAAAAAGAGACCAATGAAATCTGCAAATTCAAATGAGTTAGTTGCAAACAATGTGTTGCAAATAATTTCTCAATAGACAATGGGTACTAGAACATCTATCTGAATATCTAGTATTCAGCTGCATGCCAGGTTTGGAGCTTTGCTACCAGGACCCTGAGAGCAGCAGGGTTACCATTAGCTTTCTTCATTTTTATTCTATGAAAAATCATCTGCTGGGATCAGGTAGAGTCCTGTAAGACATTCCTGGGTGATGCAATGCCAACTTCTGTTTCTCTAGGAGATTTCTGGAGGATGGCTTTGAGGCAGTGTGGAAAGGCAGGCATTTCCTGTACTGAAGTAGACACCTTCCCCTGAGAATAATTCCCAGTGTGTTTCACAGAGTAACATCTTAATTTCAATTCCACAGGTAGTTGATTTGGTTTCTATTTTATCCTCCTGTCTTCAGCCTTGTACAGGAAGAGTATAAGCCTTTTGGGGGCAGAAATTTGTTCTGTTTACATGCCTAACATAAAAATGCACCCATGTCAAGGGGCCCTAGGCACTGTCCTCCTGAACAAGCTGAATAAATTTAACAATGTGGAAGAAATAATGCTAACAGACCTTTTTCTCCTTCCACTGGTTTTTAGAGGTTTGCTTTGGATGTTCATGACAAATTCGGACATGTGCCACAGAACATGCCCATGCAATCTGTACCAGTGAAAATACCCACTCCCACGGAAATGGTTGATACCATTTCTCAAAAGTCTTATTCTAGTTTGATACTTCATTCCCTCTGTGGGCTACATGTCCCTCTGACCAGATTGGCACTGGCTTGTCCATAGCAGTCAGGAGCAGACAAACAGCAAATCTCCAAGTTCTCTAAATTCTGGAGAAGCAAATAAATCCTTGTAAAGGTACTGCTTCATTTGCACAGTATGTAATTTATCATCTTTCAACGTCTTGTCTATGCTTTTTAATTACTGCAACCCTTCCATCATTTTTTTTTAATTTTAAAAAAGCCAATTATATGACAATCTTGATTGCCTAATAGTTGTAGTAAAATGTGCACATGCGAGTAAGGATGATTGTTCTTTCTTGTTTGTTTTTGTTCTATTCACCTTTCAGACTTCTAAGTTATATAATTGTTCCCTTTGGCTTGTGATCAAGGTTTGAGATTAACTATGGCTCTGCTGCTGTGTGCTCTGAGGAGCTGACATATGGCTAATCTACTTGACAGGCTCTGGCTCCTCATTCTTTAAAAGCGTGGGGATGAAGGATTTTGGTGTTAAAACAGGACTGTCAGCAATGTATTAAGCAAAATCAATGTTCTGATCTCCATCTCTAATACAGAGTCTAGAAGAACACTCAGCAATGGAATACAGTGCTACCCTTCTCCATGTGGATGGGCTTGCAGAAGTGTAGGAATCTCCGCTCTCTCTGGCTGTTGTGGGGATTAGGGATTATACAGGCTTGAAAATTCTGAAAATCAGACTCAAACCCACCTGTGTTTTCCTGAAAGTGAACACATAAAAAACAATCTTTGGGGCACTTCTCCTATGTATGTAGGATATATGCTATTTTGTGTCCCATCTCCAGAGAAAACCTTACAGTAAGGTTTCCATATGACAATTTAGTGCTTGTTAGTACCTGTTTGTATTGGCAGAGTATCTGGCACTTCTGGTAGCCTGTGACACCAAAGTGGCAAGCACTGAACAAGCTGATGACAAGATGGTCCATGTGCTTTAAAGAGTGTAAAATTGAGACAATATTCAGCTTAAATTTTAAACACTTATCTGAAGTGTTATCTTAAGACAACACTTAATGTAACTTGGTTGCGCCCACAAGTATTTGCAGGAATGTGGGTCTAGGTCCACACACACCTCCCACCTACAAAGGTTTTGTCTGGGTACAGACTATGTTTGCCCACTGACAGTCATTTCCAAGGGAAAGAGTGGATGAACGGCTCCTTTGCTAGCAATCTCTGGCAGTGATCACTGATCATTGTTAAGTAGTGTTAAGCAGTTAAGTAATAGAAAAATGGCTTATTAAAAAGTGGTGGAGAAGGGCAGAGTGTTCTGGAACATATATTAATGCTCCTCTCCATAGAGAGAAGATGCTTACAAAATTCAGAAGACAAATACTTAACAGCAATGCTAAGAAAAATGCTTCTTTCAGCATGAGGAAAGAGGATTATAAAAAGGAAAAGTCTTAGAGAAGGTCAGAGGAAACCAAGAATACAATTATGCTACCAGATCACTTTGCAGGTAACCAAAAAGACCATCCCTGTCATCATAAAAATTACAGGCTATAGAAACCAGAACAATTGGGAAACACTGCATTGCTGTCTTCCCTGTGGATAACGATCAGTTCATCGTTGTCAAAACAAGACCTAAACAAAGCTGTGCCAGAGAGAGTGTGTAACTTAGGAGGACAGGAGTGTACAGCAGTGGGAAGAGCCATGGAAATGAAGGAAGGGTTTGGACTGCTAGTGCCGCAGGTGGGAAAGCAGCACAAGGACTAGGAAGAAATGATGGAAGGTGTGTGCTTCTTGGGTGGAAAGGCAGAAAACCGGAGTTAGCCCAGCCTCAGTTTGAAGTATGCACTTAAGGCACAATTAGATTTTATGGCTTAGCTCCTACATGTGTTGAGATTCAAGATAAGGGATTTGAATATTATATCAAAAAATGTGTTAAACTATTACAAGCAGTGCCTCTGTGATATTTAAAAAAAAAAATGCTTTCAATTAGCTGTTTAATCAGTTAAGAGGTTGGAGGAGGTGGTAAGTCCAAAGGCATCTGAGGACATCGTTGTGTCTCTTTGTTGCGCCCACCCCAGTGTGGTCCTACCACCAAGCTTTGGCAGGAACTCTTGGAATAAAATCACATTTTTTAAAATCATGTAGCAAATTTGCAGGCCTAGATCTCACAGCTGGGGGGCAGAGGAGGAGCTGCCTTTGTCTTTTTTTTTTTTTTTTCTTTTGGCCAAGTTGTGTTGGCAGCTAGATCTAAAAACATTGGCGCTAGGTGAATTTTCTCTGTTTGACAGAAGGGGAGCACTGCGGGAATTCGGTTTAGCAGCTGGCAAACGGGTGGCAGATGGCATTAGCTGAGCTCATCAAAAAGCACCTGCGTGCTGCTGCTGCTGCTTGTTTAAGGAAGGGACAGGCTTCTCCCAGGGGGGTGTGCACGGTCGCCGGTGGGGCGCTGCTGCCGGGCTGTATCCCCTCCCGGGGCTGACTGGACTCCCTCGGCAGCAGTGGCCTGAGATGCCCGCTGGGTGGCGCCAAAGGTCTCCATCGGTGCCCGCGGGGGCGGCTGCTGTTTTTTCGCTGCGTGGCTGCGGCGTGGCGCCTTGCTGTGGGATGCTGGTTGTCTCTCCGTGTGTCGCTGCGTGATGAACACCGAGCTAACCAGCTGCGCCCGAGAGCGGCAATCTAACCCTGCACCTGTGTCACGCACGGAGAAAATGAAAGGGAGTGAAGGAGTGCAGTGTATTTTTACAAAGAGCTGAGAGAGCCTGTTGTTTGGTCTGTGTAAGGATGCACGATGCACTTTTTGTTTTGCAAGGGAAAAAACAAAACAAACAACAAAGCAGTTTGTGGATAAAGAATGTGCAGGGTGTGTTCCTGTAGGTTTTCTCAGCCACTGGGGCAGAGGTCTCTGAAGTCAACAGTTGGCTTGTCAACAGCTTCAGCTGCTGATTTTGGCAGTTTTAGTTTTGTCTTTCTGCTTAATCCAGACTAACGCTTCTGTTCTTCATGATGAAAAATCTTCCCCCAAGTACTTTGCTACTCAAGATAATCACTTTGCAGATTAAAATTTTGTTTGAATTTGCTTGGCTTGAACAATTCGGGTTTCGTGTGTTTCTCTGCTTTATTACAGAGCTCTCAAAAACAAACAAAAAAAAAACACCCACCATTTTCTCCTTGCAAAGGGCTTATGTGATGTTATCACATCATCTCTTTCCCTTCCTTTTGGTAGCCTGAACAGCTGAAGTTCCATGGGCTTCTTCTGCCAAGCATTTTCTCGTACTCTTCTTCACAACTGTTTCTGCTTCTTCCCCTGTTCTTAGTCAGATATTTGAGAAATGAGCTCCTCTTCCATTGCTACTCCCTTTCTCTGTTCTGCAGCACAGTAGAATTACGGAGTTTTACTCACTCATGTTGCTTTCAACAGAAATGTCTGTAAATCTGTTAATTTTGCCTACTTCCAAAGTCTTTACATGGTCTTTAGGGACTATGCACCCAGAATGAAACCCTGCAGAACTCTGCTAGAAACTTTTCCACTTGATCATGTTTCTCCACTATCTTTGTAAGCTCTGCCAGTTAGTGAGTTTTTAATCCATTTGTTGTACCTTAAGTCATGTATTTTAAATAGAGTATCATGCAGCGTTATGTCAAGTACTCTGCTAAAGGTGTTACCTTTTCACAATTACCATTAGCAATCCATACTGTACTATCAGGAAATGCAATCAGGTTTATGAATCAGGTCTGTTTTCCATCTAATTGGGTAGACTACCCCGCTTATGTTCCCTTCCTTTCTCTACTGATTGTATTGCATGGTTTTGTCACTCTCTTGTCTTGTACTGAAGGTTATTACTGAAGTCAACAGGTTTTCCTTTTCAGTGAGTATTGGCACGATGCTCCAGTCTTCTGGCATGTTCCCAGTTTTTCTGAAGGCAATTCTCTTCTCAGTGTGTTTAGAAGAAGTAAGATATTAGATGATAATGCAGTTCCTAAGTCTCATGAGCAACTTGATGCCAAAGGTCTGGTTAAACAAAAAGTAGTCATGATACTGATACTGATGTTCTGTCAAATATCCTAGTCATCCTCATGACAGACTCATACCTCTAAACTTCCATTTGACCTTCATATTTATGTAAATTTCATTCCTTTTAAAACTGTACTCTCGAGGGGCCTACACTGTTATGCTCTAGCAATGTGTTTTGCACAGCCCTTAACATGTATTGAAACAGTTTTTATTTATAGGAATGTGTTTTAATCTCTTTACAGGGTTGTGAAGAGCGACTGAACACTGTCTGTATCATTTTACCAAGCTGTAATCTTTAACTGGGATTTAACCAACTGATCTGAATAGGAGCAGACAGAGTTATCAGTGCAAACAGCCATCTGTTCATATTCTCCTATCTAGCCACGGTACAGAGTAATCTGAAAGATGCAGAACACAAGAGACAATAGGTGGATACACTGGCCCCTGAAATGATCCTCTGAAGTACCTTATCTGCGTTTCCAGAGAAAAAGGAATATAAACTGAATCCACAAATCACATTTGTAGAGAGGAGATTTGTAATTAATTTCTTTCTACTTTGCCTTATTCTGTTCAGATGAAGCTGAAATACAGTGCATTTTGCTAACTGGGGAATCTATATTTTTGTGGTATGTTCTATTTCCAGTTCCCAAACCTAATGAAAAGGTGCAGACAGCCGTCTTAGATTCCAAAATATGCTTAAGTCTCATCCACGAACATTTGTTTAAAAAAAAAAAAAAAAAAAAAAAAACTGAGATTTTTTTCAAGATAGATAACTTTTACATGCAGAAGTGTTTTGTTTTGTTTTTAAGAGATGTTATGGCTTTGTTTATTGGATCAGTTTTGTTGCTAAGCATAGAACTATCTCAAGTCTTCTTTGGTGTTGTGTATGAGGGGTGCCTCACCCTCTGTGGTTTTTAGTGGCAAATGATCTTGTGGGTATACCTCAGAGCCCAGAATGTTAATTAAAATCTTGCTGACCATGTGCAGCAATTTCATTATTGACTGGACTAGGAAGCCATTTAACCACTGGTCTTTATAATGTGCTCAGTGAATAGGAGTAGAGCAATAAAATTTCAATCACATTGATCTTTTATCTTTTCTAAGCATGGATGAACAGGGAACTTTTACTGAGACACCGGGAGAAAAAGAATCTACCATCTGTGGAAGAAGGGGCGGGCAACTTGGGGAGAGTACAAAGAAGTTACTAGGATATGCAGGGAGAAAACTGGAAAGGCAAAAGCCCAGCTTGAACTCAACTTGGCCACTGTAGTAAAAGGCAACAATTTATTTATTTTTTAACAAGTATGTTAACAGTAAGAGCAGGGCTAAGGAGAATCTCCATCCTTTACGGATACACTGGAGAACGTGACCACAGAGGATGCTCCTCAGTGAACTGAGGAGTAAGCTTGTTCTTCATCCTCCTCTGATTTTCCTGTTTTTCCAGTCCTAGCTTTAAGACCTTCCCTTAATCACAGACTCAGCAACATTTTTGGTGGTGCAGAGTTCTGAAGTGATGTCAGACAATTACATGTGCATGAGAGCCCTGAAGTGCAACGTGAGCTTATTAAGTGAGGTTCTTAGCTAAATTTCTTGCTGCCGTCAATCTGCAGAACAGCAGCTGTTTCCTCTGGTGGTAATGTCTCTTCGTTCTTGTACATTTACAGATGTGCTGCTGTAAAACAGGAGGCATTATTTTCAGAGCAGACCTTGTACACTGGAACTCAGAGAGGCAAGGCCCAGGATCTCAAAATCTGAAGTGAAGTTAGCATAGTGTGGAAATGGTGTTTGGACTAGGTGACCTGCAGATGTTGCTTTCAACCAAAATCTTCTTATCAAGTAATTCCTCTGCAGTCATTCTCACCTGTTCCTTACATCAAATTCATTCTGGCTGCGTATGACAGGACTCAGGTTTTTTTACTGCAAGCTGATTCAGAAATGCCTTTAGGTTTCATATCTGCAATGTATTTATTTTTCCCCAGATTTTTCATCCTTGTGGCTCCATCTCATAAATCACTCACATTCATGAAGCAGCTGGATTCTTGTCTGCTTTCCTGAATCTGGGGTTAGGCTCTGCTCTGGAATACAAGGTCTGGAGCACAAGAAAGTAACAATTATTAGAAGGAACGATTTCAACTCAGGCCAGTTCTTCACTAATATAAATCTGTCATTTATTTCAACGTACAGTAGTACTGTGAGTACTTGAGATCAAAACAGTAAATGTTTCTTTAAGGTAGTGAAGCAACAGCTGTATTTCTGGCTTCCTTACTGGGAGTTAGTGGCTTAGGTACTTGGGTTCATTGCTGTTTGGACCATAATCAGCATGCATTCGTTCTCTGTACAGCCAGCATATAAAATTTGAAAGAGCTGCACACAGTGCATACTCAGTCAGCGTAAATCACTTACCAGCCCTCAAAATGAATGCCTGGCTACTAGACTAAAAAATGGTCTTGGTAATACAGGCAGATGAGTCATGAAGAAGCTTTCCATTTATGTATGAATGATTATATACACAAGAGACTGAAAGTGGAACAGACCAGCTTTCCAGCCAGAGGGGTGGAAGATGAAGTACCGTTGCAGTATTTTCTTGTATTTTGAATACCTTCCTTCAGTGCCAAGGCGGCATTTCGTAGCAGTTAATAATTATTATGGACACAGCCCTCTTCTAATCACCCAGAGGACTGGGCAATTCTATTCTTTTGGCTAAGGGCTTACACTGGCAGTGAAAATGTGTAAAAAAAAAAATCTTATACTGAAAGTAAGTTTGGAATTTGAGCGGAGCTTAATGGTTGCAGAATCCTCCCCACCTGAATTGGAAACTAGGAAATCTTCAGTTTGCTTGAGGAGCAGTATGTTGTTGTGGAAGTTGGAGCCTCAGTTAATAATTCAGCAGAGATTTCCTGGGATTAAACTGTCAGTTAGAGTATGGCCCTCATTTAGGCCACTGACATCAGAGTAGGGGTGTGTTGGCTGAGTATCAGCAGCTGTAAGGAATGCAGATGATGAGCTTTCTCCTTGCCAATGAATCCCTAAACATTTTCACTGAGTATGTATTTGCCAGTCAGCAAACACTCTGAGCAGCTAAGCATAGATTTGAGCTCAGTTTCTTTCCTTCCTTGAATAATGCATGTGTAGTGAGATAGGATTGTCTATTTCCATTGCATAATCTTTCTGTTTGTATTTTGATCTCACAATATTAGAAATTAGTTTTACTATTTCTAGTTTGAAATGAGAACTAGCCCTTCTTAAGAGAAGAACTCTTCCTACTGTTAATTATCTTAGATGGATTCTGCCTAGATTCTCACAAAATCATCTTCTCTTGTCTGCTTTCTTCCGTTTCCTCTCTTGTGTTTGTCTTGTTTGTGCACCCATGTCACAGGTTAAACAGACACATCTTTGTGAGCACAACCTGGCTGGTTGCAGCCAGGTCTTTGTGAGCACAGCTGGCTTGTTGCAGAGGAAAAAATGCTGTGGGACTAACTTATTGATTTGTAGTGTTTGTCTGGGTTGTCTCACTAAGCAGCATTTGAGTCCACAGGTCCTAAACAAATGAATACTTTTTGTAACGAGATTTTATAGGAGGTTTCTTTGGCAAATGTTTTTGTTTGTGTTTTTACTTTTTGGGTGTAGTAGAAATGCTAAGTCATGGCCTGAACCAGTGATTGAGCACCGGGTGGGAAGGCAGGGTCAACCCAGGGGAGCTCAGGTGCATGCAGTGTACTTGAGTGAGCAGAAGGGGTGAAGCCAGGATGCACGTCTTGCCAGACCTCATTTAAGGGTTGGCAGTGGAGGCAAGGGATTCTTATGGAGATCCCTGTGTACCTGAGTTCTCCTGAAGGTAAGCAGCTTCTTTTCTTTATTTGTGTGTCTATGGTTAGTGAGGGGTGTGGAGCACAAGTCTTACAAGGAGCAGCTGAGGGAGCTGGAATTGTTTACTCTGGCTAAGAGGAGGCTTGAAGGAGACCTCATTGTGCTCTACAACTTCCTGAAGGGAGGTTGTGATTGGGGGGGGTTTGGTCTCTTCACCCAGGCAGCAAATAGGACTTGAGGAAATGGCCACAAGCTGTGCTAGGGGAGATTCAGATTAGATATAATGAAAAGCTTTTTCACTCAAAGAGTGGTCAGGCATTGGAATGGCCTGCCCGGGGTGCTCGTAGAGTCATTATCCTTAGTGGTGTTCAAGAGGTGTCTGGATGAGGAGCTACGAGATGAGGTTTAGTGGCTTAGTGGGTAGTAATGGTGATAGGTGGATGATTCAACTAAATGATCTTAGAGGTCCTTTCCAACCTTATGATTCTATGATTTGAGCAAATCTGTCCTTGCTTCAGCCTGGGACCTTGCTGTTCTGTTGTCATTGCTGTGGTTTGTACTGTGTTACACTAGGACACTGTGGCAACTCTAAAACAAAAAGTATCATAATCAGAGGTTTTGAGTTGAGATCCTGAAAAACTATAAACGTGGATCAGTTTCGTTGAAATGAGAGCATAGGTGCTTTTGTATTCTAAAATGAGTACAATGGTACTTTTACTCTTGTTTTCAATCGAAGATCTTCAAGTGCTCTATAATGATAAGAGTTAGTGGGCAAATGCCTGCTGCCTGGGGAAAATAATCCTGTTCCTACACAGAAATGTAGTCATGGAAAGCTGCCATTGTAACACTGCCACATGTAGGTGAAGCACTTTAGAAAGATTTGATCTGCCTACATTCACAGCTCTAGCTCTGAGTGAGAGAAAGGATAGCAATTCTCGTGGATGCAAAAGGAGGAGGAGGATTAAAAGGGCATGGATTATGGATCAGGGCTGTAGGGTCTTGTAAATGAGAATGTGAGAATTACCTCTAGGCCATGGATTCTTTTCTTGCAACTTATCTTTCCACCCTTACAGGTGTGCCTTTCAACACACACTTCTATTGATTTCTTTGTTATATGCATCAAAGCCCATATCTCAGGTCAGGATAGTGTGAAGCTACCTGCTGTAGAGGGAAAAAAAGAACCTTGCTTGGAAGGGCTGACTGGTGACTCGTGTGAATCACAGCCTCTAGTTGAACTGTTCTTCAGTGCCACTGGAAATAACGTCTCACTCACATGGGTAGAATTGAGGCAATGAGTGGACTAAACTTTGCCCTTTGAAAACATGTAAGGTTTGTCCCCATGATGTGACGTGTATCTGGTTGCTCAGGAAAGTTTTCATGGGGTATTTTTTGTGTACTGGCCTGGGCGGGTTGTGAGAGCAGTTTGTACTGAGGTGACTGCCCTGTCTTGCTTTGTGCAACAGCTTCAAAATGTTGAATGACAACAAACCTCAAAGTCATTTTTAGGGACCTAAAGATGTTTTTTTAAAAAAAAGAAAGAAAAAGAAAAACTCCGTTTTCAGCAGACTTTTCAGAAGGATACCTCTAGTTAGGCAGCTGATTATGCTTACAAAAAGGCTGTGTTTCTTCATTCTGCTCCTAGGTGTGTAGCAACAACAAAAAGACTTCATTCAGGAAAAGTCATTTTGTAGTGAAGCCAACGAACAGATCTGCTCAGGAATTTCTCCTTAAACTTCAATGATGACAGAAAGCATGGAAGGGTAATTGATGAACCATCATGCGGATGTTTACAGAGCTGTTGAGATTTATGACTGAAGACTTTTCAACTCTGGAGCTGCAGTGCTTTTGTAAGGAAGAAGCTCACAGGTCAGTGGGAGATAACCTTCTCAATTTCTTTTCCTGTCAGTGTAAGCTGGTTTCAGATCTGATTTAAAAACAAACAAACAAACAAACAACTTGCTGCAGTTCTTGGGTAGTACAGTATTCAGTAAAATGAAATGGGTTTTCCTTTTTTTTTTTTTTTTTTTTTTTTTAAATCCTGTGTCTTATTTGCTAAGACTAACATAACCAAATATCAATGGACAGGTAGAGGACCAAAAAAAATCATTGGGGTGTGGCCAACTCTTTGTTTTAGACCAAATGTGACTGCTTAGATTGCCTAGGGAATGGTCCACAGAAAGGAACTATTTGCTGTTTGAACAACAGAGTTGCTTTTTGATGTTCATAACATGGTCAGTTAAGTTTGAAGGTGAGATTTAGCAAACGAAAATGTGGCAGGAGGTTCAGCACTGAGCATTAGCTGTTGTAGGATTCATGCATGCAGATAGCTGTCTGCATGGATCAGGCTGCATGCCTAAATTACTTTTAGCCTTTTAAAAGGCAGTGTTACCCTCTTTATCCTTTCTGTTTCAGTCTCCTATATTTGTTTCATCACCTGCTAACAATTATTACTTGTTTCAAACAATTTGCGTGCTTTAACAAGAGTGTGTCTTGACTTGTTTTTGAGGTATTTAGCATGGGAAGTAATTGACAAACTGACATGTTAAATACACAAATCATACTGCTGTAAAGATATGATTTGCAAATTTTAATAGCTGTTATTTGAAAAGCAGTGTTGTCTTGGGCTCTAATAGTGAATAGATCTCATTTGGGGGTAGTACTAGTATGTTACGCAGGCTTGCGAAGAGTTCTGTTAGTGAGACTTACTATTTCAACTTAAAAAGCTCAATATTATGCCTGAGAAAGGACTTCAGTACTTGAGAATTAATAACTGCATGTCTGACTGTTCAGGGTAGAGACTAGAGTTAGTGAATGGTTGAGGTTGTAAGGGACCTCTGAAGGGTCATCTTGTCCAACCCTTGTGTCCAAGCATGGCTACAGAGGGCAGGTTGCTAAGGACCACATCCAGATAGCTTTTGAATATCTGCTAGTAGGGAGACTCCTCCATGTCTCTGCAGAAATTTTGCCGGTCATCCTCACAGTGGAGGGAAAAACAGTGAAATGATTCTTAATGTTCCGAGGGGATTTCCTGTGTTTTGCTTCATGCCTCTGAACACAGTTCAGTTGGTGTCACTGGATACCAAGGAAAAGAGCCTGGTTTCGTTTCCTTTGCAGCCTCCCTTCAAGTATTTGTATGCTTTGATAAGATCCCCCGTGAGCCTTCTCTTCTACAGACAGAACAGTGTCAATTCTGTCAGCCTTTCTGAGACGCTCCAGTCCCTTAATTATCTTCAGAGCCTTTTGCTGGACTCTCTCCACTATGTCCATTCGTTTTTTTACTGGTAAGTCCAGACCTGAAGATTCCAGGTGTGGTCTCACCAGTGCTGAGTAGGGAGGAAGGGTTCCTCCTTTGACCTGCTGGCAACACTCCTTCTAGTGCAGCCCAGGGTAACATTGGCCTCCTTTGCTGCAAGAGCACAGTGCTGGTTAATGTTCAGCTTCTACAACAGGAGAAGAACAGTGCCAACCTAAACAAGGAGATGTGTTTCAGGTTGGAAATTCCAGAGCAAATATGGAAGAGTATCAGAGCCTTCCTTTAATGCCCCTTTGACTGTTTATTGTTGTTCTGGCAGATACAGTTTGGAGGATGCTAAACTGTTGGAGGCTCCAGAATGTATGGGGCACTATTTTTTAGTTCAAGAGATTTCCACTGACTGTGCAAAGGGAATTTAAATAAAATTGCATGCTCCACCTCAGGTTGCCAAGACTAAGAATACAATCAACAAAGCTTTGCAGCTCAGGACCTCTTAATCTGTTAGACTGGGTCTGAAACGTAGGGAATGATTTTTGCCTGAGCCTGCTAATGCAGATATTTCAGCACGATGTATGGGTGGATTGTGAGTTTTCTGAGGCAGAGTATGTTTTAGTTTGTAGGAGGCTGCACAGTTCTTCAAAGCATTGTAGTCCTGTGGAAGAATATCCTACAGTGTGCCATTTGGCTGCTTTTGTGGGAGTGCCGTGCATGGGATTAGGGTTTGATGGTGAAGGGAAAGAAGTGGAGAAATCTTTAGTGGCTTACTTTTGCTATGACCTAGTTCTTGTGAGCATAAGTATTTTTCCTTTTGCATGCATATGTATGTGTGAAGGTTTATTTGTGCATGCTTGTTTAAATTTTCTGAAGCAGTGCCTCCTGTGTGGACATATAGGATTATGCATTAAAAATCTCTCACTGAAACATGCAGGCTCAATATTTGTCATGGCTTTGCATTCAGAATGGGATTCAGATATTATGGTCTTCATCAAAGAAAAGAAGCTTCTTGGTAGAAACTTCTTCCGTTTGTTTCTGCAAGTGAAACAGTTAATGTATCAGTCCTGTATCATGGCAGGATTAGCAATCATACTGCCAAATACTAATAAGTATTCTCACTTTTTTTTTGTAAGATTATCCTCAAATCCTACCAAAGGACAAGATTGCTTTTGCTTTGTCTGGTGTTTGCATCCTAGTGACCCATAGCCAAAGTCAATAATCAGTGAACTAACTGTCTGATGTAGTGAAAGAACAAAGAGTGCCTTAACCAGATCCACTGTTTCTTATGGTGGCTGTAGTTTTTCTTGACAATGACACTACATCTAATTTTTTCTTTTCTTCCCCACCTCATTCAGTCTGACCACATAAACTAGTGCTGAACAGAAGAAAGTTTGACACAATTAATCACTCAACACTTGGTTACGGAGTCATGCAGGCTGGAGGGGTTCTGCAAGGCTGAACACTGTAGAGGAACCAGAACCAAGGAAGTGTGGAGAAGGTAGGTTCTTAAGTCCTTTTTCTCTTGTAAACAGGGGCAGATGAGCTAATCTACCTCTTGTTGACAGCTGAATGTGATCTGTAAAGCTGATTGCTCCTCTTGATCTGAAAGCAGGGAAACGGTTCTCGGGACAGATCATAAATTGAGAGAATTCATGTTCTGTGAGCTCTCCTTGTCTGCAGTTTCAAAGGAGAGATG
Source organism: Tragopan temminckii (assembly GCA_028571105.1). Lineage (NCBI taxonomy): Eukaryota > Metazoa > Chordata > Aves > Galliformes > Phasianidae > Tragopan > Tragopan temminckii. Next base: position 13,685,526 of record JAOWBP010002392.1, read on the forward strand.
CTTAAAGTTGGATGTTGTGCATATAAAATATGGAAACATGTTTAATGTTCACTGTTGAAATAGCAACAAGAACTCCTTTATCTCTTAACTACTTGGTGTTTATTTTCATTTATGTGTGGAGAATACACATACACACCAATTAAGATGATGTGTAAGTAACCATGTCTTTCTATTAGTGAGCAGATCTTAAAAATAACAGCGAGTTAGAAACATACAAGATAGATACACTAAGATATTTTGAATAGTAATTTGTACTCTTACAGTTGCAGTATGTGTTACTGTGTGGAGGATTTACATTAATGTCTCTTACATGTTTTACTGAAGACCTTACAGGTTTGTGGGTTTTTTTGCCAATTTGTTTTCAGAATTAAGAGATGGTGTGGAGGTTTTAAATTTTTCTTTGTAAAGAGAGATAACAGGATGTAGCACAAAAAGGTGTAAAGTATGTTTAAACTTAGAACCAGTGTTGCATAATTGTGGAAGTGACTTTTTTAGTCACTCCCAAGTAAATATTCAACCACAGTATGTTTATGGAGTAGTACTTTATGATAGAAAGAGGACAGTTATCTTCTGAAGTGAATTGTTAGATGAATAAATGAGCTAGCATTAAGATCTTGGCTCTCTGCTCCTAGATCAAACTATTTAGATTAGACTTTCATGCGGAACTATTATTTCTTAGAATTACATAATGAAGTCTCCACCCACATCTTAATTTAAAAAGTTTCCTCTCAATTTTCTGGAGACTCTGAATAAAAATGATGGGGGGAGAGGGGGATGCGACCAAAATGAGTGAGCGAAGATTAGTGGAACTGAGCAAAGGAGATTTTTTTAAAAAAAAAAACAGTAAGGAACTGAAGAGTGGGGGGAGAAATGGATTGAGTTGAATGGAAACAAAGATGTGCAGGGAGAGCTTCTCCTCAAATGTGGTCAATAAAATTTTGCTAACTTCATAAGATACTTCGGGGAACAAGTAGTTATAGTACAAGTATAACTGCATAGCAGCTACTTGGGAAATGGTGCAACTACTTTAGCTAAAGCAAGATTAAGAAAATGGAAAGCACTCCGAACTTTACACTGATTTCGATTCATTCACTAAAGCTACAAAACTCTGTAGCGTTCAGGGGATTTTGATTTTATTTATTTTATTTTTATCTCTGCAAAAGCCTAAAACTTATTAGATTATTTTAAAACAGAAGTTAAGTTACAATAAATAAACTGGTAGGCTACAACTACCTTGCAATGGTCTTTTTAAAAGGAAAAATAGGTGTTTTATTTGAGCACTCGCGTCTTTTCCTTTGGCATGCAAAGCTAATGTGATGTGAGGAAAAGCTGTTCAGAGGAATAGTAGATTATAAGCACTGAGGCTCCTAGGAAAATCTGAATTCAGTCCCTGATTTGCCATGGGGTTGTTTTCGTTTTGTCACCTTGGGGAAGATCTCTTAGATCCTATGCTTCCTCTGTGCCCAGGGACATCTCAATGACGAGTGCATGTGGTGCTTCAATGTTGCCCTAATGAAAAGCATGTGAAAACCTACAGTGGTCACTCCACTCTCCCTGCAGCAGGCCCCACCTGAAGAGAAGGCAGTTTCCTATCTGAATAGATGAGTTGTATTTGAGGTTAATGCCTGTGCTAGTTGTGGGCAACAGGAGAGCAGGTATTCACAATAAAACAAATACAAAATGCTAAGCCATATTGCCAAGGTGGAGGAAGATGCAGTGCTTCCATATTGTGGTGTACAGTATGTACTTATTACTTGTCTTTGTCCTCCTCAGCACAGTCTCAGGGCACCGGAATTCTAAGCCATGACAGTTTTCAGTGGTGCTGCAGTAATGCAAGGGCTACTGCTGTCACTAACTATATTGATTTTATTATAATATCAGCCTTATCTGCAAAACCACAAGCTCAAGTTAATTGCACAAAGCAGGAGCATGTGGAATTATTGTATTAGTTAAACCGGGACAGCAGTGTTAGCCCAAGGGGGGAGGGAGGCAAGGGTTTTAAATGCATGTGTGCTAGAGAATGCTCAGTCTGGCTCATTAGGACCCAATGTTAAGATCACAACCAGCTCCAGAACTGGCTTTTAAAACCTGCTTCTCATAATGGCTATTGTGTGAAGAACTGCACTGCCAGTGCTTGATCATGTATCTCCTTTTCCTACCCTGTCCCAGCTTGCAAAGCCAGAAGTTAAAAACCTCCTTCCATGCTCTTGAGAGGATGTCTCGTCTAATGTATGCTTGCACACTAATTTGTTTGGACAAATGTGTAGAGAAAAATGTATGTATGCCTGTTAAATAATATACAAATGTATGTTTCAGTGATGTTTACTAGCTCTATCTATCTGCAAATGTTGATTTTGCACTTTAACTTCTTATGAATGCTGATCTGACAGCTTTGTTCTGCCTAGCAAGAGACACAACTTTTACACCTGCTGTTTCCTTGCCTGATAATAAACTAGACTTGACATGATTGCTATCACAGTGCTTTAAGCCATAACCAGTGACACTTTACTGAGCTGAGGTTACAATTTTGAAGCAAATAAAAATTGTTGTAACCCAAGCTGTACTAATTAGAATTAAATGTGTTCTAAACATCAGAGAAGGGTTAATATTGATGAAATGCTGTAATCCTCAATTTCAATCCCAAACTTCAGAATTCCCAAAAACTGATTGCATCTACAAGGGATGCTTCCTTGCTCTCAAACAGCTGTGAGACAGCAATTCTTGGGCTTTAATGTGAGTCAGAACTCACTAGGGGAGTGACAGCAACATCCCTTGTTTGGAATGGATGCTAACTTAGAAGAAATAAGTGCCTCCCAGAAGTCCACAGAAACAATTAAGCAGTTTGATAGTGGTAGGGGCATAGAAGGGTGATGTAAGGCTGAAGGGAAAACAGAAAGAGGAAGTGACTGGACAACTGTATATAGATTAGAAAGGGTGCCTGAGGGAGAGATGTAAGCAACATGGACATACTCCTTGCAGAATGGGAAAGATGATACTTAAAGTAATAGCAAGGAAATGTGAAACATTGCTGTTTGTAAATAGGAGCACAGAAGAGAGGGGGCCTGAGAGGGGAGAATAAAGAAAAATACATACATGAAGTGTATATATTAAAAAAGATGTCACTGAGCTGAGAGAAGAAAGAAGAAAAATGCAAAAGTGTGAATAATAAAGGATTATGAAAAGCCTTAGGCAAAACACAAACCCTGGCAGCAAGGGAAAGGAAGTTCTTTGGAAGAAGAAAAAAGTAGATTTTCAAATAGAATTCAAAATACTACTGTTTAGAGTTAATTTAGACTCTCATCCTTTTGAACATCTGTTGATCAGGGATTATACTGAAATTCTTGTTTTATTTTCCTGGGCAGGAAAAAAGTCACTGAAGTTTAAAATACTATATATTTTTAGTGGCCTTTTCTGCCAAAGGTCTCAGTTTCTTGTGACCACCGCTGGGCGGTGTGGGGAACCACCCAGAGAGCCTAACACTTAAGGACTTGAATTTTTAGCAGGTCTTGCTC
>JAOWBP010002392.1:13803070-13814960 GCA_028571105.1 Tragopan temminckii
ATTTGTCTTCACTCATTGTGGCCTAAGCAAGACAAAAGGTTGGACACACATGAATTAAATCTTTTCTGATGGGCACACTTCATGGGATGACTAGTGACAGTTCATTGTGTTACAACTGTGATTTGGTTTCTGCACCTACCACCGTTCTTTCTCCACACAAGTATGCATATTTATTTAGACTATATTTGCGAAACAGCCTTACCAATGAAATTTGGGGATGTTTGTATTTTCAGTGCTGTGCAGTCCTGCACTCCTTAGACTGCTTGATGGTCATACTACTTTTGGGCTCATCTTAGTCCTCTCCTGCCCCTGTTTTTTTCTGGATGGTTGTTTTGCACCAGAAGATGAGTTGGTGTGTGGGTGTTTGAATACTGCTATTTGCTGTTTTTTAAAGGACTTCTAGCCCTCCCATGGGGTTACTGCAGCAGGAATTCATACCTGTGCTACAGCCCAGCTTACAGACTGCTGACAGGTACCAAGTGGAAAAACCCCACTCATAGTGTGCTGTGTTTCGTCAACATGTTTTACTGCCCATGGTTTTCAGCAACTTATTATTGAATGTTTTTTTTTTCCCCCTTCATTTGTGCCTACATTGCCTGGCAAATCATGTTGTTCTATAACATTTCTTTTTATTTTTCCCATAAATTGCCAGTATCTGTGTCCTTTCAATTTAATAAATCACTTTTGAATTAAACAGAAGTAGAAATTTGCCAAAACAGTAGCACTGTTCAGTCATCTATTAGCAAGCGCAAACCCTTTTCAATATAATCTGGATCCATTTGTAGCTGCTACTTGTCAGTTGAGCTGTTCAGAAATGTTTTCTGTTGTCCAGCTGTTACATGACAGACATCTTCAAGAATTAGGCTGTCTTGCTTAGTAGCTGTAGGTTGTTACTACCTTTAGGTTGTAACTGACCATAGCACTCACCTGCCAGCAACATTTAAGGCAGTGAAGATGGAAAATGACTTATCCTGTAAACTGAGGATCCTAGAGTATTTTCAGTGCAGTTTTGCTTTGTCCAACCTAGCTCTAGTCTTCTAGTAGCCTCTTGCTTTTTCCACATGTAATAACAGAGGTCTCTGCTTCAGCAGACGGAGAGTGACTGGGAGCAGAATTCCACTTCAACAGGTTTCCTCTCAAATTCTTGAATTGATGATTTAATTGAAGGTGGAATACTGTTTTTGATTAGGGCAATTCCTAGACTTTGCCATTCTTCATTTCCAGCATTGGTGTGCCTTCACTATTTGTTTCCTTTCTGTCTCGCACTGTGCATGCGAATTTGGTCCAGGTCTTCGCTTCTTATCTCTGACTCAGGACTTCTCTCAAAGCTAACATTTTCACTGTTCACTCATTTGTTTTATGCTGTTCCTTTAGTAGTGCTAAGGCTTTCATTTCAGGACATACCCTTTGCCTCCTGGACCAAGTGTGGCTTGCAGGTAGATAATAAAAAGTTGTGGTCTAAATGTACTGAGTTCTGGATCAGTGTGAGTGAAGCCTGGACCTTTTGCACTGCAGAACACTGTTCCATGGACAAGACTTCAGCTATTAAGCATAACAGGCCAGCATGAGGACAAAGCCATTAATAAGAAAAGCCTTTTCCAGAGCAGTAGGCTGAGTTTCACCAGCCAGAAGTGCTTTAGCTTGCTCAGTTAGCAGCCCTTTTGTTCTGTTTGAAAACAATTCTTCATCTTCTGCTTAGAATAAATACTTTCCTGGTATATAGTATCTCTCTAAGAGCTGACTTGTACTGGTGCACACTCAGCCTGGCTTGATTTCTGTGCTTTGTGTTGGTCTGTGAGGAGTTCACTGAACCTTGCGTTAACTAGTACCCATAGGATTCCGTGCCTCCTTAGTGCACCCTCCATGCAAGGAGAACGTCATAAAATGCTAGGTTAACAGAACACATTCTCCTGTTAGCCAGAACAGCATTGTTTTCAATGCTTTGGTTATAGGGGCTGTTAGGAAAGCAAGTATAGTCAGTTATAGAACTCCAAACTTCTGGAAGACTTTTACACTACTAAACATTTACTTCAGTAGCCAGTACAAGCTTCAGATCTCCTATAATCTCAGGTATGATAGATGCTATGTGTCACTACCTGTCATCTTTTAAATTTCTGTAGTGCACCAAATAACCCTGATTTGGTTTTTTGTCTTTCTCCTTCACGGCTTAAGGCATCACACAGTTACCCGGGGTATAACTAAAGGAGTGAAAGAAGACTTCCGCCTGGCCATGGAGCGCCAGGTCTCACGCTGTGGGGAAAATCTCATGGTGGTCTTGCATAGGTTCTGCATTAATGAGAAAATTCTGCTCCTTCAGACTCTTTCTTAAATGGGCTGAATCATGACACACCCTCTCTCAGGGAGAGAGAGGAAGGCTTTTAGTTATCCTAACTGCAGCAGAGCAGTGGAAGAATCACTTGTCCAAATGTAAGGAAGTTCCATGCAAGCAATAAGATTTGCAGTACAAGAACACAACTCAGCAATTGGCTGCTGCTTCGTTTCCGTGTGAAGGTAGATTGAACTTCATAAATAAAACTTGGTTTAAAAAGCTTTCTGTAATGTGTTTGTTGGTTCTGTTTTTTTCCTTTTCATAGGCATTATACTAAGGTGTGCCTTAATTATTTTCTTCCATACACATGCATAGAGAACAGAAGAAGGTACTTCAGGCTTTTTATTAGCATTAGTTTGGAAATCACAAAATAATTGAGTTAACAAATATCTTACGCAGAGATTAACTAGTCTGTTCTGTTTTTGGCTGAGTTCCACCTGTATTGCTGGTTTTTTTTAGATTCAGAGCCCTCATGCAAGTCCACTTAAAGAGGACTGCTCTGATTGAACTTCAGTGTCCAAGTGCTTGGCCCTTCTCCACTCTAAGTGTAGCAAGTGAAATTCAGACTTGAACGGTGCTAGAGATTTATAACACAAAGGCCCAGAAAGTAACTAGGTGAACTGCTAAAACTGTAGCAGCAGCATGCCAATTAATAACTCATTAGAAGAGGTCTCTGGCAGCAGGCTTTTGCAGGATGCTGGGGTTGATTCCAGCCCTGATAACAGCAAAAGGCAAACAGACGAACTGATGCACTGGCCCCTGCAGCACATAGGCACCCCTGAGCTTTCCCCAGCAGTTACTGCACTACTCACCCAAGTGCAGAGCTGAGGATACAGCCAGTGCTACCCAGTGAAAAAGGAAATGGCTCTAAGGGACAGGCCCAATAATTCCAGGAAGCTGATGTCTCAGCTGGTCCTGGAATGGAAGCCAACTACAATCTCAAATAGGGGCTGGGGGGGCTGGCCTGGCCCTTCTCAGTGCTGCTGCTTCCCTTTTTCAACATGTGGAGTACCCCTGTCAGCAAGCATAGCCTTGAATGCAGGACTGGTTATCTCTCTATTTTATTTCTTCCTTTTCCTCTTGAAGTAATGCAGGGATAACCTGAACTTCCTCAAAAACCATGAAGCTGGAGTAGGTATAACTGTGAGGGAGCCAACACATAGACAATAACTGTTTTGTATAATTCACCTACTGAAGTTGATCCTTTTTTCTCTCATGCACAGATCTTGGGTGTCATTTCACCTAAGTATAAGTGGGGGCATCTGCAAATCCAGTCATTCCTCCCTCCCTCCACAAGAGGGACATGACATGACTGGACCAGAAGTGTGCCCATAGCTGGTGCTGGGATATTGCAGGTGCCAAGAGCTTTTACAAGCCTCAGCTTCTGATTTAGGTGCCTTGTCACATGCAGTGGCAGTGACCATAGTCCCTTCTGATAATCCCTTGCAATCACCACCAAGCTCCCTTACAGTTCCTTTCATGAGTACCATCAGGCTGTCTTTAAATACCCAAGTGTTGCAATATAGTCATTTTCTCTGTACAAAAGGAGGAGATCAGTAAAATATTTTAAAAGTGCAGTAAGTAGAAATAGAGCAACTACAACAGATTAATAAGTTTTAGCTAAATACAAAAATATGGTCCTTAAGTCACATAAAGTCTTGATCACAACGTCCATGGAAATGTAAACTTGAACTAGGATCCCTTTTTATTAATACAACCCAGCAGAATTGGCAACAGCTCAGGCTAATCCATCTTACGTCTTTGCCTCAACAGCATGTAGGCCTACCTGACCACCTCCATCAGATTTTCCAGAATATCTTTTTCCTGTAAAGTATATATGATATTATAACCCAGAGAGTTGTTGCAGTGAGGTTTTGAGTCAGATGCTCTGCATGGGACTGATTGTCTTGCATCTTCCACTTGAAAGGGAAATAGTTTTCAAACACTTCATGTCCAGTGTAGACCAGGATTGAGTTCATTCCTGAAAGTAAGCACAGGTCTTAGCACCCAAAAGAGCAAGCAGGAGCTTGCTGCAGAAGAAGCAGGCATAGGCATGCCACGCTTATGAAATGGAATGGCACTGAAACAATAACAGCCAGTCCCAGCAGCTAATGTTCTTTGCCCCAAGGATGCTATGCATGTGTTTGCTTTCACACACCGTCTGAGGGACTTCACCACTGAAAATGTTTACTGAAAAGAAACATAGATAACCTATATGCTAAATTGAAAATACAACCAGATCGATGCTCCTGCAATTCTGCTGACAAGAATAATCAGTTATTGTCCTTAGAGTGGCTGGGGGCCAACCTGTTTGTTCAGATCGACTGCCTTTCCAAACAAATGCTGACTGCCCTTCAAAGCTCTGGGATTTCTGGTAGGAGATATGATACCATGCTGTTACCCTACCCATCTTCCTGTCCAGCTACCAAAGCTGAAGAAATGTTCCCTATGCTGTGGGTTTGCACTCTGTCCTCAAATGTTTGTCATGAGCCCAGTGTGATTAAAACCACAATGGGACGCTTTGGGAGACATGCTTATCTAAAAACACAGAGAGAACCTATGTGGCTGCCCAGGGGATCTTCAGAAGTGGTAGTACTCTGCTGACAGACCTATGACTTTCCCACTAAGTTAGCTAAGTCTCTGCAGTCCTTTCCAAACCAACTGCGAGCCAGCTGTGGTATTTTGCTTGGTGCTAGGCAGCTGCTCTCTGAACTCAAGATGGAACTTAAAACAGTCATGTGGCAACAGCAGCTTCCAGCCCTTTTAAACATTGGCAATCCATCTCCCTTAAATTTCTGGTCTAGTCTCTCAATTCTTTGCAAAAATTCAGCTCAAGCTAACCATTTTGACCTCCTTCAAGGTAGCTCATTCAAAATCCCAACTCCTCTGAAGACAAAGGAGGTACAGAAACATAACAGAATAGTTCAGAAAGAACAGGAAGGAATGCGTTTCCTGCTGTGCTTTCACTGACCTGGGTAGAAAAATGGAGTACCTGACCACAGTCTCTTGACATCCACAAGGTAATACATCAGCAATAAGAGGATGAAGGCAAAGCAGCTCATGGTTGTCACATACGACGTTGACCTATGCACATTTTCAGTAGAAGGTTAGAGAGGTAAGTGATGCATGCAGACCACAATACAAGAAAGGGAGAAAAGGTAAAATAATACTTTAAGAAGGTCATACTAAAAGCTCTCGGCTTACCATAAGTTCTTGTTTATGGGAATAAACCCTTCTTCTTTAGAACATTTTGTCAAGATAGCAGAAATAATTCCCTGCAATAGAAAAGTTACTAAAGTTTATTTAACCACTGCAACATTTCAGAGAGTCTGTGCTGAACAAGAAGACAGGTCTGTTAAGGGGCTACCCAGTGATACTTAGACTACACTAGGTGAAATAACTTACCATTACTAAGCTCCAGATTAAGAACCGGCTCATAATCTGTTTGTGCTGGTCTTTGTATGACAAGAGAATTTTTCCCGCCTAGTACAAGCAGAATACAAAAAGTGAATTAAGGCCTGTAAATGTATCTGACTCTCACAATGTAACTGCATTGGCTACAGGCTCCCTGTGCTAAGGCAAGGAACACCAATAGTGTTCTCTCAGCCAAGTGTCTGAAAGCCTGAGAAACTGAAACTTTGTAGAGAATGTACAAAGATGGGAGAAATACCTAAATGCAAACTACTCAGCAGCAGAGGTACCCCTCATATCCCTTTCCTACTCTGTTAATATTGAAGAATGGGATGATTAACTTTGTTAGGACAACACTGTGACTCAAACTCCACCTCCCAGCCCTCTGCAAGGGACTGCACAAAAGAACAAACTGATGCTGAGTCCCTGACCAGGCCAAACAGCTTCTTGGCACCGCATCCATCCCAGTCTGCTCAGAGCTCATGTTCCTTTTCAAGTTACTGCCAGGTTAGATTCCACTTCTCTGACACCCACCTTAGGCTACACGGCCTGAAAGCAATGCTCTAGAAAAGATCTTGTTAGAGCCAGTCTCAACCACAAATAAAACAAGTTGCCTCCCCACTTCCAAGATGTCCTCAGACTCTCCCATGCAACACACAGAAAAAAAAGAGGTACCTGCAGTCCCAGAAATGCCATTAAAATGGTATTTATGGTTCCCAGGATCCCTTCAGGATCATATGGCACTGTTGTTTGGTAAAGTACCTTAAACAGAGAGCAGTTATTACAAGGTACCCAAGCAACCAGTATCCTTTCTTTTCCAGCCTCCTCTTCAGCACACACGTCTTTCCCAAGCCCCTCTTCACAGTTGCACTTGGTGGTAGCCTGCAGCTTCATACTGCAAACCTAAACCTACTTACATTGCAAGAGGGATGCTGATACATATGCTTTTCTCCAAGAACCAAACGATCAATGTAACCAGCTGCTCCTCCAGTGCAGTTAGGATAGTTTCCAAAATCTCCAATGCCCCCAGGACCAAGATAGCCCCTAGGACAAAAACAAACAAGTCAGAGCATTGATGCTAGATGTCCTCTCTGGCCAGAGGCACACAGTGAAATGCAGGTCCTATGTGACAGCTGGTCTCAAGGGTTTGGGCAGGAACCTAAAGCAAGGCTTCAGTTCAGCCCTGGTTGTCCAGCTGGCTGGTCTACCTCCTCCAACCCAGGACTCGGGATGATGTTGTGATGATTGTATATTGCTGTACAAAGGCCTGAGAAAGACTGTAAGCTTCTTCTTCTGATAGAAGCAACGTTGTCACATTTTCACACGAGTTATTTTAATACCAAAGTAAAAGCTTCTTTATATGATAAATTCTTCCCTTCAGCCTGCTGCCCTTAGAGCTTTCATTTTGTCCTATCCCTATAACTGTTTTTTCTCCTGCCACACAGAAAATACTTAATCTGATGCCCCACAGAAAATAGTCTGAGTGCAGTCTTACCTGGGACAACCTGGCACTGGTAACAAAAACGTCAGGCACAGCCAAATCACTTCTATCGTCAGAATGAAGATCCACTGTGGCCAGAAGGGGAGAACATCCTGCAGAGCAGGACATGAGATCTCCTGCATGAGATAGAGGGAGGGGGAAATATTAACTTGCAAGTGAAAAACATGCCCCTCGGGACATCCTGTACTTCTTGACAGGCAGTTCCCCAGATACAAGAGAGGGCTGTTTTTGTTGAAAACTGGGTTCTGCCAATGGACCTTTCATCTTCATAGACGATTTCCAGACACTTAATTCTTTGAGGAGGGGGGTAGGAAACAAACCAAAACAAAAACCCACAATGTTTTTCAGCTTGGAAAATGTCACAAGGAATTTTGAGTCTTGAGTAGAACAAAGGCTTTTGGGAGAACAGATTCCAGAAAAGCCAAAAAGCGGTATTACTTTCCCCTGCTGTGAAAAACCACTGCCAAAATTAACTGGACAAAACAGAGGCCGCAGGATTCAGCATAGAGATGCCTGTCACTGCGGTCCCTTGGCAGTGGAAAGTCATCAGAAATGCCTGGGAATGTCTACTTCTAAACACCATCAAGATGGATCAGTGAAATCGTCAAATAAAGCAAAGATAGACATGATAAAATGCAGAGGGGGACACTGAAAGGTGTGTGTTCCCTGATGTTTTCACCAGGTCACGCTGTGTGGCACGCCAAGTAAGATGCTACAAGTTCTTTATACTCAAACAAGAGCAAAAACTCTCAAGCCCTACTCTAGTATCATGTGTTACTTTCCTATGTAACTTACCAAAGTCCCACTGTCAGCACCAGCTCTTGTAAACAGGAGTTCAAGAGCAGCAACCACTAGGTATGTCAGTCCCAGTCTCTGGAGTACTCCGGGGAGGCGCAGATTTTCCCAGGACACTAGAAAAAATACATGCTATGTGAAAGAGAAACAGACATGGACTCCTTCATAAATATGAAGCCACTCCCCAGGCAGAGCTGAGAGCCACTGCACCTGCAGGTGTGTGGGACACCTCCATTCTGCCACTTGACTGTCTGGAAATCGTAAGCCTGGGCAAGTCAACACTAAGATGATAAACAGTACCCAGCACAGGGGTGAAATAGAAAGAACTGTGTCAGTCTCCTATAGGAGACAGCCCTGCCAAAGAGGCAGAACAACAGAAATAGGGTTTTGCTTACATGCTCCAAGGCAGTAATTGGGATTCACAACTATGACTCCCAGCAGGATTAGCAGAAAACTCCTCCAGAGGATTTTCCCAAGCACCTTCTGCTTAGAACTTCCCCACCTCAGCATGGAGCTCAGCGACAGCGATACTGATGTGCCCATGATGAACACAAACCTGCAGAAAAGAAAGAGGATATAAAGCAGCTCAGAGCATTCAGCTGCTCTACTGGTTCATAGGGACCATGTTGTCATCAAGAGTGGCAGGTTCCAAACAGCTGTACAAATTCACTCCTCCAAATCAATTTTCATAAAGGCAGGGAGTATGCAATGTTCCCCTGGCAACCCTTAACACCACTTGACACACTATTCTTCAAGAAGACCTACCATGGAAAAACCAGGTCTGCCACTGTTAATCCTACAAAAGAAATAAGAAGGAACACATTACTTTCCTCAAAACTTCCCTAAACTTTAACAGCATTACTGGTGAGTTTCCAGAGGAACTGCAGGCTGTTTGCAGTCATTTTATGCCCCAAAATCTAAAAAACTTTATAAGCAAAACATAGAAATATCCAATCACCTTGCTTCACTGCTTTCACCATTCCTCAAAAACAGGTTCATAACTGTGTCTCAGGAAAGACTTCAGGACAGGAATCCTTGCTATTCTCCACCAGGGCAACACACTGCACACCCTCCCCCATCAGCTTGCTGGTTGCACAGCATCAAGCACCACGGGCTTGACTATAGTACTCTGTTTAATGACCACGGTTCTTAAAAGCTAAAAATATTATACCATGTCAAAAATAACAAGCTTACAAACAGATTGTGATTTGAAATAATTGCATATGCATTGCTTCTCCCATTAGCCTAACAGGCTAGATACTGTACTGGTGCAAACCAGCAGAGCATCCCAGCCTTCAACTAAACAATGCAGCAGGTAACCATATCTAGATATTGAACTTAAAATGCAGATTAGCTGTGTCTCAATTGTACTTTACCATTCCAACTCTCATGTTTGAAGAACCAGTATTTTCCTCCTCCATAGTTAACAAACACCATAATTATAAGAGAGAGGCTAAAAAGAAACAACGAAAACAGAGAAAGTACCATATGTCAATGAAATACTTATGTACAAACACAGTTAACATTTATTCCATTAAAACATTTCCAACTGTGAGATCTAACGTAGTTTATTTTCAAAGAAAGATTACATACGAAGCTTCCAGATTTGCTGAACAAGAAGCAGTATTTCAAAGATCGTGGTAGTGAACTGAAGTAAGCACCTTCACATTGCATTTGCATGCTGAATGTAGGTTGCTCTTTTCCACCATGAACCACAACCTTAACATTTCCTCAAACTAGATCTATGGCAATGCTTCAACAGTAATCATTAAAATTTTGATTATCATTCAAGTTAAGTGCTTTTGCGGTTCCACTGCTACATATTTCCATATACTGTCAATCTGTCTTTGGACAAATCTCCCATCCCTTTTGGGCAAGGTCTTATGCTCACCCTCGGAACGTGTCCAGGGAACGCAGTCGTTGCCGAGAGGTTGCGCACCACAGACGTGGGGAAGGATCGCTGTTAATGGAGTCTGTGGTGCTTGGGGACCCCAGCTCCTGAAGGAACAAATCAGACACAAGAAAAGCAAGGCAGTGGCTGGCTATGAAACTGCATGGGTTTGCACACCGTGTTTGTCCTGGTTCTCCCCATCTTCCTTTTCTTTTTGCTTCCCCACTTGCTATTTCTAACCCCCCAGTGACTCTGTAGTGTGGCAATAGTATTTGACAGGAAAATGCAGATGCTCTGTACTCCACCTTTGATCAGAGTGGAAACAATAAGCCGATGAGAAAATCCTATGTTTCAGATTTGTGGGAGCTGGGTTCAGTCCAAATCAGCCACAGACTTGTCATCCCTGTGAGGGCAGCTTTACAACTGAGCCGAGCAGATCCAGCTGCTGACTCTTATCAACAGGATCAGTCCCAATCCCAATCCCAATCCCATCCCATCCCATCAGCACTTGTCTGACACACAGAGAGACCGTTCAGGGAGCTAAACCAGCACAAAATGAATATTTTTAAAAGCAGGACTGGCTTCTTTTCAGACGGGTTCTCTAAACCACTCTGATCAGCTCCAGTAACAGCATAAGGCAGCAACATTGCTTTAACATGGATAACTGGAGATAAGCAACTTCAAGAATTGCCCCAGAGCTATGCTCCCAGCTCTTCTGACTCCATGCAGGTTCAGACCTCCTAGATATGACACCCAGACTGTGACAATCCATCTATATTCTAGCATAAAACATGGCCCACAGAAATGACAACTCTAGGGCTTTCAAAGGAATCTTGATTTAAGCTTAGTTCCCATGAAAAGTCCTATTGTGCTGCAAACAAACACACAAGCTGGCACTTTAACCCCAGCCTTACACTGCTTATGTCAGATGGGAACAGTTTTCACAGATGCGTGTCCTTCAAGGGAACTAAGGAGGCAGAAAGCTAAATATTTCCAGCTTGCAAGAGTTCTGCGAGGAATCCATGATTCCCACCTGGAAACCCAGCCCAGCACTCTCGATCGACATAAAACTGCCTGTCTGACACCAACACAAGATTTGGCAAAGGCAACAGGCACAAGAAGATGGCAAGTAATAAATAAGCCCCCAGATGCCCAGACAGCATGTGTTATTCTGAGGTTAAACCACCACCACCAAATGCAAATGAAAGGTACTTTGGTCACTCACAGAATTAATCAGACGATCAGTTTCCCTAGGGTTCAGTTTCTTGTAAACCCAGTTTCTGACTGGACCAATTCTGAAAATTAGTAACAGTTTAAAAGATAAAACAAACAGAAATTGGCTGCTTTATAGCCAATTCCATCCTAATGTCAACTATCTAGTGGTATAAATCAAAAGCTGGGATGGCCCCCTATCCATGTTTCTCCAGTTCATGTATGTAATACTGATATACAACCAGTACCTGTGACCCCAGTTACAACCATTTATCTAATGACATTGCCACAAGCTCAAGTTTGGAACCTCTACTCTCAGGCTGTCCACAGACAGGGACTGATATCGCTCAGTACACATGACATAAGACCACAGATGTTAAAGATGCTTAGGTCCCACTGACTTGTACTGCTGATTTGTTCCCAAGAACAAGTCACAGGAGGGCAAAGCAGAGTGTGCAACAGCTTACGGCTGATGTCAGCTGCTCGCCAGCAACTGTTCTGCACACGAGCTAACAAGCTATCCTTCAAGAGAAATCACATCACCCTGCATTTGTCATTGCACTGACAGCTAGCATAGCTTGACCTGTACATGGCAGCCTGGCAGCAGGATCTGACCTGCAAGCAGGGACTCCAAAGCACTACCACGCTACTTTTAAATGGGCGACTCCACCTCATGTCTGAGCAGGTGTTACCACACTGTTCACTTACTTCATAACAAGGCGACAGATGATCAGGATAGCAAGGATCCCCG
>JAOWBP010002392.1:13829731-13875478 GCA_028571105.1 Tragopan temminckii
ACTCATTGTACTGTGGGAGGCAGTCTGGGTCGAACAGGGAGGTGGGTGGGTGTTTGCTCAAAGACAAGCCTCCTCTTTTCCTAAAAGACAGGTCTCAGCTGCTAGCATAGCCAGACTGGTTTTAGGAAAGAGAAAACACGAGACACACAGCTAGTTGGGTCAGTCTGACAAGAAGCGGTTTACAGTAGTCAGCCACAGCAGCAACTGAGCAAAGGCAAGGAAAGCTCTAGGTGGCAGGTTCTGCTAGAACTTGATTTACAGAGAGAGAAAGAAGGGAAGTCTGCTCCCTGAGACCACTTGAAAGTGTCACTTAGCAAATATAGGCAGACTTGGGATGATTCCTGACACCCCTGACTCTTTCTCCTGTGGCACATTAGATTTAATATGATGAAAGAGAACTATTTTTGTCTGAGAAAACTGGTGAAGTTTGTTAACGTAGAAGTCACATTACTCCTTTTACACTGAACTCTCATAGTCCAGCCACTTGCATATGCAGGAGATTAGATTGACGTGTACCTCAAGTCCTGGGCGCAAACAAGATTCACTCTGGGAATGCTTTCCTGGTGCTTATCGCCAAGGGTAAAGCACTCCCAAGATTCTTGTGCTCTACCTGTGGGGAGATTGAAAAGGAGAGAGTAGCTGCTGCTTGACATCAGCTCTGAAAACGCAGAATGTTCCTGCCTGCCTTACTGGGCTCGCCAGGGAAATCCGTGAGAAAAGAGTGGTCTGAAAAAGCACAAAGCATGGCACTTCCACACAAAGAGCATTCCAGGCTATGGCAGCCCAGCACTGCTACGTGGTACCCACAATCTCCACCTGTAATCATCCAGGTTTTTGTCAAGGGCACATTCCAAAAAAAGAGTAAAGGTTCAAATTCTACATTTATTTCTCACCTCTTTTCCTCTGCCCAGAAAGAAGCCCGGGATGTTCACCAGATGCTGGCAGACTGCCAGATGAGGAGGGGTGGCTTCTCACAGGTAAGTTGCAACCTAGGATGTTCCTGACTTTGTGTCAGATCCAGACATTATCTTTAAGTCCCAGTCAGCCTGAAACTCATCTGAATCAAGGAAGTTCACCTCTTGGCCCAGTTCTGCCCAGTACCACCACGTTCTTCTAGTATGGTGTTAGATCAAAGCAGGCCAGCCTGGCAGAATGGGGAATAGCATGGGAAGATGTTTTAGATCATTTCTGTTTTGCCCTTCTTTTTCTTTCATAACCTGCAGTAAAGGAAGAGGCTTTGCATGTTGAAATCAAAGGGATTCACAACTGAGAATGGAGTCCCTAGTTTTTCAAAACTAGGTGAAAAGTGGAGCTAAAGCTAGCCTGGGACAAAGCACTGAATCATACCATTTCTTTCACAGATGAACGAAGGACACAAGAGAAATTCAGGAGAAGAGACTACAGTCCCACTGAAGGCAATACCACAAAGCCACACATGCTCAGAGAGCCAGAAGGTGTTGCAGAAATCTGATGAGAATGAGCCTGAATGGCAAGAATCCTGTAAGATCTTAGGATGACCTTTTCCTATAGGGCTTGAGAAATCTTAGGGCTCTGTGTGGTCACCTCAGTCATTCCCTTGCAAAACTGGAACTCAGTATTCTTCAGTTAGTAGGTGGAGAGTACTGCCAAAAAATACACAGCTGCATTTTCAGAAATTTTTCTGAGTCTACACAGCATTGAAACTAGAGCTGGGCAGTGGAATGGCAAATTTATCCTACAGAAAACTCTCCACTTGTAAATATTTTCCATTTTCAGTCTTTTCTATATTTTGATTAAAGAGCTCTTGTTTTTAATTGAAAGCTAATAGATTTAAATAATAATCAACAACGTCAAGCAGAATGAGTCCTGCTGGAGTTTGACAGCCCTCAGATATCATACGAAAATAATAACAGATAGGACCCACATGAGCATAGCCACGGTAATTCATTTTAAACTAGAAGGAGGCCTTTGGCAGAAATTTGCACTAACACTGCTCGTGTGGGAAAGAATAATAACTAGTGAGAATGAACTAAAAGGATGACTTCAAAAGCACTTAGTTCATAGCAAACTCCTTTCACTGCATGAAAGGAAACTTTTCAAATTTCAGAAATCAGTGGCAAGGGCTTTTGCTACTCAGTAAAATTCAGTACTGTGCAGAAGATCAGCACAAGGCCAGGGTAAGGCTCCTTCTTGCACAACAGAACTGTACTGTGGAGACCTTCGAAAAAATATGAAAGACACTGTATGAAACACAAAGGGCCATTCCAAATCTTCCTGCTTCCTACCCTCCCTTCCTTGTAGTTGGACTTGATGATCTTGAAGATCTTTTCCAACCTAAGCAATTCTATGATTCCCTGCAAGGCACAGTCCTCTCATCTGCTTCCCTTTCAAACAAAAAAAAATCTCATTGATCCAGAGCCCTGCTGCACCTTCTAATGTAAAGAATCCAAACAACAGGATCAAAAATGACAAAACAGTATGAGACTTACAGTAACATCTACCGCTGCTGCCAAGTATGTCCTGAACTCTCTACCTAAGTTACTATGATGACTACATTTCCTTCTAGGATCTCTTATAGTAACCACATACCTCAAAAGGTGATTTTTCAGCATAGCCTGAGTAAAAAAGATATTCAACTTGATTCCTTTTGAGGGAATCTTGCTGTGCAGCTTTTTCAAAGACTAGAAAAAAGGGTCACAAGCTTAGTACACAGAAAATATTGAGAAATACCCTGACACTCTGCTTGCCTTTGTTTCCACCCAGGTTCAAGTTCTGCTCCTCATGTCTTCCTTTCCTGGGGAGAAGGAAAACTGAAGGCAAACTTAATGCTTTTTTTCCTAGTTTCTCCCCTACTGTTCAGTAGATGGCAATGCTGTACTACCATCTGTCTCCACTTCAGGCCAAGGCTTTTGTTCTTCTAATTAAAAAAATGAATTTGATTACAAAAGCACAGGAAGTACTAGCCTAACTCAGGCTGAAGAGCTGGTTACACAGCAAAAACAAACAAACAAAATAATATCCAGCCAAGTTCTCTACTCCACAGAAGAGTTAAAGCAACACTCCCTTCCCTTTGTAAAGCCCATCAGGATTTTCAAATCCTTTAGAGGATTCATTTGTGGTCATTTCAGCAGTTTTTCTGCCTCCCCAGTCTCCTGGAAATAGAAACAAAAATTTTTGTTCATGTATTGCTGTGGCTTTTCCAACATTATTTCACCACATGCAGCGTAACATCGCTTTTCCTCCTGATCTTTATCAAAATTAGAAGGATTGAAGCAAAATTCCTGTCTCAGTGCACAAATTAAATTGAAAGGCTGAAGGGCCACTTGCTTCTGCCATCCTCCCTCCTCCCACCCTCTCCAGCCTTTCAAGAAAGACATAACGGTACCATTTGTAATTGAGGGGGGATTTTAATTTGACAAAGTAATTGTGCTTTTTTTCCCCCATTTCATTCAAAAAGTCTATGGGTCAGCTGAAAACATTTTCTTATCTGTTTGAATAACTGTTCCTTCTTGCTCAGGTCTCTGCTCATACAAAAGGCATCACAGAAATTTATGTCTGAATCAAGAGTCGCATGAAACAAAACCAAGTCATTTCTAAGTACAAAGATAGAACTCAGATTTTTATCTGTTGAAGGAATAAGAACTGGGCTCTTTTAAACAGTAGATGCCCCAAAGTAGTGGGAGAGAGGTGACAAATATTCTCACAGATAAGTGGCCAGAGTAGCTGAGCCACTCAAGGCTTGCAAGGAAGATAAGCAGCTTCCAATACATGCAACCTAAGATGCCTGCTTGAAAATAGAAGAGGGGAAGTACCTTAGTTCCAGAGCTTCCTCCCTTCACGGTAACACCATTTGTGCCTAGTGCTGGGACACAGAGAGAACCTAAAAGTTCTGAAATGTGTTATTCCTCAGCTCCAGCACGTAGAGTTGGCTAAGCAGCAGCAAGTTCAAAACTCGCCTGTTTCACTGCTTTTCTGTTCCAGTGCGGAAATCCAAGGCAGCAGATGAGAAGAGACGCTCTCTTGCACGGCAGGCCAGAGACGACTACAGGAGGCTTTCACTGCAGGGAGCCCACAGAGGGAAGCAGGCAAACATATCCAAGAATGCCACAGCAGGAGATCGGCGACCGCTCCAATACCCTCCTCTCCCACCCAAGCCTAAACTTCCACCTCCTTTGATGGCGAATGGCAGAGCAGTTAGGTGAGAAAAACGTGCACTGTTGAAGGGAGGGGAAAGAAGATGAGATTCTTGTGCTATGACAAGGGCTGATTGAGATGGGGAATGCCTGTTCTCTTCATGTAGAGGAAACACTCCACAGGGAAAAATAAGGCAGCTAAACTATATTCCAGAGTAGGGTATAAAGACTGTGACAGAGCTGCTGATTAGTGATAAGGTATATTTGTTCACCCCTGGAGATTAGCTATCAGTCTGGGATTCTCACTGACATTACTGTTCACTAAAATAAGCTCCCATACCAGAAACTCCATTTCAGTGACATAACTGTTACAGTTCCTAACACGCTGAACAAAAAGCAATTCTTGCCAGGATCTAAAAGCTGTCATTTCAACTTGATACACAAATCACTGTCTTTTGTAACAGGAAAAAGGCAATCCAGAGGACAATCTCCAATTCAGCTGAAGAAAGCATCATCAAGTGGTTCAAAGAGGAGCAATTCCCCCTTCGAGCTGGTTATCAGAAAACCACAGACACAATAGCACCTTGGTTTCATGGTGAGTCCTGAGCGCTTTTGCCCCAACCCAACCTGTTAAGGAGTTGTTTCTACTAATAGGGCTGCTATAACAGGCTGATCTCAAGAACTTTTTGAAGGTAGCTAGCTAAGTTTTCAAGTTTTATTACGCACAATAGTTTGAATTCCTCTAATTATGTCAAAGATCAAGCTAAAGTCTTAAGAGTGAAAGCCAGATCTTCCTGACTTCTCATAGTTAGTTGATAACACGCCTAATACGCTGGATGTAGAACACTTAGCACAAAGTACATTTAGCATGACATCATGGTCTGCTACCAGCAATGGCACTACCTTTCTTGGACTGGCAGGAAGAAAACATGCAGGGGATAGAAGAACTGTGAATTAGTTTTAGAATGGCAAAGAGGGTTTCTTGGGAGAACTGTTCCATCTGCTCCTGAACAAATGCTTTTCTCACTTCAGTTCTGTGTTGTGGCTTTGAACAGGTATCCTAACCTCAAGGAAAGCAGAGGAGCTTCTGAGTAAAACAGTGCCGGGGAGTTTTCTGGTCCGTGTCAGTGAGAAAATAAAAGGCTACGTGCTTTCCTATCGGTCTGCAGAGGGATGCAAACACTTCCTTATTGATGCCTCCAGTGATTCCTACAGCTTCCTTGGAGTGGACCAGCTACAACATTCAACGCTGGCTGACCTTGTTGACTACCATAAGGTGAAGGTCTAGCAATGCACTCATTAACTATTTTTTATGTCTTTGCCTCAAGGCACTTCAAAATAAGAAAGATCAGATTCAGTTGTTATTATGTGGTTAACTAGCCCCATTTTAGCTTCTACTGGGTATTCTGTGTGATGTTCCAGAAGGGTATGTGAACCTGGTGGGGACAACCAAATACATCTCAGGTGTCTTAGACTTGAATTGCTCCCCCTCAAGTGGGCAGAACACCTTGTACAGGGCTCAAGTTACTACATGTTATTTAGCAAAACTGCTGATAAGGCAATAGGTGACAGCATTCGGACTTTTTATGATTTTCTCTGTGGTTGAGGAGTCCCAGCAAGTACAATAAATAGAAAATAGTTCACCTCCAACTTTAGAAAGAAAGAGAACAAGGTATATTTATAATTTCAAAGCAGGCAAGGTATGATATGCAGCAAAGGTAGCAAATAACAGAAGGCTGTTGGGTCTGTAAGACAATAACAGCAAGTGTTTGCTAGCATTGACTGCAGTTACATGGGCTCCCAGGTCCAGACTGTGCATTCATTTACTGTAAGATCTGTCCAGAGACAGGACAACCATTTTGCCAAAAGATTCACATAGAATTTATGCTTCTTTTAAGTAAGTTCCTAGCATAATGTAGACATGATTAAACTAAACTGGTTGATGAAGAAAATATCTATGCTCATTTGCTATGTGAAACTCTATTTGGGCTACTTCAACCTGCTTCTTGCGTAGGCTTCACAATCCAGGCTGAATCTGTTGAAAGCAGGAGCTAGACAACTTACTGGCACCAGAGCTGGAAGATTTAAAGCCTGGCTGTGGGTGTCTCTGTTAAAGATAGAGTCACACCCACAGTCTGCAAAGAATCCTATGGACTCTACTACACTACAACAGATGTGTGTGGGAGGAGGGCAAACCTACCTGGCTAAAGTGCTCCGGGGGGTTCTGCTCATCACCCACTGGGTCACCATGAAAGAAGGCGAGTTCCCACCATGCATCTACTGCTGGAATTGAGAACAGGATGGGAAACAAACATGGTTTCCAGGGAATTCTCATTAGAAACAGGCTTGCCAAAGCAGAAGGCACATGTTCACTGCAGGATCCATTCCCTCCCCTCTCACAAACACAACTCCCACTTGTGGGCACCCCATCTGCACTAGTGCAACTGCAGCAAGTTTGCAGCCCCACTAACTTGCATGTCACACAAACCTCCCTCCAGAAATTCCTAGGCAGGAAAGCATTTCACTCTGTAGAAGCTGCTGATATTACAAGATAAGCATAGCTGTTTCCAAGACCTACTAGAATCATGTCACCGAATTACCACACCAAGCACAGATGTTTTCTTGAAGGCACAAGCCAGCCATGCAAATCTGCTTCCTGAATTCCCGAGGCTCTGAGACATATCACACAGTGAGATTAATAGGTCCACACAATAATGGAGTGGCGATGTATTGTGATATTCCAGGTATACTGGCCTGTTTGAAAAGTGTTTAATTGTATTCTCTGTCAACAGGATGAACCCATCACTTCTATGGGAAAAGAGCTGTTGCTTTACCCATGTGGTCAAGAGGACCATGAACCAGATTACATCTCTCTCTTCGAATGAAACTCACTGGACTTCAAACTGGAAGTGGCAGACACTTACCTGAAATTTGCCATATGTGTCTCTATTTCAAATCCTTTACAACAAAGCAGTGGGAGAATAAGTGCTGTCACGGGCTTGTTGTTTCAACAGAGTTAAAGGATGCATCAGGTCAGCAAGCTACAAAACACCCAGATACATCATGCATGTGGATTAGATGGTAAAGAATCAGTTGAACAGAGACGGATTGGACGATGAAGTATCAGCTGCACAGAGATTTTTGCAGATTTCCTCAGGGATATCTATGTTCAAGCTGCATTTTGCTCTTGAATGCAAGGTTGCCTGCTGTCTGGGAAACAGATTGGTACCTAAAATTGAATGAGATCATAGCTTCCTGAAGGCACCGAACAACTTGGAGAAGTGAATCAGTCTTGATAATAATTTGTTTAATGTGAAACAATGCTGTAAAATGCTGTGCCTTGGAATCAAGGATGTTCAAGTAATACCAAGCACACCCTTGGTGCCTTTCAGTGAAATGTGTTCTCTGAAGAGGGATTTATTATGAAAAATACATTTTAAAAATTCCTTTAGCCTCTGAATGTAGACTATGAATATAGTTTTCTAACCTGTATCTAAATCCCATACTGGCCTTTATGCCTAGAGGGGGATTAACCTTTTGCAAGGGAGTGGAGAACGGGTGCAGAAATTTGTTAGAAAGAAATGCATTCACAGAGCCTAAATAATGTAAGAAATAGGGCCTGTATCAGTATTAGTACAGTTTATGGATGTGTTTGCCAGTAAATAATGCTATTTTTCAGAACAGAGCTATTTATTACAAGTTGTGTCCAGATTATTGGGATGCAGATGGTGTGAACCATATAACAGAACTACTACTTTCAACAAAATGTTCTCTCTTGGTGTCTGTTACACTGCTCTTAAAACACACAATTCAGAATACTGAAAGAAGCTGAGCAGAATCACACAAATTAATCCTCACCGAGATTGCTTCAATTTGAATTGTTTCACATGAAACAATGCAGAACTTGGGATTGTTGCGCAAGTCTGCTAACACCATCATTTGTTAGAGATGCGACTGTCAAAGAGTTAGGAAGTACTCATTTGTTTACCTGTTCCCTTCCTTCACCTGGATCAGGGATACCCTGCTTAACAGAAGCAGTCAAAAGCTTCAGTCTTATACTGACCAGTACTCTGCGGAACATAGATTAGAAGAAATTCTTACAATCATCTGGTCTTAAAATTTACAATCATGCTGATAGGAGGTGTCCACAGAGAGCATAATGTGCACTCCAGCTGCAGCATGTTTAAATAACTAGAGATAAAAGCCTTAATGTAAATTGAGATTCTGAAAGTTTAGATCCTGAAAGTAACAACAGTAATGGGACAAAAGATTTAAGGAACTTCTTGAGCATTATACCACATTTATGAAATAGATATTTTCAACGTAATTAACATCAATCATGAGAAAGGACACTAAGTTGTCTGTAGAGGGAAAAAAAAGCTATCCTCCCCCCTTTTGAACTGCTTCTTCTGAGAAATTATAAGTCAGAGATACACAGCACTAGAGAAAAGTATACCTTCTCATGTTCTCAGGTGAAAAGCACAGCATAGCAGTTGTCCTGCTGGAGACTAATCATACAGTATTTTGTTTAAGTATGGGCTAGTAAAAATCAGACAAAGTCTCTGTTAATAAGGTAGAGCCCCTGAGAACTCTCAGAGAGAGAAAGCCTGAGAAACCTGCAGAATTAATGTGCAGGTTGATTTGGCATTGACACAGCAGGACCTCACAAACATGACCAACTATGTCTCTAAGATACATAGTGGGCCTCTTCAGTGTTTGGACTGCTGACTAGTGGATACCTTTGTACCATAACTAACTATTTACAAGTTACCCTTAGAACAAGTGGAGCAAGGAAGAATCAGGGATGCTGGTTTTACTCATATTGTGGACTTGCTCTACAGACTTTCTTTTTTCAACGGATGCTGTGCAAGTGTTACAAGGGTAATAACATTTGTAAGCTACTTGCTGAAACAATTATGACAGCTGAAAGGACATGTCAATTTGTTTAGTCAAAGGCCTTCATTCCTTTAGCCAGAACATGCAAAAGTCCTCAAAACGTAAACCCAGAAATCCCCATGTGACCTCTCCAAATGTGAGCAGTGACCTGTATTCTCTCCCCAGCTAAGATCCTGTTAAAACTGCCATTCTGAGAAAGATCACAAGCTGTCTGTTTCTAGGGCAAGGAAGGTAGAGAGCTGCCTACCATAAGCTACACTTATGTTGGATGTTTATATAATCAGCATGAAAGACCTCCACTTGTCTATGGAAGTGTAGGTAATAACAGCTTCCCTTTCTCTTTTTTTTCATATCAGTACAGTCTCTGTGCTTAAGCAAGGCCTACCAGACTTGTGCTGTGATTAGATTTTCCTCTGAATCTCATTGGGGTGGCCAATGACTGTGGGCTGGTGCTCTCATCAGTGATTCAATCCCACTAGATTCCCTAACTAGGTTCTGCAGCCAAGAGACAGGAAGTGCATAGACAATATTACTCCTGGCATCTCTATGGGAAAAGACATGCAAGAAAAATCACAAGAGATCTCCAAAAAAAAAACACCACTTGTGCAACTTTGACAGGGGCTTGATGATGTTCTATAACAAAAGCAGCCATGTACTGAACTTACAGATGCCCAAAGCTTAGAATTAGAAACTAATATAGGTTTCAATGGACTTCTGGAGATTATCCAGCCATGCTCAACAAGTAGGACATGCCAACCTCAGAGTAACATTAAGCTGCTCAGGGCTTAGGTTATACCTAACAGAAGATGATGGAAAATATCACAGGAAATAGAAACAGTTAAGTTCAAGGCAGGTTGCAATTATGAAATTTCTATAATATGCATCATCCATTTTCAAATCCAGGTTAAATGGCACTGTAGGAAAAGCTTCCACTTTGGAACAGCAGTGATCACAGCCCTCAAATGCATCCCGCATGCCTGGCTCCTCCTAGTACAATAACGTTTGTCAGATTTCTCCCCCAGAACAGATTAACTTAACAATTTATCATGCATACTGGAAAGAAAAATATTCTTTGCAATATCTACTTGAATTATTGCTGATGGCATTTTAAGTGATGCATTAAGGGTTCTTTTCTAAGCACGGGGTTCTCTTTTCAGTGGATTCTTGTGTATTTTTGCACTTTTTGGGACATGTTTGGTGTTCCACATGCAAAGTGCAATGAAGGTCACTTGTATCTAACAAAAGGCAAATACGTAAACGTACATCAAAGGAATAAGTACTAACAGTAGTAGCACGTTCTCTGCAGATTCTGTATGCAGTGCTTTCTTGAGAGGTTCATGAGCAATCTTCCTATCAGTCAGCAAAAGGACAAGTGGCATTTTATTCATTTATAATTGCTATTTTTTATACTTGTTGCCCCTAGCTTTTACAACCCAAAAACCAGATTAGAATCTAGTGTCAGACTGCCTTGCATTAATCTGAAGCTATAAAACAAAGAGACTACAGGAAGAAACAGCATTTAGATAAATAAATAGGATTGACAATCCCATGCATTTTTTGTTGGCTATTTAACATTGAAATGATAAACAGCAGTCAGCATTAAACCTCTATACAACAGCAATAGCTCACTTGGAACAGTTTTAGATCACTGAAAAAAAGTCTATTAAGATAGCTAATTTTATGAAGACACAATTACTTTAAGAAAATTTCCAGGGTTCAGTAATTTATTTAAAAAATTTATTTTGTTAATTATAAACATCTGCTATGCCCTGGGCAAGATTCTAGATTTGGTTTAGTCGGAATACTTTGGTATAAAGTCAGAAAATTTTCATTAATTTTTCTAACTGGCATTCAGAATTTGAAGTTTCCTGCTAAATCAGTACACCAAGTTGAAATACGTTTCCTCTTCTCCAGCATAAAGCTTCTTCTTTCCAGCACTCAGATTCTACAGTTAAATCAATTCATTTATCTGAACAAAGTTCCCATCCAGGAAAAACAGATCTGCAGAGCATTTTTCAAGCATTGGAAGGTTGTACTGTTTCCTAGTAAGGCTAGAAATTGAAAACCGCAAGTATTGACAAAATAATTCCCAGGCAAAACCAAATCCACTTTAAAAAAAAAGAATGTCGAGATATTTACAGTATTATAAAGCAGAAATACACCATCTGATTCGTGTGATACAGACACAGCTGATTGCTTTTGGTTTACTGTTCACAAAACAGAATCAACACTAACCTTACATGTTCTGGAAAAATCACAGTTGACTGGCAGGGTTTTCTCTTTCTGAATTTTTAAAAGCACTGAGATGCCTCTTGTCACTGAATCAACTGGTGAATAATCCTGTAAGTACCCTGCAGCTGTCCCCCCCACCCAAGACCCAAAAAGGAAAAAAGACTTTTGGTCACTCCAGCTTAACCACTGTTAACAATCAGATTTCCTTTTCAGAGCAAGAACTCTATCTTTGAGCACAGCCCTTTTTAAATAGGTAGAAAACAGCTCATTACTATTGATCCATCCAAGGGCCAATCTTTTAAACAACTGCACGCATCTTACAAACATTCCAATGAAAGAGCATCTCCTTTGTTACTGTATCACACTGGTATTTATGAAACGTTCATTGTCTCAATGACCTTTAATCTCACCAAGTGTTCACATTTTCCCTGGAAGCAAGTGCTGGACAAGCTAATGGAGAATTTAAAAGCCCTATTAAGAAAAAACAGAAGTAGTGAGGACAAGCACTTTCCCTCATCTGCTTTCGCTTCCAGACGGTTGAAATCTTCATTCTCTTTCAGTCTTAACCCATCTTTTGTTTGCAGATTTCTGGCTTCAGGTCTTCTTACTGCTCAGTTTCTGTCTGTGGAGGTGAGTTTCAATCTCTTGCCTGAATACAAGCATCCCTAGCTGGCCGTGAGAAGCCTCGTTCATGGCTTTGGATTGCATGCACATTTTGTACTGCTCTGGGGTCAGCTCGTCCAGACATTGTTTTTCATGCCAGAGATGGAAGAGACCCCTGACGGGTGTTCTGATCACGATGAGATTGCTGTGAAGGTATTTGCGGTACAGATGTACATCTTCACCACCCCAGCCTTTAATGTCCAGATCAAAGCCACCTGACACAAAGAAAATCCAGAATAACTCTAGAAATATGCATCTTCTATTACCAAATTTGATGCTATTAATTGCACAACAGCTGTTTTCTAGCTCCAGTCAGCCCTTGAAAACAGCCATGCTTTCTCCCAACAAAGTGTTCACAATTCCTCAACTTCATATCTTTCACCACCAGCCAAAATCACTTTATTTGTACTAATCAGTGCTTGAATTCTGCTAACTTCTGTGGCACTTGGGAATAGTCTGAACACCTAGCCAGATCACTGCTGCAAACAGAGGCATAGACACACACTGGCCAGGGAAAGGAAAGTTGACTACAATTTCCTAAGTTTCAGTAAAACAGCCAATGTACTTGAGCGTATTATTCTTACCTATGTTGATAAAATCAGATCTGTACTGGCAAGTCATTCCAAAACCAAAGTCTCTCCAAAATCCAGTTTCTTTTTTAATAATCTGCATGAGGGGAAAGGAACATTTATAAGGTAGTAAAAAATGCTTACAGCACGAGCAGCAGAGAAACAAGTTCCCAAATGCAGTCAGAAACAGGAACAACTGCCCATTTACTCCACACCATGTCAATCTGTAGCTGATCTACCAGCGTTTGTAGATAATTATAGCATGCTTCTGCCCAGAAAAATAACCATGTCATTAGCTATCATGGAGAAATCCTATGACAGAGAAGGATCAGGTTTTGCTCCCTGCCTGCTGTTGTACCCAAATGGAGAAATATCCCCACCACAATCTGGAGTTTGCTTCTTCAGAGGTACATCAAATCACGGTACCAGAGGTACCGAAATCATTTTTTTTGTAGGATACAAATCACATGTAAGAAACATACTGGTAAGACAGAAAAGCTAGACTCTGCAATAGAGCTGATGGGTGGCATCTGGATTAAGGACCGGCGCTCTGGAAGAAAACAGATGTTCTGACCTGATTGTACACGTGACAGCTTCTTGATTACCTTAGTTTTGACCAAGACTTAAAAAGTGGTAAGGACAATTTTCATCACATAAATATTCGAGCTACAGCTAAAACTAGAGTCCAGAAATGTAAATATATATTCCATAATAGTCTTTGTCATAACAGATATGCTGTCCACACTACTGAAATGGACTATGAAAATATAGTGTACTACAGATAAAAAATCAGAGCAATTAGAGACCATAGCTATCATTTTCAAAGCAAATATACAAAAATAGATCACCAAGGTCATAATTCACGTGTGTGAGTGATTTAAACTATAAGAGTTTGAACAGACTGGGACAGGTATTTAAATCCTTTAAGGAAGTCAGCAGTACTTTACCCTCTTCAAGGGGGGGTTACAAGTCCGCCCTTAAGCAGCTATTTCTGAAAATTTTGCTTTCCTTTGCAATGGAGTTGCAGGAGATGAGGCAGGATTTCCATTTCTGGATTTATCAATCCCAGAATCATTTCCTTAACCAAAAATTCCTATTCAAAAAATAGTCTCTCCTGGCTTCCCATTCATGCCTTCCCCCTTTTGTTCATAACCCTTGTCATTTTAGTGGGTTTTTTTATTTTACTGCTCCTGTTGCTCCCTCTTTCTTGTTTCTTCTCTCTCCCCAAAAAAACAAGCCAGTGAGGGAAACCAATTAAAAGAAAATAAGATTTTATCTTTCAGGTCTGCAGTGTAACAGGAAATCTCCATAGTTAAGCCCTCAAAGCAAGCTACTCATATGCATTAGCATTTCCCATTAGTGCAAATAGCTTCTGCACAAATCCATTTATTTCATAGACTTCAGAAGTTTTTCCTTTCTCAGCAGCACGAGTACCGGGACAGAGCTACTAACTGTCTTGTTTTAATGGCAGAGATCTGGCCTCACGCCCAGGAACTAATGTGGGCTGAAAATATAAAAATCTACATAAAAATGAGATTGGCAGTACTTTTTGAAATCAAGAAGCTTTTCTGAAATAAGCATCACATTTTATGATTCAAGTATTAGCTATAAATATTTGCACAGTCCTGACAAAGCAGTTCGTGGAATTTATGAGAGTTTGTGAGCTAAACTCTATTTCCTTTCCAAGCAGTGTTTACAAGCCTGAGGATCTCTAACACACTCTCATCAGAGAGAAAAGCTAAAGTAAATTCTATAGTATTGCCACAGGAGGTTTCCTCTGAGACAAAAGCAGTAAAAAGGATGTTCCAGACTCTTCAATAACATTAAAAATAAATTTTAAGCACGACAGCTTAAAAAAATATTGTCTTTTCATAGATGTTGTGAATGAGGAAGTATTTTTTTAATCCCTAAGTGCTACAGTGCCATGATCTTTCAACTACTTACTCCCTTCATCAGTAGTCTAAAGCATGCTTTATTTTAGGAAAAAAAAAAAAAAAGGGTTGTCTGGCATTTTCAGTTGTGACTGTTGCTGGGCTTTCAACACCAAACTCTTAACTACAGCAAGAGTGCCCAGCCTAGGACAGGACAGATCCTGGCAGATGCAGCACCTGCAACAAGAGGTGCAGCTGTGGCAAGCACCAACCTCTCAAGATGTAAGGAAAAGAAGTAGTGCAAAGAGGAGATGAGAGCAACATCAGGGACTTGTACCCCAAGACACCATGCCATGAATGAATTATTAGCTAATCAGAAAAATCCCTTCTGACAGAGCAGAAGATACAATTCACATTCTTAGTTTCCAGGTATAAAGTAATAAACATGGGCTAAAAATAAATGGTACCAATATATTTTTGGGGTGAAATAACTGCAGAATTCACAGTGAGATGATTGTTATACTTAATTTTGCCTTCATAGTACTTTTATGCACATTGCTATGCGCAAGGAATAGGGAAATACTTCCTAAGAGCACATGCACTGTTTCTAACTGAGAGCTTTGTACATATAAAAGCAGGCATTCAGAAAAATATGTACTCACCAGCTGCTGTTCTAAAGATGGGATGGAATCTTGATGGCCATAAATTATACTGGGATTATATTGGCTGAAGAGTACAGGATAGAAAACTTTCTTTCCTGGAAATGACAGTGGGTTAATTATTTGTTTTCTAAACTGTATAAAACATTTCTCACACCTACAAGGTGTAATCCAGACTAGATCAAAACCATACAGTCACATAAGTTTTCAACTCAGCCTGTATTCTTGGCATGGGAACACAAATGTGAGGATATAATAAACAAGAAGGTTCAGGTCCAGAAAATTGAGGTGCCAAAGGCAAGGAATTCCATTACAGTAGGCGTGGGGGTGCTGTAACCTTTCAAAAACCAACCAGCAATGGTATTTCTATACGTCTTATTTAGTTCCCTAAGTTTTAAGAGTGATTTACAGCAGCTTCATCACCAATTCAAATACAAGAATACTGTAGTGAAGTGTTACACAGTGGCTGTGGATCTGCTGAAAGCAGAGTAGCAGTACCTGGCTGTGTGTTCAATCTACACGAGTTCAGGAATTCAGCTGTGAAGTATATGTCCACATCACAAAAAAAGAGAACAACATTACTTCCTTTCCAAACTCGAGCACCAACATCTAATCCTTTGCCCCTGGAAAACTCTTCATTCAGTTGGATGAAAGTGAAGTTCTTGAAATTGGTTGATCTAGGGTAGGAAAATATTCATCAGGATATGCTCACTTCCAGCGCTTAGTGCAAGTGGAGATGAGAATCCAGTATGTGACAACTAACAAAAATTTATCATACCAGGGTTCTGAGACCACTTTACGGGAATGGACGAGCTCTTTAAGCGTTGAGGAGATTTCAACTATGTGTACTTTCAGAGCTTGACCTGCATATGACCATGCCAGCATTCCTGTCAGAGACATTCCTTGAGGAGACCTTACAAAGACCCCAGTGAAGCTTAGCAGGACAAGTATTTCTTCAGCAGACAACTATAAAATACCCGTGGCCGTATTACCTATGGTATCTATATAAATTAGGGTGGTCTTCCAGCATGGACATTATAACAAAGTTGATCAAGACAAGATTTTTTGTCAAGATGGTCAAAAGCATCTAGGTCCTGTATGCTCTACTAGATTGTCTGTACCTGTCTCTGGAAGTCAGTCTTCAGACTTAACAGATAAAAAGTCACCTTCAAAAATCTGGGACTGTCAGAATAACATCATTTATAACTGATACAAACAATGTTTTTTTCTCCAATGAGTTAAGGACTTCTTTTCTTAATCTAGTCTCCAGTTCATAATATGATCACTGTGTGCACTGTTCATATATCAGATACTCAAATACTTACTTGGAGGTATTTTCAAGTATCGATTTGACCTCATTCACTTGTTCTTTTCCAAAGTAAACAACTGTGAGGTGAATTCTCCCATCCTGCTGAATGCCCACTTCCCTAGAGAACAGAGACAGATTTATGACTTGTCCCAGAAGTTAGCATGCTTCAGTAACCAGCACTTGATGGGGAAGACAGTGTAGGGTGGACCTTGGAAAGCATTCCTGAGGGCATAATTCACCAGCAGAGATCTCTACACTGACCTCTGCTGGAGGTCACTGCCTCTGCTAGAAGGGACTGCAGACTAATTAGCTTTTAGGCAAGTTAAATAACAACTCTCTAAACAGTGTTCGTGACTTTAATAGAGCATTGTTTAAAACCCTCATCCAGATCCAAGAACTATGATCCAGCAGGCATTAACTGTGCCACTTAAAAGAACATTATAAGAGGGATTTTAAACAGGCTATACAATCTCTACTTCTTAACCGTGATTTTTATTTTTATTTTATATAATGGATACTTCCAAGTTCACATCTTTGGCATTTTGCTAGAGAACTTTTCATAAAGTCAAGTATCACCTGCAGACCAAGTCAAAAGCCTAAGGGTACAATTAATTTGACCTAACACTACACATGCCATATTTGTACAAAGTTTAAACAGCAAGACTTTTTCTCTAATCAGTAGAGATCAGAATGACCAGAGGGTGATTTCTTGCATTCTGAAACAAACATCTCTCAGATGGTTAATTTAGACAAGGAGCCTATTTATAGATGGCTGTAATTAGCAAAATAAATCCCACTGTAGTAGTCAGTATCTGTTGCTAAGACAGCCTTTTCTGGGCAACTATTTGAAGCTACATTTCAGTTACATTTTCCCTCCAAAGACCACACCTACACTGAAAATGAAAAGGACTTCAAAACTAAGAACTCCTAACTCTCCTCAAGTTTGAATATAATTCTTTTCTGACTTCTATTGCCTTAATATTTTCCCAAATAAAGCCTAGCAAAGTGTCTGGAAGCACTAACCCTCTATTTTCCCTAAAAACGTTCCTCTGCAACTGACAGCATGAAATTCTTACACGGCTACACAGCAATGTGCGCCCAACATAAGCCAGGTACTACAAACTCTTCAGGAACCTGCTTCAGCAGAGGGATTGGACTGGATAATCTTCACAGGTTCCTTCCAATCCTAGGATCCTGTGATTCTGTGATACGTGAAAATCAGAAATCCTCATGACTGAAATACAGTTGCTTTTACTACTAAATACAATGCACTAAGAATCAAATGCTTTTCACTCCTTAGCCTCAAAAACGATTTCTTAATCACACAGTGAAATGCTAGGTAAATGTAACATAACTTTTACTGAGGGAGGTCTCAACAACTCCTGAAGTTGCATCTTACTTAACAAGTAACACAGGAGAGGCAGCACTAGGATGGAGACCTACCTGAAATTCTGCATGAACTGACGAAACTTGTTGGCTCTCTTGGCCAATGGCACAATGACATTGATAAGCGTGTCAGCCATATTGACATTTTCATTTTTCACTTTCATTACTGGACCAAATGGCCGAAATAAAACAACCTTCTTGAACTGATGTTTTGTGCCCCCTTTAAAAGTCAGCTCGTACAATGTGCCTTTGTCTTTTTCTGTGCGGTAGATCCCTGTGTGAAGACAAGAGATAGATTTAGGAGTAAAACTCAGCTCTAGGACAGGGAAAAAGAATTAATGGGCTACATCTAAGCTGAAAAAGCAGCAGAGGCATATTTGTTATTAAACCATTATGTGATTCAGTTTCATTTGGAGGAGGCAGTCAGACAACGGGTTGGGCTGTAGGAGTTATTTGGTATTCTAACAGATGCACACCTACACTTGGCTGAGTTACAGCCCCCTGAAGGTCATCATTTGCTCTCACAGTATAATCCTGCAGACACACTGTCTTTTTTTTTTTTCCCCAGACCGATTCAATTGCACATCATGCATTGTCCATCCCAGAACACAGCATGCATGGTAATGGTGATGCAGAGACAGTGTAGAAGGCAATCTTCCTCTTGGTATTATGAGCGATTAGGGCATCCTCCAGAAAAGCCACTTCCTAATCAATGCATTCATTTCTTACTTTACTGGAGGCGCTCTGAAAAGCCTTGTAATAAAACCAGACGCCATCAGCTTCCTGTGGCTGATAAGGACAAATCTCTCCTGTTCCTTAACTCTCAAGAGACTTCTCTTTCCTTTCAGCAATGATGCCCACTCCTGGGCAACCGTCTGCAAGGATGACACTGTGACACTTGCCACAGAGTAGAAGCATCACAAATTCTTCAGACTGTGCTGGACAGCTTCAAAGGATATTTAATTCATACAAAGTAGCCAAGGTCTGTTACCTTGAACAGACTGCAATATGTCCATTCCTGCCACAGGCCAACCCCCTTGCACCTGTGAGCTGCTCTAGTGTGGCTGTGTGAGGAAACACCACCACAAACATAGCATGGCTTAGACATTGCAATAAAGCAGGTGCTGTTGGGTGAAGGCCTCACACATTTCTTAACAGAATTGGTATAGTTGGTAGAGAGCATTTTTGGATGTATTTATTTACTACATGGAATAAACTTGTAACATCTTCCATGAGTGAAACTGGTCCCATGCTGAAGGCTGGCATGAAACACAAAAGTAACAGTCACATCCTACTGAAGCACTCCTCTGACATCTTAAATGAGACACAGATGGCCAAAAGGCTATAGATGCTATCCATTCAAAATAACACTTCTGGCTCTGCAGCGCATACTCAAAGCATTTTCTTAACCCTATCCACTACATTTAAGAGCTAGCATTTAATTTTTTCTAACTCCTTAAGCCCACGGTAAATATCCCAGCTAATTCATCGGCAGAGGAGCCTAATTCCACTCCATTCTGTTTCAGAAATTCAAGGGTCAAGAAAAATATGGTTATTTTTCTCAGGTTCACTTTTTTTTTTCTTCCTTACCTGGTTATGAACAACAGTCTGACATTCTGTATTGAAAGACTCTTGGAATGGCCAAGTGACATAAGCTCTCCATTTTGTGTTGTAGGTCTAACACTGGTATGGCAAGAATACCTGCGGGCTTGTCTTATCTTCTCTGCCATTGCCTAAGTGTTTTTCTTCCAAAATGCACACTTCAGCTGCTCCCTACTATATGCAGAAATACTGACCTATTATATCCTTCATGTTTTATTTTTAATATCAGGTTACTGAACAAACGTTCCATTACTCCAGCTTCACACAGGACTCCAATGACACAGAATACACATCTTCATATTTCTGCCAATCTTTTAGAACTGTGCTCTTGATTCTCCCTAGCTTTCTCTGTCACTCTGCCCAAGGACAAGTCATAAACTACCATTACTCAACTTGAACCTGCTATGGATATCATCTGAATGGTGATCTAATTGTTCTTATATTTCCTGATGGTCAGAAAATGGTAATCCGGGCCTCTGAATTCTTACTCACTGTTACATAAAGCTTGCTTATAGTCTGAGTGTATAGCTGAGTGTACTCTTTTCTTAAGATAGGCCATGCCAAGGACATTTGCTTTGTGGAAGAATTACATAGCCTTCTGACATTAAGATAAAGAAAAAAACTAAATTAGCTCTGATATACATTTTGTTTAGAGATAAGTAGATAGGAATGTTTCATTTCTAACTTGCAAACCAACATTTTTCATAATAACAAAGATATAATTAACCAATTTAATAACACCTACCAGGTGACATTTATAACTTCTCTACATCCTCTCCTACTGCAGCCAAGAAACAACATGCTCATAAATACCACTTACCCAGAGATATATGCTGTACTTGTAAATGGAGGAAGCTTTGTCAAATAAACCAGAGGCTCCTTAAAGGATAGTGCACATGGTGTCCCAAGGGTCCCTATCCAATGCTATACACACATGAACAGAGGCTTCTTCTAGCACCACAGTTCAAGACTTCTAGCACAGCTGAAAACAAGCAGCCCAGGCAAAGGCAAAGTTCTCCTGTGCAAGGTGGTAATCCAGAAATTTATAATTTTAACATTTTATCTTTAAGGAAACTGCATGCAAGCTTAACACAGGTAATTAAACATAGTTTAAATGTGCATTGAGTATAACCATCTGGGCTTCTTTGTTTCTTTTTTTGTTTTGTTTAAAAAAAAAACAACAAAACTTTTTCCCAGTTTAGGTGCTAATGCAATATTTTTAAACAAAGGGAGCAATGCGATTTGCCCAAGGTCAGGAAGCAAGCCTGGGAAATGAGTCTGAATGTCCTGAGTCATGATGGGGACTCACAGCAGAATATCCTGCCTTTCACATGTTTTCCCCATTTCCAAAAGGCACTACATCACTTTTGCCATTAGGACATTCTATTTGATTTAAAGATGCAAACACTCTCAACTTTAAGAGATCAACTAAAGGATGGGGGAAATAGTCTTAGAAAACAAACAAACTAACCAACCAGAAAAACCTTTTCTGAAAAGGCTGTTCCTGAAAATATGGTACCCTGGAAAAGCTACATATTCACAATGGGTAAAGGAAGGCCAGTTAACCACCTATGGCTTCCATCACAGCAGATGTGTCTCAGAATTGGCACTGCTCCTCACAGAGGTAGGAAGGAAAGCCAAAGCCTTTGAAAACCCCATACAAATAGTCAAGTGAACAACAGCTGTGGATCAGCAGAGACACTAGCACTAACATGAAGCAAAAAGGAAAAGTGATCAAAAAACAACCTAGACTGAATGATTGACTAAAGAGCAATAAGTATTCAATATTTGGGACAGCAATTCCTATGGCACTCTGAAGAAATGAACTACCTGATCTCTATCTCTAAGCAGGCAAACAAGCTTCACAGAGCTACCCGATCTGTAGTCTAGAACTAGTAAACAGTCATGCAACTTGACCAAAATGCTGTTCAGTAGATGTCAATTTCAGCCTCAGTTCCACTGAGATGACAGATTTCAGGTTTTCCACTGTTAACAGAAATACTCCCTGGAAGCAACATTGGTGGTAGGTGGATGGGTGGCCTACACTATCTTAATGATTCCAAGACTACATGCAAGCCTTCTACTGATATTCTGCTGGATGACGCAGGACCACTTACAGGATTTATCAGCATTCACCATTCACTTTGCAACTCAATATTACAGAGACCTTCCTACTTCACAGAGTTAAAAAAAAAAAAAAAAAGAAAAAAGAAAAAGAATCTTCTTAAGGAAAGGTATTATCCTTTCTCCCGGTAAGTTTCTAGGGTAAAAATGCATTGGATAGCCCATCACTGGTCCCTGACAATTTGAGAAAGTAGAGCCACTCCTCCTTATTTGTTTCACATCTTATTTGAAACTCCAATTATTAGATAGCCACATACTTTAGGCAGAAAAAAAATTACGGTACAACATATTTGACAGAACCATAACAGCATTTTTGGATAAAAAAGATCTTTCAGAAGTGCTCCCCTTGGTAACACTGCTCAAGCTTTTGAGAGTCTTCAAATTATTACCTCCATCTTTCAAAAAATGATGGACTTCCAAACCTGTTCAGCTGTACTGCAACCTACAGAAATTAATGATCAAATCTGCTACTCTGCCCACTAAACAACTGGCTTCCAGTTGGAAACATAATAGTTCTTTGCCTGCTTATCATACACAGATTACTGATCTTTTCCATGTTGTTTCTCAGTAATTCCGTGAGGAAGAAATCCAGTGAACTTGGAATAGAGAGTGGGAGGAACAAAGGGCCAAGGGCAAGATTATAGTAGCTGAATGGTCCAAGTGTCTCTCCATAAACAGAGAAGAGCAGAGCAGTAGCCAGATGGATATATTTCAGGCTCCAGGGGAAGGTGTGCTTCTGTTAGTTCTGAGCAAGAAAAAGGAAAAT
Source organism: Tragopan temminckii (assembly GCA_028571105.1). Lineage (NCBI taxonomy): Eukaryota > Metazoa > Chordata > Aves > Galliformes > Phasianidae > Tragopan > Tragopan temminckii. The sequence continues at coordinate 13,851,921 of JAOWBP010002392.1, forward strand.
TCCACCATGTGTCAGCTATTACTCTTGGAAAGAGAACTGTCTGAGAAGTGTATCCAAATTTCACGTTAACAGCAAATATCCTTAGAAGGAATTTAGCTCAGATGTAAGTTAGTAGGGTCACAGCCTAATTCCTGTGCACAAGTGCTTCTGTCTATGAACTGCAGAGGATACAACACTTGAAGATATCACAGTCACAGAGATTAAACACTTTCCATTAAGTGTAAGTACTTAAAGAAATACCTTACTTCTGCACACCCTGCATAGGAGTATGCACATGTTTAGCAGTATACACATTCTGTCTACTGCTATACATTAGCAATGGCCTACTACTGAAAAACTGATGGTGGGTAACAGATGCAAGCTACAAGGATAAAGAAATCCACACATGACATCCAAATAAATCAGATTTAGTCGCTTCACTTAATATGCTAGCCATGCTAAACTGCAGGATTGGCAACTCATCTGAGTAATCAGGACTCGAACCGGTGTCAAAGGTTGTTGATATGGGTAAAAACAAAGACAAGTGTCACATATACAGCAACAGTTCAGGTTTTCAACTTCTCTCTGACCTTGATTACCTAATTCTTAATTTCATTCCTCCCACCTGCCCAATCTTAAGACAACGGCAGTAACCACATGTTCTAGATAAGGGATGCACACAGCTTGTTCATGCTGTTATTTCTAAAACAGCTAGATGATATAAAGCTTATAGGATTAAGTTTAATTACTTTCAACACAACTCCTAGAAGAGCTTGAGTTGTCCTGAGCAGCTCTAGAAAAAGCAAACAGTCAGCTTTGTCATCTAGCTAACACCACCAATAACTGCTGTGCTCCAGCATAAACCCCTTCCATGTGCCTTTGCACACACTAGTTTCTGCCTTGGTCCACTGGTAGCCAAGCAAATACCCTTGATTGCACATAAAAAAAAAATAATGTTTTAACAGAAGGAATAACTTCACTGAAACACGAAGCACTGTGCGTGGCAAGAAGTGTCACAGTAGAAATGAGCAAACAGAAGGAAGCAAACTTGAAGTGTGTAGCTTCAGTAAAGTAGACGAGCACTTCCCAGATCTCTGTCCACGCCCTGATCCTTTCAGTAAAATAAAGATGTAAAAAGCAGTCATCTTACCAAAATGCCTCCTAAGCCTGCAGTAAAAACATTTAAAGATCAGGAAAATAATTTCCCACTCCTATATATAAACTCAGCTAGGTCAGCTGTGGATTAAATCTCACAGGCAACACTACTGAACAACATAACAGGTAATGTGCCAGCTTCTACAAAGTGAAACCAGGACACCATGTTACAAATTAAAATGTAGTCAATAATAAATAATCATTAGCCCTTGCAAACAAGGCCTGTGAAATCTTGTCCTGTGTGTTTCTGCTGCACAGCTCCCTGCCCTTTTAACTCAGAGCAACCACACTGTTTCGATTTGAATTGGAGCTGTCAACCCTTAATACTGGTAACAAAACTGGAATTGCAGCCTGGTCATTAATTCCTTGCTCTGTCACTTCTGAAGCAACCACATGACTAGAAAACTGTAAGCACACCTCACTGGTCACTACGACAGACTGACAGGTTCTGCTGTCACAAAGTCCTGTTCCCCAGACAAGCTGTCATCCTACAGTTGTATCCAAGGCAGTCTCACTGGGTCATAGCACTAACTTCGTCCCATACATCTGTTCTATAACATTATCCCACCTCTCTCAGTAAGGCAATCTCTCTGAACCAGCTCACCAGCTCTGTAGGAGAACTCAAACCTGCTGTCTGCATACAAACCTTCAACGAAGTCAGAAGTTGTGTATACACGGTGCTTTGTATTGCTGTTTCCCTCCTGATTGTTCAAGTTCCCAACAGCTAACTCAATCACCTCTACCAGCTCATCTCGCTTATCTTTCCTCACAGGTTTCTCTTCTGGGTGGCGTGTCAGCCCTGTCTCCAACTGGTACACCTTCTGTAGGGTAAAGCTCTCGAAGGGTACAGCTGCATACTCTGTGGACAGCTTAACACCACTGTGCACCTCTGCTTTGTCTATTTGGGCACGGAGGAAAGCCAGCAGATTAACCTGGGCCTTCTCTGGGTTACTGTGGTCAAGATGAATGTCCAAGGGGTTTGGGTTCCGGTCCTGCATGCTCTTAAGCTGCTCGCTCTTGCCCTGGAGCTCAGCCTTCAGCTGGGCAATTTGTTTCTTCAAGCTGATGATGTAGTTGCGGTGCTGCTCTTCTCGCTCCTGCAGAATAGCTTCATATCCCTCCTTTGCTGTCGGACTGTGCGCCCTGGGCAAAGCAAGCTGCTCAGTATCACCCTTGGGTGTGCAAGCCAACATATAAACGATGGACACAGAGCAAAAGGCCACCACCAGCAGGCCTACAAGTCGAGGGACAAATACAAAAAATCCTCGTCGGAGCATCATCTCTCAAGAAGTAGAGTCTAATCCAACAAATGTAACAGTTCTTACACTCATGCAGTGCCACAGAGTCCCCTGGACTTGGAGTGCTTCTACTCAGATGCATGTATGTACAGCAACTGGCTTGACAACTCTCTTAAAACGTGTGCTCTGCCCACATATTGGGCTCTGCCTGATGTTTACCCAGCACAATCGAAAGATAAACAGCAAAGCAGACAGGACACCTCCTGATCCTCATGGCAACACCTACACTGCTACAATGTGGCTGATGGAGGCTGAGGACCTGTAAGACAAATAACAAGGACAGTCATTCAAGCACATTAAAATTTGGTCATTCAGTTCAGATGCTTGAGAGCATTCTAATAATTTACTGTCATTTTCCAGTCACTCTGGTAGATCTCCGAGTCCTGAAGCATTTGTGCTAAGACTAGAAAGGTGCTAAGACCATTACACAGGCAATTCTGTGTGCAAAAACTGAACTTCCATCAGTGTGACTATGACAATTGCCAACCAGAAAGTGGTCCAGGTCTCCAAGTCTGTCATGCTTTAAAATTGCTAGGAAGTCGTTATCTGTTACTATTATTTCCCAGTCAGATGTTAAGGTGCACCGCTTATCTGAGCAATGCTGGCCCTCCAAGTTCTCAAATCCAGGAGCACTCAAGTCTTAAAGGCAGTTGGTCCCATAGTTAAGACATATTTCAGCTTCCAGGGACATATTTTCCAAAACACCTGGTTGCAAGTGTGGTCCTGTACCAATATGTGAAGCCTCATTTGGGGTGTGATTTGAGAACCAAGAAAGTACAAGGCCAACTGCTAAAACCAAGACTTAGTTTGACATAACCTACCAGATGGTCCCATCAAACAGAGAGAACTAGGGACAGGGTTTTCCAGGAGCTTTCAGATAAAGTCTTACTCAAAAAATCAGGAGAAGCTTTGTTACCACCTAGAAGGTAATCATTACTGCACACTATCCTCACCTTTTAAGGTACTCTTTCATTACTCACAAGATGGAATAAACCTTGCAACAATGCCTGGCACTACTGTGTTTACCACACATGCACTCAATGCCCAGGAGTGAAGACCACTGAGGTGGTTTAAGGGAAAACCAACACATGCATTTTTAAATAAGGGAAGCTAAAACTCAGAATTATCTGTTACTAAGACTATCTTCAGTGTAGTTAAAGCAGGAAAGAAAAATTAGGTGACTGAACATCAATACTGACCTAGCTGTAAACTACATTAAAACAGCTAGGCTGACAACACTACCACTGGGATTCTAAAAATCCCCCAGTGATTGGAACAAATCCACACCTATGAAAGGAATTTCACCATTTGTTTGGCTGACAGACTTAGGCCAAGGCTGAGTAACATCCTAAATCACAGTGTGACACTGCACTGTTAGACCTGAACACAAATTAACCTCCAGACAGTCTCCCTTTGGATGCATACATGACATTATGACACAGGTTTTTGAAACAGATTCATAGTCTCATTAGTCATACATCCTTCCTGGCAGACCCTTAAGTAGAAACAACTTACCTAAGAGACAATGTGCTTTTCAGAATGGTTTCCCATCTTGAGCCAAAAAGTCTTCTGTAAGACTTGATCAACTTCTACATTGATTTCCTCTGCCCAACACCAGTGTATTGCTGGACTATTACTCTCTATGCAGGAATTATCCAGGGGTATTCTTGATCTTTTAACTATTTTCAATATTTTAACAGTTTGCAGATCTGCTAGAAAAAAAGAGAGAAAGAATTGAGGGGGCTAGAGTGAGCTACAAAAATACTATCATGTTTTTCCTCGAAGTAACGCTGAATAGCTATTTGGTATTTACAAGATTCTCCAGAAAACATCAGTGTTTTCAAAGGAAGAATCACTGATGAAGAAAACACTCAAGCAAGATGAAAAAGGATAGGATGATGTTGGCATCCTTACCTTTTTGCAGTGATCTTCTCTTTGGCACATCTTGGTCTGCCGCAGCTATTTCTCAGCTTGCCACAGTCATCACTTGTTTATCTCCCTTCTTACGTCCTTCCCAGAAAACACACGCTCTATAAAAAGCACTGTCAGCCTCACAACACCTCTTCATCGCTTTCACATTTGCCAGCTGCCTACATCTTCAGTCTCTCTCCTGCGTGGTGAAAGGCTGTAGTGGAGACGCTTCCTATGGATGCGCTATAAAAGTTGGCTTCCTGCAATGCAAAAAGAGCTTGTCAAAGCTGGGCATTTCTAACTGTACAACAGATATGGCTAGAGGACTGCAAGAAGGTAGTGAGACAGAGTCAGGAAGTGGTAAGATGTAGTACATAAAACACTGCTGCGCTTGTATGCTTCACTTCACACAATTAGTCCATTGACAGAATTGGCAGAAGCTGAACATCACTGAAAGGATTAGTTGTGCTAACATGGTATAAACTGAAATTACATCTCAATGCCTTAGATAAACACATGATTTCCATAAGCAAAATCAGATTCAGGTTTTGAGTAAAGAGCTCTTCTAACTTTGACCTTAAAATACACATGCATATATAGTTATGTTTGCTCAAAAATACTGGATCTCTCTTGAGGATACTTCTTTCCCTGTGTAGTTTTCTAGTTTGCAATCTCACTTAAAGAAGCCTCTTGAAACACATTTCAGGACAATAAATTAACTGAGTTGCTCCATCCTTTGAAACAGTATTCTCAAAAAAAGAAATTCAAGCCACGAGGATTTCTCCATCAGAATCAGAGGCATCCTGACAACAAGCACTCACTATTTGCCCTCTACTGTGAGAGCTGTCTTAAGTTGGACTGGTGGCTTTGGTGACACCGCCTTGTAGGCAGGATTTGACACTTAAATATAGAGATACTACTGTACCGCTGTCTCTAAGACATGCTCATGGAAGCAGTTCTCATCTGTACCACTGCCAAAAAAAGCAAATTAAGTCAACACTAGAAATGGACATGGCCACAATATCTCAGCTGCATAGACAGTACCAGGAAGACAGGGATAGGAACTCCTAACAACCATTCTGTTTATTTCACCAGACCTACAGTTTCACACTAACTGAGAGCCTGAGATGAAGCAGAGAGAAAATGAAGTGCCAGATTTTTCCAGGAACTGACAATAATGCCTCTGTATTTTACAGCAGTCAGCTGCATCAAGTAGTATTAAGCTTTAAAGGAACTTGAATGAATGCACAGCAGTCTGATAGCCAAGGAAAAGAACATAAGTTCAAAAAAAGCCTCTGTTTGCAAAAACATCTTCAACCTCAGCACAACCTGCTAGCTCAGCCAGAGATCAGCCCAGCTCACAAAGGTGCTTTTCAGATGCTTTCAGGGAGTCTGGGCCCAAACATGATTTAAACAAAGCAGCAAGTTCTGTTACTGCAGTGGAAACTGCTCTGTACAACAGAGGGTGCTGCACTCAGCCATAGGAAGTGGCAAAACTTCGGAAAGCTGGCTTGAAATTTTGGATGCCATGCACTCAGTTACTCACTGCTGTTACTCACCACTAACTGGATTTTTAATGGACTGCAGAGGTACAATAAATTTATCTCTGCTCTGAAAGGCAGCGTGTCTCAAGTCAGAAGTTTTGGTTCTCAAAAATCCAAGTATGAATTAATGCAGAAGGGAAACTCAAAACAACATAAGCAATCTATCTTTATATACATTTCTCTCCTTTGAGCTCTACACTCTCCTTATTCATTACACAGAGGACTGAAAAGGACAGCAGAAGAACAGCGTCAGCAGTGTCTCAGCACATCCGGCATGGGCAAATGCTAAGTGACTCCTTATCTTCACATACTTTCTGCCACAGTTCCCTACCACAGGTGTAACTGACACAGGCAATTGCCATTTTAGATTTTAAATGTTTTAAAAATTTTTTCAAGAATATGGTGAATGGCAGAAGCTGCAATTAGTTTTCACATAGGCATTTGAGGCATCTTCTCCCACGTAACTAGTAATAGAACTAGAGGGAATGGCCTCAAGTTGTACCAAGGGAGATTCAGGTTGAATATTAGGAAAAAATTGCTCTCAGAAGGTGTGGTGAGGCATTGAAAGACTCTGCCCAAGGAGGTGGTGGAGTTACTGTCCCCTGGAGACGTAAAGGAAATGTGTAGATATGGTACTGAGTGACATCGCTTAGTGGATATGGTGGTGAAGGGTTGATGGTTTGACTAGAAGATCTAAGTGGTCTTTTCCACCCTTAATGACTCTATGAAATACATGATTATATATACTGTATATTCTATATATATATATATTCTATAATTAATAGTTACAACCTGATTGTCTCACAAAGCAGTTCCAATAGCTACCACATGCTGTCTTGAACCAAGAAACCCTCAAAAACATGAGCAGTAATAGAATTATCAATTGTCTGTCAGCACTCCAGACCCCCACACTGCTAGTTGCATTGCTTCCCACTTACCATGGTAAGATCAGTAACTTTCCATAATTGCAGGAAACCAACCAACAGAATAAGGACAGTCTGCAGCCAGTTAACTGCTAGGAGTTACTGTCCTACATTTACTACAATGTCTAATTCAGCAGCTGTTCTGTATAGAGGATTTCCAGAAAAAAATAAACAGTTCCAACACCACACCAAGCTGTAACAACTTCTGAGGTAGCTCAGAGTCAGTATAAGACACATATGAAAAATACTTATTTCCTCATTAGAACAAGCAACAGAGGAGGTTTTCTTAACCACATGAGTCTGGGCATAAAAAAATGCCGTTCCTTCACTCTGCAGTGTTTACATACACACACTCAATAATGTACACAGGCAAAAGAAAACAGAATGCCACCACAAGGATGAAGAGTAGCTCCTTTTAAGAACACTGATGACCACAGACTTACAAAAGTAGCTCAGGTCAGCAACAGAAGGGCCTGTAAAAATGAAGGGACCTATACTTAGGTATACACACCTACATATACACCATGAATGTGTGCAGGTTAAGCCCTATTTCTTCCATATGCCAAGTGATTTTATTACTTAAAGTATTTCTATAATCTACGTACTAGCGTCACTTCACGAAAGGAGCCCAAGGGATTCTGCCAGATGTACATCACACAGTACCACCACAGCCAGACATCCGCTGAAATCTGGAGTTCTGTACACGTGCATGATCTGTGATGGAGGTAAAAAAAAAAATCAGTGAGGGATTTTGCATGCTTCTAACTAAGCACAGGAGTTAATTTACCCACCGATAAAAATGCATGAGCTTGTGACACTAAGATGGGTCCAGAAAAAGGCAGACTCTAACAAGACTGAGCTAGGTTTGTTTTGTCAGCACTATATAAACACTCTGACATTCAGATGCAATCAGACCAGCCTTTCAACTGGAGCTGCCAAGTGCAATACAAGTCCACCGCATTGAGAAGTACTGTTAAGTAATAAAGTACAGTAACAATGACTTAGAACCCCACTTCTTTTAAGTCCTTGTAAGACAGCAGCACTATTTTAGGAGGCCTGAACAATCTTGTCTGACCTGGAGATTCCTTCCTGTCCTTTCTGCCAGAAATCCCCTCCACAGAAGTTGGCTAGCACCAATCTAAATGGCGGACTTGAACTTCATTAGTACCAGCAGAGTTGGCAGTGAAAGAGGCTTCCTCCCTCCTGAGTCCAGCACACAGGGACTGAAGAGAGCCATCCGCTACTCACAAGTCTACTGCTGTATTTCCATGGTCATGCAGAGCCCTGAATTTTGTGCTTGCCATACTTCTAGTGAGATTTCCTGGGTAGTCTGACATCAAGGCAGTGCTTCAAATGAAATAAAAAGTGAAGGGTGCAAGGAAAAAAAAAAAAAAGGGTCTTGAGATGTTACCTGAGCTGAGCAGACTTACCACAACAGGAACTAATACCACTGTTTACATTACCAAGTATGTCACAAAATTACTGCAAGTTAGTCTGGTATTGAGACAGTACCCAGGCTCTACACACAATTTTAACACTTTCATCCTTGGCAGATGCCAAAATTCATGTACCTATGGCCCAAGCTCTGCTTGCCTGCATTTCTCTATCAGCCTGCTCAGTGCTGACCAACAGGAAGAGACTAGTCCTGAGTCAGCCTCCATTTCCTTCCTCCTCCAGGTTAGCATTTAGTGTAAAAATCAACACATGCCACAGCTCATCACCACTGCTCTGATATGTGATTTAGGTCAAAGACCTATTGTTTTCTTGCTTATCAAATTAATAGTCTGATAGTAATTCTTAGAAAAGATGTCGCTTGCTAAGTTATCGCCTTTTTTTTTTGTTTGTTATTAAATCTTTTCTCTTAAGGAAAGTTTCGTGGTATATTTTCTCAGTTTTTCATTTGAGACACACAGTATTTGAATCTCACCTACTCCACCCTTATCCCTAAGCTAGCCAATTCTTTATTACGGGAACTTCCCAAAATGAATTACAGCAATGTTTCTGTAGAAGAGGCCAAGGCAGATGGAAAAGAAAAAGGAAGGCTTTCTACCTTTAATATTGTATTATCTATCTGAGCATGAAATTTTTACATTAACTTACTTTGCAATAAAATATTCTGACAGGTTAGATGGTCTACTCTGCTTTAATTTAACAAATAGCTGCTCCAACTTCCACTTCACATCAGGTTTTGTGTGTTTCTTGGAAAATGCAAGAATGCACCCAGGCCCACAAAGCCCATCAGTTTGGGTCAAACATCTGTAAGACTACATCTTTCATTTTCTGAAAAATTTCATTACATTCCTCTCTCCTTTAAGCAATCCAAGTGCTAATGGATACATGCTCAACTAATTCAGTTTCTAAGATTTCAGCTCTGAACCTCAAATCATAGCAAAAAATGGGATCTAAACTTCCAAGTTGTTTATAGATCACTGCAGTTCAAACAAGTAAGCTGATCTACTTATTAACAGCCACAATGATGATTTAGGCTTTTACCAGTCATCAAGAGTCTGCAGTTCCCTCACTGAATTCTTCTGCTGTCTGGTACTGAAAATGTATTTTATTACAGAGAACGTAATTGCAATTATTCCAGACCTGTCAATAGCTCTTGAAAACCAGCCCTCCAGCTAGAGAAGTGTTAAGTTTTAAGAGTTCATTCAAGAGGCATCCTGATTCCTTAACCTAGAGCTGATTGATGACAAAAGTAAAGCCAGTTTCCCCTGCCAGTGAAAGCCAGTTTTTTTTTCTTCTTTTGTTACACAGAAGTGCACCCCACAGTCAGGTCAGCATTTCCTGAGTGGTTCCACAGAGCACAGCTTTTAGACAACAGCTTCACACTCCAATTAGAAGTAAAGCACATTTCATGCAAACTTACGACATAACACATGCAATATGAACTTACAGGATAACACTTTTTCTCACTTTATCACAGTTATCTGCCTCAGTTTAATTTAACAATTCATGCCACAAACTTGACACAAACACAACTTTTTTTTTTCCCCTTTTACAGGATAATATCTTTAAAGTGAACAGTTTCCTGAAATAATACACATTTGCAAAGCTTTTCAGAAAACTAGAAAGAAAGCACAACTCTCATAACCTACAAGAATATTTTAAGAAAGATTTCCTTAGGAGATGAAGCTTCTTGCTATTGAGTCTTTGTTTCTGTTCATATGGAAACCTGCCTGCAAATGATACCTTTAAAAAAAAAAAAAAAAAGATTGGCTTGAGCATGTGCTGGCATAGCTATGTGAGCTAATGAAATAAAAGGAGGAATTGCTGCTATGTCATTACAGATTTCTCTCTTCTCCTCCTTTTAAAACAGTTTTTTGTACAATCTAAAATCATGCCAATTTCAAGAAGGCTGTTTAAGAGAAAGATATCCCCACCCCCAAGCCAGTATCCTCTTGTCTGCCAGTTTTTCAACCCATGAAAAATGACATGTGGCTGTGTTCTGTAGTCTCTTAAGAGTACGTTCTGTTCCATTCACTCCTGCTAAGGGCTCTCTCTAATTGCATAACACGTTCTGGATCACAGGTCTACAGGCTTCAAGTCTTTATTCTAATTGATTATTCCTATTAATTTAATTGCTAAAAACACTAACACTCAGCTGAGGAGCAGATATAAATCAAGTTCCTAAAACCTCACACATTAGAAATAGTATTACTTTCACACTAATGAAAGACCTGAAGGACTTGAAACTAAAATCTGTATTTTTTTATTCTAACATGTCCTTCAACTTTTAAACACTCTTCTATTAGAACAGACTTGGTTCAACAAGGGTTATTAAGAAGAGCTGTTGTGAAGTGAAACAGCAACAACATTGTCTCACTACAAGCATTTCAATGGCCCCTAAATTACTAATGGCTATCCTATTGAGGGCAAAACTGCAGTCAGTTTAATAGGCCATTTTCCAGTACTGGAGCTTAAGAATAAATTATGGGAATCTAACAATTTCTTGGCTGAAGGAGTTAAGAAACAAGGTTAATAGCAGCCAGCAACTGTGGGAGATGTCAGCTAGAAAATACCAGTTGAAAGACCCTATAGAAAATAATGAAATTTGAGTAAATGGTGTCAGCATATGTACATGGATCATTTTTCCAGGCTGCCTTCACAGCCCAGAAAGCCAACAGTATCCAGGGCTGTACCAAAAGCAGTGTGACCAGCAGGTCAAGGGAGGTGATCCTGTCCTTCTACTCTGTGCTGGTGAGACCTCACCTGGAGTTCTGTATCCACATGTGGCATCCTCAGTACAGGAGAGACATGGGCATGTTGGAACATGTCTAGAGTAGAGCCACAAAAATGATCCAAGGGATGGAACACCCCTCCTATGAGGACAGGCTGAGAGCTGGGGCTCTTCAGCCTGGAGAAGAGAAGGCTCTGGGGAGACCTGAGAGCAGCCTTTCAGTACCTAAAGGGGAGCTACAGAAAAGAATGGGACAGACTCTTTAGCAGGGTCTGTGGTGACAAAACAAGGGGAAATGGTTTCAAGCTCAACGAGAGTAGGTTTAGATCAGATACAAGGAAAAAATGTTCTACAGTGAAGGTGGTGAGGCACTGCAACAGGTTGCTTAGTGATGCGGCTGATGCCCCATCCCTGGAGACTTTCAAGGTGAGGCTGGATAAGGTTCCAGACAACCTGATCTAGGTGAAGTGTCCCCTCTCACTGCAGGGGAGTTGGACTAAACGGCCTTCAGAGGTCCCTTCCTACTCTAAGGATTCCACGATTCTAAAATAGGCTACCCATACCTGACTTAAACACACCTCACACGATTCTTAAACACACAACAGAAGCATGCGCAGGAGACTGTAGTCGTTTAGCTCTCCTTGAAAAGCAGTTCAGCTTGAATTTGCATTGAAAGCAAAACAATCAATTCATTATTAAAATTGAAGATGTTCAGGGAATTCCCTGTGTTTTCGAAAAAAAAATCCAAGTAAGTGCAGTGACTCGGCAGAGCAGATTAGCTATCGGTCTAACAGTCTGTATTGCCTCTCTCAGATGACACCAAGTGCTTTGAAAGGCAGAAAAGATTTCCCTGCTACAGAGGAGTTATTTTTAACCTTCTGTCATTTTGATGACCCATTCCCCAAGGATAATGTTGTATTATACTATTAGAGAAGTGTTGTATTCCTTAATTTCTCCTCTGAATTTTTAACTGTTTTAATTAACGTTCAAATCCTCATTACCACCCACTGCTTCAAAGTTGGTAGCCTTCTATCTCCTCCCTTGTAAGAGCAACCGCACACTTCTGAGTATTTAAACCCTTTGTGATAACGCTTTCAGAAGACAACCTTTTCTAACAGCTACTCCTCTCGCTCAGTACTTCCTCAACTGGTTTCTACTAAGTAGCAGTCAAAAGAATACAGAAAAGCATACTCCCTCAAAAGTAAACTGGAAGTTCAAAGCTGATTACCTTACAGATAACCCTAGTGGGGCAAGAATACAATCACAGGAAGATCTCTCCCTTCCTTACTGTAAGCAAAGACATGCATGGTGTAAGAACTACTCCCATTAGCTAATTAGCACCTACACTGGCTGCTGGCTTGTCTCCCTTGACTCCGGCTACAGACAGGGAATCAGGTTCCTGCAGACAAATGCCTATGGACGGCAGTGGAACTCTTACTGCTTTTGGGCTCTGAAATAATAGCAGGCAAGTTCTGCCCGGTGCCTGGATCTAGAAGTGAAAGAGCTGTCTTTATGAAACAGCCAATAAATGCAGTACAAGAGGTGTTCAGAAAACCACCCATTCACACTGAAACATGAAGAAAAGCAGAAAAAAAAAGGGGGAAGAATGCTGATGTTCTCAAACTCTTCTGTGGTTTATACACCTGTTCCTGCTTCATCCCAGATCTTCTACCTCAAAACGTATGATTGACTCTAAATGAAAGAAATGCAAGAAGAACCAGGCACCAGTCTGAGCTAACACACTGCCTGCTCGCTGAAAACTCCAGGTCTAAAAATAGCAATCCTCTGAGAAGTTGTTAGAGCAGCAAAATGTGGCATATGGACATAAAATAATCTGTGGATAAAAGAAAAAATGGTGAGAATCTATCACAAACAGATGGTTAAATAAAGCCATCTCATCCCAACTTGGAGTAGCAAATATTGCTATCATCATCAGTGACAACAGAACTAACTGCTCCACGTGGGGTGTCCTCATGTTCCCTTAGACAAGCCTGGCTCCCAGGCAGGGAAGCTAGGAAAGCTAGGAAAATTGTCCTTTGCAATCTCCAAATATTCTTCTACCCATTTTACATCTCTTCATGGTACATCTCTTCAGAACAACGATGTTTCTTATTGTTTTGTGCTTTGTACAGTGCAAGTCAGGTCCAGGTGGTCTCCAATGAACTTACTGCAACATCAGTGCACGAAATACCAGACGGATAAAGGCCCACAGCTTCGCTCTTCATAACAGATGTACAGATCCAAAGACCCTAGCAAAACAGTCCCAGCCTGTACTGAAACTACATTGTAATGACAGCAATCGGTCCTGAAACCTCAGCTACAGTACTATGACTCCAGCCCAGAACCAAAAAAGAAGGACGAACAAAACAGTGTCTTCAAAGGAGGATTCCTCTGGAATTTCAGAGACTTGGCCTTCACAACTAACAGCCTCAAGTGAAATAACATGCACATAGTGCAGCTAAACAATGGTTCCTCAGCTGTTGGCAGATCCTAAATTTCACATGAATCTGGCAGACAGAAGGAATCTGACGAGCAGACACGAGGCAAACACCTATGCCAGGAACTCATCAGCATCATTCTTCACTTCTTTTAAGTTTATTCCCTCAGGAATAATACTTCAATGCATGCACTTCTTCTGTGTGGAGGCTCTATCCAGCAATCTCCTTGATTTCCAGACACTCCATGAAATTCACTTCCTTTCTGTACAGACCTATCTTGACACAGGAAATGGAAGTTTTAAGGAGTACATCTGCAGTTGAAAAAAAAAAAAAACGACTGTAGTTACAAGATGGACCCTTCTATACTCATTAACAGAGGGAAGAGAGGATTTATAGACAAGAGCAACAGACAAAAAGCTGCTTCAACTACTAAATACAGTCCCTCTAGGTAAGGATCCTTTATATCCAGCCAAAGAGAGGCAAAAATTAACGTAACTTACTGTAATAGGTAGAAAGACTTGCTTTTAAGCAACCTCACTTTCCAGAGTAATTCAAAACACAAGCCATTCCTAAGAACACACTCCACCCATGCAATGCAGCACTTCTTTGAAGCACACTTCATTACCTGCAAAGACGCAAACTAAGTTCTACCACTCATGTGCTCACTAGCAGTGGCAAAACAGCTCTGCCTCATCCCAAATGGGATGTAGTTCGGAACTATGCCACAGAGCACAAGTTATATTCATTACAGAGGTTGGTTCTAAGGCTTCATCCAAGTCAGTCAGCAAGTCCCACAGAAAAAAAAAACAAAAAACACAACATGTTTCTACTAAACCTGTGGAAGACAGCTTGCCTTGTTCAGCTAAGAAATTCTTACACCATTACTGACTAACTGTGAAGACTCCAGCTTCTCCATTTTCTGGGACTATAAATACCAGATCAGTGTCAGCTGGGGAACACTGCATCACTGGGAAAATTGAGAATTCTTTCTCAAGGAGAGCAGCCCATGACAGGCCAGACCCTTTTTCCACCAGCACAGCAAAGATGTAATTAGATGATGCTCCTCTTAAAACCAAAACACTGCAGAGTCAGGCTACCTGAAACAAAGGAGAAGGCACACAGTGAAAGCAGAACTAGAATTTACAGTTCGTTATAAAGAGATATGAAAGCATATTATATAAAGAAAAAGAAAAGACAAGCACCCAAGGAAGTATTACTGTAATGGTCACTGAAAATTTTTTCCCTTGGAAAAGTGTGGCTCCCCAAGCAGTAGGCCAAGGTACTGACACAAACGTTTCACTTCTAGTACAGTAACAGACAGTACTTGCTCTAATGTGACAGCAACCCATCACGGCACAGGGCTCTCACGATTGAGAAAACATGCTGGGCGAAGCACTTCCCTTTACAAAGAAGGATAAGCAGCATTAAGAATACACACACTATAGCATATGAACACGCATCAGATAAAATGAGGAAGTTACACAATTTCAGTAAATCCAGACAAATTGAGTGAGAAAGAATTTAGACACAAAGTCAGCTATGGCAGTGCAAAGCAAGCTTCTTCACACCTCTGATTTTATGCCTCATAGGTACATTTTGAAGGCTCAGCAGATACAACACTATTTTCAGCGCCTTATACCTGGATGAATTTAGTTACCCTTTGCTACTTTTATCCTGTAAATATCTCCTTTCTCAATAAGCTTTCCATTTATTGTGGAATGCTAGCAATCTCTCCAAGCATCAGGGCAACAAGGGATTTGTCTTATTCTCCAGTTCTCTTGGAAGAAAAGAAGAGGAGCATCTACGTAAGATCTGAATGGGAAAACTAAATTTCTATTTAGTGCGGTAATGACTTACTGTGGAGATTTTCTTATCATTTTAAAGGAGAAGAAGATTATTAAGATTCTGTCCAAGACTTAGAAAAGTATTAAATGCTGAATATCCACCTGTTTTTCTGGCACTGATGCCACAGGCAGGAACCACTATAGAGACCAATCTATGAACAAACTTAACTGAAACTTACAATAACCGTTTTTTCTTCCATAATGCATCTATTCTATCTCAATGCCAAATCCCTGTCTTGCTCAATGCATACACTGTAGCAAAAACTTTGAAAGTTTGAAAGCAGTTTCTGAAAGCACAAACTTGCTTTGGTTCTTCATAGTATCCACACATAATCATTAGGGAACAGAAAAATTTGGAAATTCATTACCAAACATGCCATTTCAGCTCAGCAATCAAATTACAAACATTGTATCTACAAGAGATGAAACGTACTGCCTGCCAAGACAACACTTACACTCAAAGTAAATAAGCAGCAGTCTAGATTTCCTGATGTACCAGGTTGAGCACTCAGACTACATGCATGCAAACAAGTTGCATGCTTACAAACTCACAGAGAATGTGTTCAAACCACAAGCCTTCATTTTAGAAGCTGGAAGGGACTGGATTAAACCATAGTTCGTGCAGTCCACAGCACGTGAGCTGGAGGCCCACTTTCTTCTCTCCTTTCTCTTTGCTGAAGGAAAGATAAAGCATGTTTAGGAGGAAGAAGTGAAGAGCACAGAAGGAGATAAGAGGGCATTTGCAGAAACCACTTAGAATCATGTTACCCCAATATTTTCTAAAAATAACCCTGCAACATGAATAAAGCAGTTGTGAGTAGGTTACTATCTACAAAGAGCCACAAAACCACAGTATGACTTGAAGAGGCTTTGCAGAAGGGAAGGAGCTGCAGCAGCTGGTTTGGATTATGAAATATGTCCAAAGAAAAACCCATGTGTTCAGACCCAGAATTTTGCAGAGAGCATCAAGAGTCTTAGTGTAGAAACAAGCCCCAGACAAGAACCTCACCCCTACTCACAAAGGAGCTAACATAAGCCTTAATTCAAATGACCTTGTTTGCCTTGTGCAACCTTGGCAAAAAAGGGACCCCCAGCTTTCCATGATACTGGAGTAAGAAGCGCTTTCTGTTGGGTGTATTTCTCTCAGCAAGGCCCGGTGGACCTGCACCCATCTACAAGCATTCTGAGCACTTGTGACTGGTATGAAATTGAGTGATTTAGCCAAGCTACACCAGGTAGGGAACATGTTTTATTTGTTCACAGAAACTTCATAAGTTGCAGGAGAAAAAAAAGGCACAACAAAACAGGATTCAGAAAAGATGCATCCCTACAAACTTATCCTTAAAATCATTAGCCCTACTGGATTTCAGCAGGCATTACTGCCCCGCTTTCTATCTCCATGCATACCTCTGACCATTCTGTCTTCCTCCCAGGCACACAGATCTGTCAGGTGATGCAGTTGAATCAACCATACCATTGTTTATCTCCCACCAGCTTTTTGGTCCTTATGTTGCCATTGCCATGGTAAGCAGCAACATACCCTGAAATTTAAGGTCAAAACATGACCTATATATACACACCACAAGCCATCTGGAAGATTCCTTTCTTGAGAAGTTCTCTGGCTTGGATTTGCACTTCCTCTGTGACCTAAAGCCAAGTCCAAGTTGCAATCCAGACTCCAAAATGCACTTCCAAAAAGTCTAGGGGCAAGAACCATCCCCCAAAACCCTGTAGTTGAGATTCCTCTCCATACACCAAGAAGTTCCTTATGGGTTATCAGCATCACTTGCTTGTATCAGCCTCACTCCACTTGCTTCTCTCCACAGCGTGGAAAAGTCCAGGTCTCTGACACATACTGCACTGCTTTGCTAAGAATCGTCAACATCACTTCAAGGGAATCAATTTTTTCATCTTTCAGAAACTTTCCAGTCTATCCTTCATAAATTACAATGGTAACATAAGTTACACACTTATCAAGATGAAGCAAACTTCTTAACCATTTACAATACTGCCGAAAATGGAATGTCACTCTGCATGTCTTAAACTGCTCACAGTTAAGAAATTAGCCTCACAGCACAGTTTTGTAAAGCGTTAATCTAACATGAAGACTGAAAAAATAGATATCAAGTGAATCCTGAAAAGAGACATGAAGTACAGGCTGTCAAGGCCGCACATGCTGGAGCGTTGCAGGACAGATTAAAATTAGCATACGTACATCATGATTCAGGCCAATCTAAGAGGGAGGCAATCAACTTTGTGAAAACCTGGGATGACACAGATGTTCAGTAGGAAAGCTTGTGTCCTGGAATCACTTATGAGGACACAGACTACGGAGCACCAAAAAGGCAGAAGAGATGCCAGCATACAACTGCCGCCTATTCTGTGTCAGCAGGAGTCAAGCTTCCATCGCTGGACTCTACCAGAAAAATCAGACTTCAGTATAAATTGACAGTTCTGAGCATCAAGCAGGACTACTCAAGAAATAAGAACAAAGTGCAATACTGACAATAGTATTTACAGACACACCACAGCAGAAAAACAGCAGGTTTTTATGTTTTTATTTTCAAACCATAATAAGTATTCAGAAGCAACAAAATTTCTATCAGGACACACACAAAGCCCACTGCTGAATTTACATTTTAGTCACCTTCTACAGTCTGCTTCTGTAGTAGACCACATGTTCTAGGAAGCCACAGACCACAGGTTGAAAACTGCTCCTCTACATGAAACCAAACAAAGATAAACTAATCAAGAGAAGAAAGTCTTATTTCTACATCTTCACAGCCAGGGCAAAAATTCAGGATATGCAAGCCTCTGTATGTAGAAGCAATCTTGCTACAGTTATGACACCAAATGGCAGATAGTGCAAAAGAGAACACAATCTTTAATCACAACGCAGTCTAAATCCTACTGCCATCAGGAGACCCTGAAATAGCCAGAAGAGACAACTAAAAGAAGTGAGAAAGGCTATCAGATACTGTCACCGACAGAAAGCAGCAGTAGGGACACTGAAACAAGACAGTTCTCAAACTTGTTGACTACACTTTCGTTCAGTTGAATGAGCGAGCAGCTTTCCCTGATACAATGCTTTCTTTCTCATGGACGTAGTTACAGGCAGCTTTCAGTCAGAGACTGAGACACGCACCTTGCACACATGAAGTCACAACCCAACTCAGCCTAAACTCAGAAGATCTTTGCTCTGGAAAAGACTGGAGCTTTTCACTTGTGTTTTCACTTGCATCAACTGAACAGCATATTTAATTTTAAGTCAGCTATCCTGGGACTTGTGCTGCATAAAAGCAAAAGCAGTTTCACAACAGTTCCAGTTTGGAAGAGTGGCTAACATCCGAGTCTAACTGTAGAGTACGTAGATTCAAATGCAGGCTCACCTTAGCTTCAACTTATGTGCCACATCAGAAACATCAGCTTGCTTTCCCACCAATAATTAAAACAAACTTTCTCTACTGATAAGGACCTGTGTCTTAGCTGCTTTCTGATCTGAAACACCACCACAAATTAGAAATTCTTCCCCTCTAAACTGAAATGCACTCTTAAAGGGACCAAATACACAGTTCACTTAAATCTGGATCACCAACAAGATGGGGGGTGGGGAAGCAAAACAAAAAACAGAGCTGAGGAAAACAAAGATTTAATCAGAAAAAAAGGCATAACTCAAAGGAAACTGCCCCACATGACAGAAATAATGCCGTAAATGTGCTCTGAACAACAAGAGCCAAAATCACACTAGAGCCCTATTGTTTGGAAATAAGCCTGCTCTTGAAACAAGCTCTACAAGATTAAATGCAAAACAATGTCTTAAAAAAGAGCTAAAGCTCACTCACTGCATTGAAGTAACTAAAGCAGAGCATGCCAGAGACTTTCTAAAACACTCCTGTACTTTCTGGGTTACTATGTGCAGGTTCCAGCCTCTCTTCCAGGGAGAAAGTGTCTGTAAACGGGTCTGGAAGACAGCACTGTCTGCTTCTTTATATTTCCAACTGTAGCAAAATCAATAATGACGACACCCACTGTAATTATGTGTTGAAACAGTACAGCCAAGTGCACACATACTCAAGATAAAATCACTGTGACTTCTTCCCCTTCACAGACAATAATGGAAATCCAGTCACGTAACTTCGGCTAGACACAGAGCTTGAAGACATGTGGAATTTGACAATCAAATCAGACCCAAGTGGTGTGCAAGTTAATATCATTATTAAAATGTTGTATAATACTTCTCCAAAATCTCAGTGTGAAATATTGGAATCCTCTACTAGGTAGGTTATTTTTCTTCCCTACTGACTACACTATCATCAACTTCAACTTTTTCTAATAGAAAGTCTACTGATTCCAGATATGGAGGGTGAGAAAAGTGCCAACACCAGAGTTGCCGAGAGCTGCAGCGAGAGAAGAAATTAAAGAGGACTATACCAACATGAAAGCTTTTCTCAAGCTACTTGTACAACAGATTCAAATGACAAGCATTTCTTCATGAGTAGGACGATTTTTGTCACCAACTACTTCAGTGGTGGCACAGACTCAGGTGACAGGACCTGCCGTCAAAAATTGGCTCCAATTCTTCAAATTCACAGAGTTTTTATTGAGAGACACAAGAAAGGTGAAAACAGAACTGACAGGAAAGAGCAGGGAAGTCTTACTGAGGAGCAAAGTTTGCAGTGGCTCTCATGGCAGGCTTGATGCTCAGCCGATAGATACAATTCCACCAGCATGAAAACCATTGCCACCAGTTTTGCAACTCCATAACTTTTAATATAAATACAGTTCCATAACTCATTCATCCTCTTTTCCAGATTTAACTGATCACTACAGAACCATATACTAGAAAAGACAATAAAACAGTACCACCAGCCACTCTGCAAGCTGCAGAAGCACAAAATGGCATGAAATGACAAAGCCTTTTTAAGAAGGACGCTAGACTGCTGCAGACTGACTGGCACACACAGCTTGGATCTCTGAAAAAAATGAAGAAAAATAGATAGATAGATAGATAGATTGAAGAGTTTCAAGTACTCCTGGAATGTAAGAGGCATTGACTACAGCTACAGAGTAGCAACAAAGTCCTAGACCAATACAGAGGAGGAAGGATGTACAAAATTCTTACCGTGGACCTGTCTGCAAGTCAGACCATATTGTTGCAGTAAGTGAAAAATAGTTTGTATCAGGGATAGGAGTTAAGAATCAAATAAAGATGACTTCACCAAAATAGCAGAGGGTTACAACACCGATACAGAAGCCTTGAGAAAGATGTCTTAAAAGGCTGCCAACCTAAGGAAGAAGTGAAATGGAATTTGCCAGATCCTTACTCCTAACTTCACTTTACAATTTTGTCTATCTTTTGCTGTCAGTGTTTAATAGGTTTACAAATTTCTTTAGCAATGGACCGTGAAGTTTCTTTGACCCTGAGTCTGAAGCTGTAGGCTTCCTAGTACTTCATAGACAAAAAGATTCTAATCAGAATAGAAGAAATGGACAAGAATCTTAGAAAAAAATTAAAAGTCTTACTACCAGATGAGCCTATTTTCACCACTCAAAGCAAACAAAATATGGACAGAGTAAGAAAACCAGTCCTACAACAACTGGGAAAATGTATTACATACCCTTAGATCTCAAACCAAAATAAAACCACATTCTCCTTGGGCACACCCCACCTGCCGACCTGTGCTAACGTAGAAAAACCACCACCTCTGTGGAAGAGGTGCTTTTAGTACATCTGCCTCCCTCATATTTCCTGCAAAAGGCACATGATGGCATCCCCTACCAGCTCCGGCACTCCTGGCACATGCACCAATCCGTAGAATTGCTGACAAACAACTTACTACAGCATCCTTCTTCAGCTTCTTTTACCTGGCAGATATGGCAAAAGGCACATCTAGAATCAAAGGAGAAAAAGTTAAAATCATATTTGGACAAGTGCACACACACAAAAAAAATCAGGGCTACTGATTCTTTATAATACTTAAAGAGATGCTAAGATGTGCTCTCAAAACACACTTTATCATGCACTTGACATCTGTAACAAACCAGTTTCTTGGTGAAGTTAGTTCCCGAGCATTTCAGACTTAAACACTGCTTTCCCTTTTCTAATGCCGTGAAGTTTTCCTTTCATTCCTTCAACATTACGTAAGTGCTTTTCATTTCCTGAACAAATCTCACAGAAAGCTGGGATATTTGTGGAATAGCTTATTAATTCGTTCATAAATCTAAATACTTGGCTCATTTAAGCATGAGAAAACTTCAGGATCCCATCAGCGCATTTTCTCAGAACTCGCCTTACACTATTCTGTGAACTGGAAGATAAGTGACCCATTCTTTAGGCTGTTTTCTGTCCCTTGTCTCTACATCAGTTTCTGAGCTAGTAACCACCTCTTTGATAATAAATGCAACCTAAAATCTCTCTATTTCACTACATTTCAGTTTGCTATGATTTGAGTCAATATTCTCATTTTTTATATATTCCTCTTAGAATTCTTTTAATAGCAAACTGATGAGAGAAAACGGCAGGTAACGTGTTCCACAACACACACTGCTGTGTATCTTGCCAATAGCTTTCTACATGATTTCCAAAGTTAATTCAAAATCTCTTCCCTGAGCACAAGAGGCTTCACTTTCTCACACACACACAAAAAAGTTCCCTGTAAAAAGTGTGCTTCAAAACTGTTACTTCTATTTTCAGGCTACTCTTACTGAAAAGCAGTGGTTTTCTTATGTACAGGCTCCACATTAAAAACACACACAGGAAAGACTGTTTCACGTTCCAGAATAAAACCTCTCCTTTCCAAACCCATACAGCTCAAAGCTTCCCACTGTGAAGGATGTTAGTACCTATGTGTTCACTGCAAATGCTAATGAAAACACAAGTTGTAGAACACTGAAAGGCAAAGATCTCAAATACAGAAAGCCACGTTCTGAGAGAAGGATAACACTGTCTGAACTGGATGAGTTAAAACCTAACAGCCCTAGCAGGAACTGCTATAATAAAAGGTCAAAACGAAAACACTAACAATGCATCCTTTGAAACTAGAAGACCCTTTATTCCAATACTGATTGCTTAACATTGATTTCTGGTACACGTAACGCTACTTAAGTTACTATGGCCAGCACTGCTACAGCTATCTTTCCCAATATAGGTTCACAGAGAAAAATGCATGCTGTGAGTTAAGTAAGGACTGAAAAAAAAAAAAATAATAATAATAAAAAAAATCACACCTTCAGGACTGAACACTCCATATTACATACTCCCAGATGTAGTGAAAGCAGCAGTCTGTAGCAGAAATGGCAGTATAGGAGATGCAGTATCTTACCTTTCACCATTTGCATCTCAGCAAACTATGAGAGTGAAACACAGATCAGTGACCAGCACAGCTGGGGCTGGGTTGAGTAATGCAAGAGTCACCGAAGACACCTACATTAGTGCACACGTTCAGAAGCCCTTTCAGTATTTAATCAGATGGCAGTGGCCTTCTGCATAGGCCCTGTTAAGTCATCCCACTACATACAGCAAAACAATAACAGCATTCCCTCAAAATCTGAGCAACGTTACAAACAGACGATTAACACCAATATCAGAAGCCGGCTTTTGGCTTCGGAAATCTAGACTCAGTTTCTCACTCTGGAGAGAAAGAGAACAGGATTATTCAGTTGAAGAACTGACAACTATTTATAGCTTTAATTTAAAAAAAAAAAAAATTCTCAGAAATACCAAGCCAGAAGTCAATTGCTGCCTCAACCCTTTCCAGTAGAAATAGTTCCCAGGAGTCTTCACACTGTTCCAAGGTTGCTGGAGTGCATATTGTTCCACATCATCTTGCCAGTAATTCACAGGACCACTTTCAGTCACACGGTGGAGAGGAAAAAGGAAAAAATTCCTTTCTTCTCTCCACAGGATTTCACTTGCATAACATTTCTATCAGTCCTCTGCTATTCTTTTCTTTATGAATAGCAGGGTGATGCCCACACCCAAACAGCTGGTTTAAGTCTACCTGTTATCAAGTCAATATGAAGACTACAACTACTCACCTAAACAGAAGGAAGCCCACTTCATCCCAGCACACACTTAGAAATGAAAGTTCAATCTACTTGCTAACAAAGATGAAAACCTTTTCCTACTATTTCTCCCCCACACCTTATCTTCTTGCCTAGCTGACAAAGGTCACTAGTATAAAGGAGCTTACTTGGATGCTCAAGTTTTTCCATGCAGTCCAGTTCATCCTACTACTTTCCTACAACCACCTCCATAAGGTCTTCTCTTGAGCTGGGAGCAGG
>JAOWBP010002392.1:13915113-13925479 GCA_028571105.1 Tragopan temminckii
AGGCTTAATGAATGTTTGTCTCCCTGTGATTGAGATTCTTTCCTGCTGGAGGCAAGAATTTTAAGCAGGTTGATTAAATAGAAAAGGTCTCTAACTGAAGCTATTATTATAAGCAGATAATGGCTTAGATTAAGCTAAGCAGCGGGTTTTATTGACCAGAGCAGAGGTCAGGTAAATACTTAACCTAATGGGCAACAGAGTTTAACATGCATTAGTATATGCAGTAGTGACAAACTAGTTTTGTAGTCCTGATACGGGTGTATTGCCACTGACTTCTTTGGAAATGAGGTCATGGGGGGGTAACAAATTGCTTGGAGGATCGGTCCCATAAATGTTAGCAGGTCAGCTAGCCCTTTGAATATTGCGTGTATCTGACATATTCATGTTAAAAATGAGCAGCTCATTCATGTTGGGTTTGAATACATGGCAAACATGGGCTTTTGCAAGTCTGATGTTCCACTGCTTGAGATAAATAAGTTAATTTACAGTTTGCTTGGGTTTTACTTTTGTCTTCACAGTACTTGGACTGGTACTGCCGATGTGGGCTATTGCTCTTATATCACTCGGCGTGTCCTTAGTATTTGCTGTCTTAGTTTGGATTTTTGTATGCCCCTGGATGAAGAGAAAAATAGAAAGTAAGTACTTGTTTGATGAAATGTGAGTGATTTCAAATTGTGGAGGGTTTCATTTCAGAACTGAAGTGCCCTTGAAATGTCATCTAGTCTAGTCTTCACTCACAGGCAGGGCGTGCTGAAGCTGTTCCTCATGTATTTATGTAACCTGCTCCTAAAAACCTGCAGTGGAAGAAATTCAAAACCTCTTTAGGCAATCCATTGCAGTTCTTACGCCTTCCAGAGTCTAGCAGAAACAGGAAAATATATCCTGGAATGTAATCCATTTTATGTTTTGTTAAGGAAATATTTAAGAGAAAAATCTGGCAGAATGGTTACCTTCAAGTAACTAACTTCACAGTGAGCTGGACTGATCGCAGCTTTTACTTTTACAGTGTTTTACTTGTTTGCTTTGCTACTTTCAGCAAATAGAGCATTGCAAAATCAGAGAAAAGTTTCGGTTTTCATTAATTAATGAACAGCTTGGTGCTTCACGTCAGGTACGTGTGCTGGTGAAGTTATAGAATGCTTCAGCATTTTCTCAGATGAATTTAACAAAGCTAAGTGTTAGAAATAAATAATGTGTAAGAAACAGAGCCAAGCTACTGTATCCATGTGGATCTGTTCCATTGATGCAAACATTGGAAACATAAGCAGTGTGACAGAGAGGCTGAGTTTAGAATTACAGTTCTGTTATTTCTTTAGGCCGGTTAAAGAAAGATGCTGCACTGTCAAGGATATCAGATGAAAGTCTTGATAAAATTCAAGATGAAGAAACACCAGTCTTTAAAGAGCTTCCCGGTGCCAAAGCTTCTGATGAGAGCTCAGTTCCCCTTACTGGCTCAGTAACAGAAGCTGCTGGGGCATCAGATACTATTGCAAATGGAAACCATCCACGTGTACCTTATGGTAAGACACTAAGCCGGACAACAGTCCTCTTGTTTTGACACATGTTTTGCTGCGTATAAGTCTCTATCGTAAATGATAAGTTAGTGTTCGGGATGTTCGGCTCTAATCCCTCTTCGCCATTTGTGGAGAAAGATTCTCATTTATAAGTGATATTTTCTAGAGAGAGCCTGAAAACAATTACATTTTGTTTGATTGCCTGTGCATTTTATGAAAGCAGTACTTACTTTCCTTTCTGCTTTACTTGCTGTTCTTAATGATTTTTCTATCCTTTTAAGCAGTGGAAAAATACAGAGAACATGAACAGCTGATGTTTGAAGGTTAAGTGCAGCATAAAGATTACTAGCGGGAGATGAAAAGATGTGGGTTTTAGTTGACGAATGTATGACCATTTGGAGCATGTCCGCTAGAAAAATCTCATTGTTTTCTGAATGTATATTCATCAGAGGTGTTCTTGTGTGCATAAAGCCCTTTTTGTTCTATGTGGTGGCATCACCCCTCTCCCACCCACTTGGAGTCAGCTGACTCTCATATCATTTTACTAATGATATGCATTAGTGTCTATGTCTATGCAACCCCGTAATTTGGTAAGTAAATGCCTGAGGTATTCAGCTGATTCTCACAAAATCAGAGAAGTCGCGGTGGGAAGCTCTATGAGCATGAGCTTCCACTTCAAAACCAGATAAAACAGTTCTGAATGTTGCACAGTGGTAACTAGAGTTTCTTCAGAAATACTGGCTTAGCTGTGATACGTGTTTTACAGCAGACATTGATGTTAAATGCGTATGGTAGGAATAACTACATTGATAGAAATAAAATATACAAAATATTTGAATAGCTGAGGAATTATTTTTTTCAGAACGTGAGCTTTTTGTTTTCTGTTTTGTTAAATTATTTTTGAGTCGTGTAAATGTTTTTTAAATATCGGTGCTTTTGAAATGTGACCTCATATTCAGTATCAAATTGCGGACAGACCACCTTTCTTGACATACTTACACATATTCAAAGTAAAGAAAACCTCAGAAAAGAGCTTACTTTACAGATAAGGAATTTTTACATAACTGAGTTTTCAAAAAAATAGAGGTCTTGGGCTTCAAATATCACCTTTGAGTGGCGGGTCCTAAATGAGTTACTGCAGGTCCTCCCAAATGTTTGTGGAAGACCCGGTGCTGGAACAAAGGTGTTTTGTTTTGTTTTGTTTTGTTTTAATATACTTCTGATGCAATCCCAACTTTTGATGGGAGAATTTATTTTGCAGTGGATTAACTCTTCACTCATTCAAGGCATGTATTGCAAATTAGCCTTCTTTGTCCCATACCCTGTGATGGCTTTTTTTTTTTAGCCATTTCCTCTTGTTTTTTCATCTTGTGAAGTGGGAGGGGGTTTCAAAATTGCATTTTGAATAACATCTCTAAATCTCTTCTTTTAGGAAGGGCCTTTTCTATGACGCACACCTCTGTGAAATCCCCTGTCTCTAATGGCACTTTCAGCTTTGATGGCCAGGTGAGGAGTGATGGCCATGTCTATCACACTGTGCACAAAGACTCAGGTTTATACAAAGACTTGCTACACAAAATGCACCTGGACAGGTCCACTGATGAGAAGCCTGCTCAAGAAAACAACTACAAACTGTTACGACGCAACAATAGTTACACCTGTTATACAGCTGCTATTTGTGGCATGCCTGTGCATTCCTCATTTAAGGCAGCAGATACATCTACTCCCGAGGACAGTGAGAAGTTAGTAGGAGACACGGTGTCCTACTCTAAGAAACGAGTTCGCTATGACAGCTACTCCAGCTATTGCAATGCAGTGGCTGAGGCAGAAATTGAGGCGGAGGAGGGTGGAGTGGAAATGAAGTTGGCCTCTGAACTCGCAGATTCTAACAGGCCCCCAGAAGATCCTGTGGAAGAGGATAAGGAAGAGAAGGACACGTCTCAGGTCCATCTGCTTTTCCACTTCCTCCAGATCTTAACAGCCTGTTTCGGATCCTTTGCCCATGGAGGGAATGATGTCAGGTAAGAGTGTGAGATTGCACAAACCAGCAATTTTATAATTTAAGTGCTTGGAGCAAGGTTTGATAGATGGTCAGAAAACTTATTTCCGCAGGCAGATGATAATCGGCATTGTATTTTCAAAGATTGTTATGCTGATGTCCACAACGCTTTTTACAAGTTTGGCTGCTAGGTCTATAGCTTCTTTTCTTCTCAACGGCAACATCTTTTCTCAGCTAAGAAACTGTGTAGTAGGTAGGTTAATTCAGGCTTAAACACTGAGAGTCCCCCAGAGATAGGTGCCCTGGCATACTGACCATTCTAAAAACAAACAAGACAGTCGCTGTCCTGCAGAGTTCACATCCTATTTTAACCACAAGAATGGCGACCAACAGCAAGTGACAGGTTTAGGCTATTTTTGTAATTAAATGAATTTCTTCTCTCATCATATCACATGACAAAAAGAGGTATATGAAGAATGTCTTTCTTTGGATTGCTGCAACCTTTATAAAGTTCCTTTTGCTTTGAGTATTCTGGGCACAGAGGGTCAAGGACTATGTGAAGCGGTATACCACTAAATAGCCCAGAAACTCTAACAAGCCTTGATGTTATTTTCAAGTTTATAAACTAATCGCAACACTTCTCCACCTGGTATAACTCTCTTACCAAACTAAGTGTTGCTAACCCTGAGGATCCCTGGGCATGTTTCTGTGCCTTGTGCAAGGAGAGGACATGAACTGGTACAATCTCCTCAGTGCTCATTTAGAAGATTCCCATCTCCTGATGCAGTTCTGATACGCAGGAGTTTTATCCAGAGCTACTATCACTGCTGAATTACTCCTTTTTCTGACAGAAGAAGCCAGTCAGTTCATCTCTCAGTCATTTGGCTTAAGAGTATCTGTCTTCAAATGCTGTGGCACTGACATCATTTTCAAGTAATAAAGAAAAAGGATCATCCTCTGAGAGTCTTATCCTGTTTGTATTGACTCAGCTGACAAAATCTTGGAATTGGCCTTGGAAATAGTTTATCTACATCTTTTTACCCTCCACTGCCTGATCATATCCTGTCAGAAAAATACACTTACAGAGAGACAGTGTCTCTTTACTCTTTTGCCCATCTCTTTCCCTGCTTTTTTTTTACTCCATACAAGACTTTTGACCAAAGGACTCAGGAAGTAGGCTCAGGGTGGAGCATTTTATGCCTTCCTCAATTGCTCATCTGCTTACAAAATAGCTTTATCTGCACAGACGTGCTGCACCCTGCCCTCTCAGTGGGTGAGGAGTGGTTTGCCTGCTTTTCCTATGGGAAAATTTTTTCCTTTAGGATTGGGCTGAACTGCCTCTTCCCCATGCCTGCACTGATCCACATGATAACGTTCCCGCAGAGATCTCCTGTGACAGCCTGCTCAGAGGGACTGACTGTAGAAGCAGCAGTCTGTTGGGTTAAGCTTGGGCCATCCCGAGTCCCCTTCTTGCTGAACCCTCACAGTTTTAGGTGTGAGTTACTGGTGTCAGTTTCAACATTTGCAACGGGGCTTTACAGCAATCATAGTTTTCATAGCCCTCCTTAGGCAACACTGTCCCACACAGCAAGGAGAACAGTTATTGCTCCTAGCTGTTGTCAGCTGCCCAGTTTAACTCACAGCTCATCTCAAAAACACTTAAATACATGTCTCTGCTCTCCCCATCCATCCAGTGTCCTGGGAATTCAGAATAATGCTTTTTGAAGAGCCTTCTTGTCCTCACTCTTGCTACTGCTCTCTTCATTACAAGTATCTGGCTCTGAGAAGGATGCTTTCTGTCTGTGATGATGTCTTCCCTCTGGATCAGAGGGCAGCATTCTGACTTTCTTTTCACTTGGATGTTTCCCACTGACCAGGATTGTGCTCAAGCACTCTGAGCAGGAGCAAAGGCCCATGTAGGAGTGTACCCAAGTTCTGGCAGTGGCCAATGGCAGGTGCCAACAGGAAGATCGTATGAGGAAGAGCAAACAGTACTAATATTACTTCTCATGTATTCTTTCTCCCAGCATCTGTAGCTAAGAGGCTGCTTGCCTCAGAGCTTTTTGTCTGCAGCTCTGCTTTGATGGCTTTCTATTCTAAGACTTTGTTCCATTACTTTCTGAGCCCTTTTTGTTTCTTTGCCCATGCTGAAGATTTGTTGTCTGCTTAACTGTTGCGTATATGGGAGCTGTCCTTTTCTTGCTGCACTTTCTGCATCTCTTCCAGGTCGCCTTTTTGAGACTGAAGGGAGAAAAGACATGTCCACGCAGGGTATGGATCTGACACTTGTATTCCTTGTTTCATTCCCTGCTCCTTTTGTAATAACTTGTGAAGCCCCTTTGTCATTTGTAAAGAGCTGAAGTGCTATTTGAATAGATTTACTCACCATTTCTGCTTTTCTCTTGCTCCCTTTTAGCTGGTTATTAATCCCTAAGAGAGGCTTTCCTGTCATCTCATGACAACTTAATTTCTGTAAGGGTCCTTGTCGAAGGACCCTGTCAAAATCCAAGCACAGTGTTCATTAGGTCAAGTCAAGGAGGCAGCACTTGGTTATGTCAAGATTTCTCTTGTGTCGGATAATCTTGAGCTGAGTGTCTAACTTTTGTAGCAGATGAATGGCTTTCCTTTGCCCCTCTTCTGGGGAAAGACCATTGTGGGAAGTTTGCGCTCTGCAACAGTAAGTACCTGTGACACTCACGTGTGCTCTGTAACTGATGTCTGTAGGTATTCCTCAAGGATTGATATGTTCTTGCAAGCACCGCTTGCCTTTTCTGTCAGCAGATGAAGGTAGAAATTGTTAGGAGTGAACTGTAAGGATGCAGTCCATTCAAAAATCAAATTTTGAGTTATCGTAGAATCATGGAATGATTTGGGTTGAAAGACACCTTAAAGATGACCTAGTTCCAGCCCTGCTGCCATGGGTAGGGACACTTGCCTCTGTATCAGACTGCTCAAAGCCCATCCAACCTGGTGCTGACCACCAGGGATGGGACATTTACAGTTTCTCTGGCCAGCGTGTTCCAGAGCCTCACCACCCCCTTAGTAAAGAATTTATTCCTAATGTCTCATCTAAATCTACCATCTTTTTGCCTAAAGCCATTACCCTTTGTCCTATCGCTACACTCCCTCATGAAGATTCCTTTCTCAGCTTTCCCATAGTGCCCCCCCTGTAAGTACCAGTAGGCTGCTATAAAGTCCTCTTTGGTAGTTGGTAGGAGCTGGACAGGATGAAAGACGAAGTTCAGACGCTGTTTGATGGTGCTCTGTTGTGCCAATAGCATAGTTCTCCCAGAATTCTCCATTTAGACTGGTTTGTTGCCTTGGCAATATCCTTTCCTGAAAATTCATATTTTTTAATGTTTTATAGATCTGTACTTACTTCTGTCAGTGTGATCCTCCCAAACTTGCTAGCAAGCATGTATTTTTATGAAATACATTTCGTTCCAAGATCTCTTTTAAGCTGAATTCATGTAATTGCAAAACTAAAGAACAAGTTAGCTCATTTTGTCAGAGCTGCTAAAAATGCAAGAAGATGGTCGTGGATCTAAGATCTTATCCCAGGTTGCAAATGAATCCATTCTTGCAGATTTACTGAGTTCCAACTAGCTCATGGAAGCTAAAGACAAAAATGTTGAGTTGATAAAATGCTCTGGGGATGCAGATTTCTATCCTGTTGATTGTGTAGCGCAGATATTTTACCTGTCTGCGTGTCTAGCAGAGCAGAAGATTTCTTACTGGGCTTTTGGCTCCTCAACATATTACATAAAGATCTGCAGAGCTTAGGAGGCAGTGTGTGATTTTAAAAATAAGGGAGCAGAACCTCACTAGTAGCATGGCTTTCTGTCCACATTTCTGTGTGAAAGCAAGCCTTGGCAACCTGTCTTCCATCACTCTCTGCTATTTTTTCTCCTGTCTTCCTCATTCCCCTTCCTTCCGCTCATTTTGAGTGCTGCTGCTGCTTTCCTATTCTTTCTCATCCTTGAATCCTGACATTAAAATCCTGCTTGCTTCTGCATTTGATTTTATGCTCCTCGCTCCTATGTTCAGGGCAGCACCTACTTCATCCACAGCTTTTTTCCTTGGATTTGCCTTCTCCATTCTCCTTTTTTGTCTCAAAACTGTCCCTCCTCACACTTTTTCTGTTTATTTTCCATCAGGCTGTTTGCTATTATCCTAGGGATGGACAGGAGCAGATGAAAGGAGCAAAGAGAGACAAATTAAAGGCTGATAGAACAAGTGCAACTTGCAGGTGGTTAAATGGTTACAATAAAAGGCAGCAGCATATGGTATGGACTGAGCCATGATACTGCTCTGAAACTCTTCATGGAGCAGAGGTGCCTCGTACGGTTTGGATATCAGTGTAGTGAGCAAAAAAATCATATGTGAATTTCCCTTGTTTCATTCTGCAGTCCTTTCCCCTGGACCTGGGAGAGCTGAATCAGTAGTTTGCATTTGACTGCAGAACTAACTCAGCATAAGGGTGGATAGACCTTAGTTTCTTCAGAGCTCATCTCTGCTAGTCAGTGTCGCAGCAATACCTATCAGCAGAGATAGCAATTGCTATCTCTGGGCACTGATGTTTGTCACTGGAGTTATGGCCAGCGGTTGCAGGGATCCTTGCCAAGGCAGCTGTATGTTAAAAGGAGCAGGGAGCCATGGTGACTCCTTATTTGGCTGCCTGCTCTGTTCAGACCATCCCTTCCTGCTGGAATACTCATACGCATGGTGTTGGGGATGCTGGAGCTCTTCCAGGGCCAGGACTAACTGAGCCGGGCCCAGAGCCTTGTGACACTCCGGTGCACATGGGCTGAATGAAATCTAAAGATTCTGAAATCCCAATGAAATGTGTTGGGATAGACCCTCTGAAAAAATGTTGTTGTTGGACTTAATCAGTGGCGCTGAGCGAGCAGGTCACACTGGTTTGGCATCCGAGCACAAAGGGAGCACGTCAGGTCATTGCAAGGGCAATGGGAGAATAAAAAGGGCAGGATGGAAAAAAAAACCTGGGCCAGGAGCGTGACATGGGGAAAGCTGCCAGCTTCCTAAATGCTTGTTCAGAGCCAGCTTTCCAGAGAAGCTAGGCTTTATTGGTCATCAGGGATTATATGCACCTATGGTTGTGCTGGACCGAGCGCATTTCTGTATTTCTGTAAATACAGTTTTGTTCAGCAGGAATCCTGGTGATTCACAGTTCAGTGCCACAACCGCAGCAGCCTGCAGTTACTGTATAGATGCAGACGGGAAGAACCACCAAAGCTGTAGGGCTGATGCTGCATAACAAAGCCTGAGTTAGTCTTTTCCCGAAAGCCAGGGAAGTTTCAGAGCTATTTCAGAGCTAGAGAAAAGTATTTTGTATATTTCTAAAAATTATTTCAGTGTCTTAGAAGCTGAATCTCTACCAGATAGGGAATATATTGTTATTCAAAGTGATGTGAGTGAAACTAGGAAACATCTGCTTTCCCAAAGATGGATGAAGGAAACTTCTCCTTTCTCATCCCTACAGGCTTAACTGGACTTACGGGTCAGAGCACACCAGCAGCACTGGGACTCACCTTTTCCCCTCTTCTCAGAGTAGACGCAATGACATGAAAGGAGCAAAGGGACAGAACATTGTCAGTATCTCACTGCACGCAGAGCGCTTAGTGGGATTCAGTTTCCTTGCTGAATAAGGGATCTACAGAAGATATAATGAGGCCAGATTACAAAATAAACATTTCTTGTTTCCTCCCTGAGAGCTGCAGCCAAGATCACTTAGAACATTTTGGAAGCTAATCTGTCTGTTACTACTGAGAGCAGCCTGAAATCTGATTTCTTTGGTTTTCAATAGCAGAATGTCCTGAAAGTGCAGCTGGTCTCCTGAGTAGGTTTGGATCTTGTGTCTTGAATTACCCAGCTAAGTGCCTCTGTAGCTGTGCCATCACTTCCTTGCCACACAGGCCAGTGAGGAAAGAGCAGAAAGAGACTATTATCTCTCCCTTTGCTGGAATCACATAGCACAGACATTTTTGGGAATGGCTTGTCCCTACTGGTGGTGCAATGGCTCAATGCCATTTGGGGAGAGGCATTTCTTCCCATGTGTCTTTACCAACCCTGCCTCTCCAAGAGGTAGGAATGGCAGGACTGTGTGTTCCTGTGCTGCAGTGAGTGGTAAAATGTATTTCATCCTTTCCTGCAGCCTGCAGAGATTTATGTTTCAGGGCCACCATTTACAGTGCACATTGATGAGCTACAGGAAGAAATGTGGTTTTCATGACTCAAAACACGCCCAAAGCTTGCACTTCATGGGGCATAGCTGTGACACACAGTTGTCACACAGTGGTATGTACACATACCGTGATACACAGTTCTGTAGTTTTTTGGAAGTAAGTTAAAAGCAAGAGCCCTTTCTTGATAATCTGAGATCTTTGGAGATTAGGATGTATTTTTTGTTGTTGGCACACCACATGGGCAAACGTTCCTTGCAGTGTTAATCAGTTATGTGATGTCTCCAAGCATGACGGCAGTATAGAAAAAAAATATATCATCCCACTTAATTTTCCAGTTGAAGTTCAGAGGCAAGTTTACTGTCATTTGTGAAAGCCTGTTTTGGAAATTACTTGAATGAATGGGAAATTCATAACTGTATGTGTAATACTGGAAGTTTAATACAGATTTCTCAGCCATTTTGCCCATAGTTGAGTTTGAAGAAGCACTAAGCTTCTTCCAGTCAACTTGAAAAAATGGCAAAAATACAATCTGACTTTCAGGTAGCAAAGAATCAAAGCACAGTCATCACGTAGCCTGCAGCTCACAGATGATAACAGAAAGCTTAGTCAGAGTCTAGCATTCAACTACAATTAGATTTTCTTTTTGA
>JAOWBP010002392.1:13942153-13957860 GCA_028571105.1 Tragopan temminckii
TAGGGGTGGTGAGCAATTACTTGTGGGGGGGTAAGAAACCAAAGGATGTATTATTCTTAGTATCATAAGTAGTTAAATGTGTTGCATGATGGCAAATAGTCTTAACTACCAAGAAAGTGTGAGTAACAAGGAGAAGTTTCACAAAAGGAGAGTGGCAAGGAATGAAAGGTAAGCTAGTAACTGTGTACTGAATCACCTCAGGAAGGAAAGAAAAGGAGGGGGGAGCGGACTCTTCACTGAAATGACAAATTTCAAAGTGTTCATTGTTAAAATTCCAGGCACTTTCTCTCACTACAAAGGCTGTTTGAAAAGGAAACCTGCTGCTGGGTGAGGACATGGCAAAGATGAGAGAGAATTGGAATGTAATTTGAGAAGCAGAGGCTCTGATTTAAGGTGGTCAAAGAAAGTGAATATTCGACTTGGCTTCTTCCAAGATGCTGACTGGCAGCCGTCCTCTGCTTTGCCAAGCTCAAGTAACTGCAGCACTGTTACATAAAGAGTGATCTACCCTCTGGTCTTCTGCTGTAACAGCCTGACTTCTTCTCTTTAAAAAGCAAACCTTAGATGACTTTTCAGTCTCTATGAAATGGACTAAGCCTATTTAGAGGATCAGGGCCAATGAAGTTAGAAATCTGAATGGCAGAGAAGTGGTATCTCAAAGCTGAAAGATGGAAATAGCTCATCTTTCTTCACTGTTTTAAAAATGAAGTTAACATAGGAAGCTTTAATTGAATTCACCTTTCCCTTTCATCTGCTCTGCAATCTTACTGCAGCTCTTAAGAGTTCTCTGATTTCCATATCTATTTTGTCATAATCCCTGACGACGCGCCAGAAGGAAAAGAGCTGTGCCAGCCTGCAGCCATCGCTAGGTGGTGCACGTCAACAATCAGCCTGAGCTCTGCTTTCTCAGCCTCAGGGGGTGCACAGCTCCCAGCCCTGGGCAGAGTAGCTACCTGTGAGTTACAATGAGAAAGTTAAGAGAGAAACAGATCTGCATTGTTGTGTACCCTCAAACTGATCATGCTTGTCGATAAAGATGTATTTTGGGGATTAGGAAAAATTTTTGTAGGACAGGTTTTTTCATAATGAGACAGTGTTGAAAGGAATATGTCAGTCAGCTGTACAGCTGTGGGTGCCAGGGAAAAGAAAGGTGAGCTCTGGAGTTCCTTAAGCAGTTTGTTGGCCTGCAGAAATGTCTTGTGGTCCATTAATGAATCATCTGGTACCACATCAACTCAGTGTCATACAGCTAGTTTTCCAAGAGTGTTTAGATTTTAAGTCTACAGCCTACAGGGATGAGGAATACGTTTTGTAACAGGCGAAATCAGGTTGATGAGCAAGTTCAAAGCAAGCCGAAGGAAATGCCGTCTTGTATATCATGCAGTTAAATCTGGGTAACTTGTCACTATATGATGGTGGGGATGTAAGGAGCATGCAAGCACTCAGTAAGGGTCTAAATTCAGGAAAAAACAAAAACCCTGTCCTCAATGACTTTTTGACCCTAGACTTTCCAGTCCTTCAGTCCTGGAGTTTTATCTTGCCTTGTTTACTCTGGGCTGATACCATGGAAGCAGGCCCTGTGACAAAAGAGCTTCATTTATAAGAAGACAATCATGAAAATTCTTGCCAAGAAAGAGCTATTCTAAAGATCTCTCTAATTAAGCCCAGACACACAATCAAATGAGATTCTGATGGGCAGGGGTAGAGCATGAAAGAAAGTGGAGGAGAGAGCAATGAGAAGGAAAAGAGTTCAGGTAGTTACAGGTAAGCTTAAAAATAAAAACGGAACCAGCATATTTAAAAGCATAAGATTAATGGCCTTGCTGAGAGATGGGTGGCTTGGAAGAGCAGAGGTGGAGTTCAGCCACACTCTACAGCCATGACTTGACCTAGGTTGACTGGTAGTCTGCCCTTTGTCATAATAAATTGTTTGAATTCATTTGGCCTTTATTCTCTCCTGAAAGTTTGTTTCTTCCCATTTAGCAAAATGCCATATATCCTGCAAAGGCATCATGTAAGAAGGTCTCCTGAGTGCAGTTTCTGTCTAAACCAAGAAGTAACCCACGTTGTTGTTGTCTGTTTCCTTTCCTTTAATGATTTACATAATAATTTTTGTTTTTGAAGCAGTAGACTGACTTGGCCATATGCATCCTTTGCAGGTTATGAGATCAGCTTGTGTGTACTTGGAGTTAACCGCAGGGAAGCTCTCTGTTTCTTGTTACCAGGATCTCCCTTCTTTTTTGGGAGGAAGCACTTTTTTTTTTCTTTTTTTTTTTAAACTTGGTATTTAGTTCTGCTGCAGTATGGAGTTCCCATTCCTCCTTCTCTCCGGCTGATGGGGCTGAGTGCTGGGCAAGGTTCTCCTCTGAGCAACAGAAATAACAGTGTATGCCCACTTCTTCCTGCGTATGTATGAGAGCCCTATCTATATTCTCAAATTGCGCAGTATGAAGTTTTTGTGTAGTAAAATGGTATTGCCATTTTCCAGCCTTTAGTCAATAGCACCCTATTGTAACTACAGGCCCCTTCAGGGGAAGAGATCCAACTGTATTTCACTCCAGAGTCAATTCCTGAGCCTTTGCAGAATCTCTTCAATCAGTGAGAGCGCAATCCTTCATGCTCTCTGTTGCAAGCCAAAGCATCCTGTGGTTTGTTATATTGATTCCAATCCCTCTGAATTAAAACTTGGAACAGAGTCAAGGTGTTGATTGAGCAAGAGTGTGCCTTAATTTATTAAAACTTGGAAGAGGGCATGAGGAAAAAAAAAAAAAAAAAAAAGGAAGAAAGGAGAAGGAGAGAGTGAGAGGGGCTGGGGAAAAAAAAAAAAAAAGAAAGGCAGAAAAGCAAGTCACCACTGCAGACCTCTTGATGTCCTGAGGGTCAGTCCACCTCCTTATTCTTCTCGGTTGGTCGAGGATGGGGTGGGGCCATGAGCCACCAGCTGTGGGATTGGCAATGCCTTCTGATGCCATATGACGGTTCCTTCAATTGGGCCAAAAGCTGTTGCTGGGTGGAGAGTGCCCAGTATTACGTGCCATGTGCATACCACACTGGCTGCACTTCTCCCCTTGTATGGTGGTAGCAGTTGGCAGGGGGAACACTAGAGGCGACGTTAAGCAAGAGGGCTAACTCTTGACTTCCTTTGAGCTTGAGCACAACGTGTGTTTGTTTTGCACCACTCCACAAGAGTGTTACAGTACAGTTTTTGTTCTGAGGCCTTCACAAGATTGTTACAGTTCGGTTTCACTAGTCACCAGCTAGCTGCAAGTCCCTCTCTTAACCAGAGTGAGAATTCACAATTTTACAGTTCTGTACAGTGTTGTGACAGTGTCTGAGCCAGAAAGAAACGTGACTTTATTCCCACACTCTCTCTCCAGGGAGCTGCCTGTTGCCCTACAGCACGGTGTCTAGGGCACATCTATGTTTCAAAGGATTCTGAAAAGTAACCTGCTAGTATTTTAATGTTCTTTTGGGAGGTAAAAGAACAACCTGAATTTGTGCTCTCACTTTTCAGTGAGAGTTTAGTTCCAAGTTTAGTTGCACTGACCAGCTGGTGTTCTCATACATCTTTGGTTATTCCTCTCTGTTTGGAACATTTATCTCCAATAAAATTAAGCAGGATGTTTCAAAACATTGATATCCAACACTATGTACAGCACCAATGTGATACTTGTCCATACAAGGAAAGATGAAAGAGACAGTATGATCATAGAACTTTTAATGTGTTTGTATTTTAAATTACTTCATATTATGTTAGAAGTATTTTTTTAAAGCATGTCCACAGGTAATATGAGCCAGAACACTCAAAATTTTTCAGACAGTACTGCAGAACAAAAATAATTACAGTTTACTATAACTTGGAAACTAGTGCATAATACAAACAGTATGGTTGCACCTTGCCCTTCCAGCAGCATCCAGTAAATTCGTAGTATGACTTCATCAGTTACCAATCAGAAAACATAATGCTAAGTTACAGTACAACTTTTATTGAAAACCTTGTCACTGATTTATAATCATGATGAAGGCCTGTTATACATCTTGACATAACTGGGTATTAATAAAAACAGAGCAGCATTAGTTCTTTCTGTCTTTATAGATATTTCTGGAATGTACTGGTATTATTTTGGCTTGCTCTTATAAATTAAAAGTGTGCTCTGCTGTAACACAGCTGAATTTTTCTCCATATGAACCACTTGTACTTGAGAGAGCTCACGATAAAGACAAGTTGAAGTGGCTTGGGCAGCAGCTGTCAGATATTACAGTTCAAAGTCAGACTCTTTTCTATTCCAGATTAACAGATGAGGATTCAGGACAGGTTTAGGTTGAATACCGAGAAAAACCTCTTCTCCAAAAGAGTGATAAGACACTGGAATAGGCTGCCCAGGAAGGTGGTGAAGTTATTACCCCTTGAGGTGTTCAAGAAAAATGTGGCTGTGGCACTTAGGGACATGGTTCAATGGGTGTGGTGATGATCAGTTGATAAGTGGACTAGACAATCTTCGTGGTCTTTTCCACGAAGGTGGTCTTAATGATTCTATGACAGTTGTACTGACTCCTAGTTTTCAGTGGTATGGTAGCTATTAACACTTAATGTCATTTGGAAGCTGAAGGTTGTGGATTAAAGGTATGGATCATTCTGCTAAGTTAAGAAGTTCTCATTAGCTGTAGCTGGAAAAAAGGTGCTATCATTCACTGCTGTCTGAGGTGCACAGTAGTTAAGGACTGATCAGCTGCACAAGCTGCTAGCTACAAATGATTAAGAACAGAGAAACATTTCAGTTGGTAAATAAACCAAGCTTTTAAGATGCATATGACTAGACACAAGGTGTTCCTGGTTCAGCAGGGGCACATACGATGCCCCAGTGCCTTAAGATCTCTCATTTACTAAGTTCCATCTCTTCAGTGCCAAGCTTTGCACCTAAGTCCCCAGCATTACCAGCCATTAGTAAAAAGCAGAATCTGCAACCCTGAGCAGAAATACTTCCAAATGACACGGTGCAATTGTTCTAGTGAACTTAATAGTGTCAACTCCCAGAAGTATGCTTTGAGTAAAAATAAGCTGTTAGCAGCAAACTGAACTGGGGACTACAGATTTGATGCTGCTCCACTGGGAAACACTATGGGAGTAGAGCTCTTTCATTTGTAAGCATCCTCTGCAGATTTTCTGTAATTTCTTGAGATATTTCTGTGTAACCAGAAGCCTTAAAGTTTTTATTGACCATTTGTGATTTGTGCAATAAAGTTTCTGTTATTTTTATAAGCCCTGGGGCTTATGACAGAAAGAGAAAGTCCATTTGATGTTCCCCCTTGCTAAAAGTTGTTCTTTATGTTTGTTATTATCAGACAAATACACAATGCAGTAACTTGGCCACCTGTGTTTTCAGAAGTAGTTGTATTGAACTTTTTGCTTATATTTGTTTTGGTCAGATACGATGAAAGTGAATTTGCAACATTAGCCTGGTCATAGAAGAACTCAATTTCCTTTGGGTTTGATTTTTTTTTTTCTTATAAAACATGCTTTTTCCAAAACCACATCTGTATTGTGGCCATGGAACACAATTCAGATCCTCAAACTACTTATTTTCTGTTTGAAAAGGTACACCTTAAGCTGCTGTTACTATACGTGCAAATCTAATACTATGATTGTAATGCTGGGATTCTACACTGGAATTTCAACAAAAGCTTTGAAGTAGCAATGGGCAATGATTCTCCTTTGGAGAAGCGTCATCTTGTTTTCTTACTTCAGGATGTGATTTGTAGGATTTCTAGCTACTATGTGTTTCAGTTCTTCAACGGGAATATGTCTTTTCTGGGGCTCTATTAAAATCATGGGACAGAATAGTTTTCATTGGAGTTGGATTTTTATCTCTCTGCATGTATCTTAGCTCTGTATAATATGCACTTCATTTCCTCTCATTTTTCCAAAAGAAAACTCAGAGACATAAAAATGAGTAATGACTTTTTCTTGATGTGCACATCCCTAAGGCACTTGAGTACTGTTCAGTTGTGACAGACAGTGCTGAAGGAGCTACACAGGCGGGGGAGCATAGCAATATGCAAAATGACTAAAGAAAAAAAAAAAAAGATTTCATCATTTTTGGTCACAAAAAAATATTTGGGTATAAAATATCACAGAGCCACTTACAGATAAAAGCACAATAAAGGCAAAAAGTCTGGACAGATCCTCGACCTGTGATGGTGCATAGCTCAGCGTAGGTTTGTAAAACTGGAAAGAATCAGAGAAGCAAGAGGAAGCGGCCTTTCCTTGCACCATTTCACACTGCTGTCTATCAGTGTGTTGGGATCTGTGCTTTTCAAAATAAATATCCTTTTGGGCATCTGCCATATTACAGATACACACAGACATGTAAAAGAAATAAAGGGTTAGGAAAAGGTAAGCAACCTCTCTCCTCAAAGGCATTTCTCTGCTGTGTATCATGTGCACAGCTGTGTCTCAGGAACTTCTGCATCCTTGGAATTTTCTCTGCAATATTCTTTCCAGGAGGAAAGATCAATGACATGTATTAAAGGACACGGGAAATTCTGAAGAGCCCACATTTTTTTGCAAGAAAATCAAAGAAACATCTTGCAAGTTCTCCTACCACTGACAAATGAATTCCAAGCTATTCCTAAAATCCCCCTTTGTGTATACTCACTGTCATCACTTTGCTTCTCTCTCTATGACAAAAACATTGAGTTTAGAACTCACTTAAAACAGCTGCTTAACAGTAAATCTGTTAAGTTTTGAATTGAATTTGTACAACACATGGGGAACAAAAATATATATCATTTACTAGATCAGATATAATATGCAATATTATATCTGGTGTATATAGTCCTACCAGCTGCCCACATCAAAGTGGTGAAATGCTACTTTCGGAAATGGATCTACCTAATGTCATTTTCCTTCCTTTTTCTGAGAAATTAATGTGCAACTTCAATCATGATGGTTTGTACCGTGCATAATGTAAGTGCTTGCAGACCAAAACAATCACACTAGAAGCTGTTTCTCAGTCTGCAGGTGGCCTTCACAGCTTTTCCCATGACACTAGTAATCTTTTATATACTCATTCCATTGAGAAGATTGCAGAGAAGAGTAATGTGGAGTCATCAGACTTATGTGCGCAGGATTTTTAAGGCTCCCCAGCATTTCTTACTTGAGAATTAGAATCTATAGTCAGTGGGAAGACTTAAGTGTAGCTGATTACTTGGATTTTTAAGTCCCTCTGTTGATATTGAAAACAAAACCATTGCAAATGCAGCCCTATTATGAAGCAGAGAAGATTAAGTAAAACCGTTATCGACTGAGAGAGGCTGTGGGATGACTTCAGTGTTTAAAATTAAAGCAGTGTGTAGCAGGACTTCAGCTTCTTTCTCAAATTGCAAGACTTGGTTTATTGGTAAATCCATGCATTCAGCATGCTCCTGCACAAGAAACACGACTGATAAGAGCTTGTACCTACAAGCACCTAAGGCACATGGTGAGAAGGTAGCTGTGATGTGACATTATCTACTGCCAGTGCATGAACTTCCAGAGGCTTTGGGCACAGGATTAGATAGCCCTGTCCCTGTAGTGCTGCAGTCTCCCATCAGCTGTATGATCCTCTGCGCTGGATGAGGATGATCAAGCAGAAGGAATCAAAGTAGAAAGAGGCCATCTCAGATCAAAGGTCCTTGATAAGATGGAAGACAAATAAGTGAGATTCCAGATATTGGAAGTAACTGAAGTAGCATGATAATTAGATTAGAATTGCAGTAGAAGAGAGCGTTCTGTCCCAAACAGCTCCATTTTTCAGTTTTAATTGTGGCAAAATGTCTGCTACTGTGACACAGAAAATTGAATGTAAGTGGCTATTTAAACAGAATTTTACAGTCTGGAGTTCAAGAGCTGATCCAAAATATTGCATGTAGAGCTTTTCTTTTTAGCCTTTCATAAGTCTTTGTGAATTAAGTATGGAGACTGGTGGCGTAGTCATTACGTGGCCTCCACACTTCAAGTTTTTATGCACCCCAGACAAGGATAATAACAAGTACAGCTGCCCCATAAAGGCTGTCAGAGGTGAAGCGAAAGACTTTGGAAGATGGGCTTTTGACATCTGTAGATAGGAAGAAGGCTGTGAGATAGATAAATATGTTTTCTGGCTACCTCTTCAATAATTCACATAATGGAATGGTTCTTTTTCCTCCAGGATGTTATTTCTGGTCACCCACAGGTGCATGGCTACATCACTGAGGCAGTTTAAGTGTTATTTACTTAGCCAAAATTTCCTCCAGGCTCCAGGTGGCAGCATGCAGACAGTGCAGGCTATTGGTGGAAAGAAGTGGGAATGTGGGAGGCTGCCATTAAACTATAGCAGAAGGAACACAAAGAAATGAGGAGAACACGCTCTAGAAAGGCAGAATGTCAGAACTCCCTGGGCTCTCTGTGTAGTACAGATTTTCATATTGCATCCATAAATATCAATTTACTTCTTCAGTAATTTCCTGAAAATTGTCCAGTATGTACTTGAGGAACAGTTGTTGGTTATCTTGTTCATAAAGTATCTCCGCTGGAATAATAAAACAACCATCAAAACTACTAGCAAATTGCTTTTGCTCTTGAGAGGGGACAGAATCAAACGGCTTATATTTAGAAATTTCTTTGTGCATAACATTGTTTTCAGTAGCTTTACATGGCAACAACCAACATAAACTACTGAGTGCCTCAACCTAACAAAACACAGTTATCTCATAAGAAAGTAATTTAATCTGGAGGACAAGAAAATGAGCTCAACGCTTGTCTGAATTCATATACATCAAGAGATGGACTACTCTTCAGAGCTGTTCAGCTTAGAGAAGTACCAAATATTTGTCAAATACCAGTGTAGTTCCATACCTGAGGATGTTCACACATTCACAGATGCAAGCTAGACAGTCAGGACAGACAGAAGACAACAGGCCCTACAGGACCTCTATCATAGATTATTCCTGCCAGTGCATCCTCTCCTTCCTGGTTCCAGCATCACTCTGGTCACATTAGTCCTACCCATCCCACTGGCCAGCAGAATACCAGTACTGGACTGCTGAGTTGAAACCTTGTTACAGGCAAAGCTGAACATCCTTCATGAGCTGTACAATACAAAATATATTGGTTTTATTAAAATTATTTTGTCATTTTACAAAAAAAATATATGCAAGTCATTTTTTTTTAAATAGCATAA
This sequence comes from Tragopan temminckii, assembly GCA_028571105.1. Taxonomy (NCBI): domain Eukaryota; kingdom Metazoa; phylum Chordata; class Aves; order Galliformes; family Phasianidae; genus Tragopan; species Tragopan temminckii. Next base: position 13,951,354 of record JAOWBP010002392.1, read on the forward strand.
TGGTGACATACAAAGTGAGCTTCATGGGACAAATGGACCAGAATATTATTCTTGGTCATTGAGGAGGAAGGAATGGTAAACTGCAACGCAGAAAAAGGGGGAAAAAACTTCAAGCAAAGAAGAAAAAAACTTCTTGCTCTTTTATGTTCTTCAGAGTAAATAGCAGTCGACACAAGTTAACCTTTTTGCCAATATGTAACATTTTGTGGCAGTTTGTCATCCAATGCGTTCAGCAGGAAGAAAATTAGGCTCAGTGTTTTTCCTAGGTGGGTTTATTTACTGTTCAAAGGCAAGACAGGTAAGGAAAAATACAGCTAAACTTTGTAGGACAGAGTTTGTTTTCAATTTTAATGATGTGATGTTGGTTTCCTTTCATTATTCGTGCAATCTGAAGAATCAGAAAGCCTTAGAAATGATAGCACAATTGGAGACTAAAACCTAAGCTATAATTCTAGATAGCTAAAAAATGGAGATGGAATTCAGTGTTTCTACAAGGCTGTCACATACAAAGGGTTTTTTGTACTCTTTCTGGTCAAGATAATTGAGAACCCAGATACTATCTTCAATTCTCTTATTTGAAAAAGAAAAAAAAAAAACGAGATTGAATCCTTAATTGAATTCTTAGGGCTACATCCTCAGGCAATTCCCATTGATTTTGACAGTTTTCAGGCATCTAAAGTCCTTTCAGGATGCAGGTCTTAATCTCAATCACGCTTTTCCTTACAAGGACCCTGAGGAAGCCCAGAAATAAGTAAAAATTTTTAGCTCACCCTCCCCATATATACACCAGATGGAGAAAAGACTAGAAATCAGATTTTAATCGGTAACTTTTCATGTGTCTAGAATGTTTAATCTACAAGAAGTAGTTACTTTTGTAAGTCCCTAAAGAATGGTAAATAATGGATAAAGATTTAGAAAAAAAAAGCCTATAAGAAAGAGGGCCAGGAAGCATTAATAATAGAGATAGCAATAATGTAACATCCTTGATTTGACCAGAAATCATTTGTGAAAGGCATTAGTTTAGCAGTACAGCAATTATCTCAAGTTCATAAAAACTTTGCTCAGCAGCAGGTGGTGCTATTCTGCTTTTTAAAAGAATCTTATGAACTACTAAAATATTAATTAAGCTCTGGTTAAATGTAAACTGGAGAGAAAAGTACCTATTTTCTCAAGCTATGAGCCATTTCTGGGGCTGCTCTTTGCCTTATGTGTTCATATTTTTAAGAAGTAGATGACTGTCTTGTACACCTGATAATGTTTAAATTTAAAAAGTTTTTAGTTTTAAAAATAATTCTACTTAGATCGTGATTAACCTGACTATATAAACTGTTTGGTCCAAAAAACAAATGCTACCTATGCCTCTCAAGCAAGAAAAATCAGCTGAATCCAAAAGCACCGGTTGTGAAATAGCACATAAAATATACAAGCAAATTTTGGAATTATGGACTGGATATTGAACTTGTTTTCTATATTTTTCCTTGTTATATTTCATCAGTCTTTGCAACATATTAGTTTTATTTATATTAATTTTATTTATATTAATTTTTAGGTCTTTGCTGACAGTAAATGATACATTGATGCGAGCTGAGCGATGCCATCCTACACTCCGCAGATTATCAATTATGCTGATTGGAGCATAATGCTGAATGGAGGCAGCAGAATGCAAAGCTACTTTTTACACGTCTCGGAGAGTGACTTTTTACAGTCTGATAGTAATAGGAGTAGGTGATGTAATCTGATGGTGATTTAGGCTAGGTGTTAAAAGAAATTCTTTACCCTGAAGATGGTGAGGCCCTGGCACAGCTGCCCAGAGAAGCTGTGGATGCCCCATCCCTGGAGGTGCTCAAGGCCAGGCTGGATGGGGCCCTGGGCAGCTGAGCTGGTGGGTGGCAGCCCTGCCCACAACAGGGGGTTGGAATCGGGTGGGCGTTGAGGTCCCTTCCAACCCGAGCTATTCTATGAATCTATGATTCATTCTATGACTCTATAAAAACTCACCTGTGCCACAGTTCAGTCATTTAAACACAGAGACAGGCAGAGACACAGAGACAGTAGCAGCCTAAGTACACATCTTGCGAGTGATAACCTATCCTGTCGTCTGAAAACAAATATCCACCTGACAAAATCACTGTCATTATGCAGTAGTAATCAGCAGAAGACCAAGCAATACTGGAAACAAGCCAACATAGACTTGAAGAAAGTTCCTACACAGAATTGCAGAATTTATGCATATTTGTCTGTTACAGGTCACAGTTCTGAAAAATGACATTCGGAATTATCTGTGGTTTCAATACAGCAGAAGCACATTTGGTAATAAACTCATTTACCAGAAAAGTCAGTATAGCAACACTGAATAACACAGTGTTAACTGACCGATTTCTTTATTGGTTTTCATCCTCTGTGGTAATGTATAGTCCCTGCTTGCCCACTGTGTCCAAATACAAGCAATTTTCAATTTATAAGTAAAAGGGAAAATACATATGACCTTTTCAGATGGAAAAAAAAAAAATCCGTAGGCTGTCAAATCTCTGTATTTTCAGATGAGCAGAAAATGTGGTCTCTGGTTTGTTAATCCTGGATCCCTTCATTTACAACAGTTTAATGAAATAAGAGATGTGAACTTGATACTGAGCTGCCCCAGTTTATAGCTTGGCATAACAAAATAAATGGAAGAAGACAGGGGCTTAAGTTAATATGCTGGACTATGAACTGCAGCTGGTAGGACACATTCACAGTGCCTGCTCTGCTGTCTGTTACAGGAGTGGCTTCAAGGAAAGACATGAGGAAGGATGCAATAGCCAGGAAAGTAACCTTGTGCTCAATCAGCAATTTGTCACAGCCCTTAGTTTCTGAGTTGAGTACAGTGAGGTACAACATTCTTCACTTGTAGGCATGATTAAACTGAAATAACAGCTTTTCCTATGAATGTATCACCAGGAAAAAAACAAAAAGGGCAAATATAAACCAAGAGGGATCAATCCTACTTGCTTAGCACTCCTTATTTCAATCAGATCCCTTACAGTCTAGTCACAACTTTTGTTTTAACTAAATGGAGTTGCAGCTGACTCACCTCCACACAAGCTTCATACTTATCCCATCCTGGTTCTGCAGCCAACAGCAGCTCAGAGTTGGCAACTTTGCAGTATATTGGGCTAAAGAAGTACGTGCTGACTCATGAGGAGTGGAAAAGTAAAATATATGTAGAACTGATACATAATTATCTAATATTTCATTCTTCAAATTCAGTGGAATGATCAGATACTTTTCCAAAAGATTTCAGCTATCCACACAGAGCTAACAACTCATGGCTAACGATATAAATGGCAAATGATAAGCACAAAGTAATGATAAGCTGATTTTCATCTCACATAGCTAATGAAAGCAGATCAGTCTTCGATTCCCAAGCACACTAAAACTTAGTAGCCTACTCAAAGAGGGTGTTGCAATATGGCAAAAGTAGCTTTTTTTTGTCTTTTCCAAAAAAGTGTGATGATCCCAGGACTTCTGAGACTGACCCGACAGGGAATTGTTTCATACCCAAGAGACCAACACCTACTTATTTAAGAAAAAAAAAAAAAGTAAAAACACTACGTCAGAAAGAGATCTCTGTCATAAGCAGAGCATCACAATACTTTGCTATTTCTTTTACATAAGAAGCACCAGAATAGCTCTTGAACACAGTCAAAGGGCCTTCACAAGGCAGCTCAACCGGCAGTAAAAGTGCACAGATGGAAGGGGAGCCCAGGGGTGCTACAATTATTTTGCATGCCAGGGTGCCTGCTAAAATTCATTTCTGTTGTCACAGCCCTGTTTTTACCAGCCTTAATATCCCTATCGCTTTTGTTTCTTTGCATTGCAGAACTTTTTAATTTTTCTCCAGTTGCATGAATTTCACTTGATTCAAAAAACACTGTAACACCACGTTCTTAATACATAGTTAAATACCAGAACTGACAAATCTCCGATGTAATGATGACCTTACTTTTCTGTGACATACTGTACACGTGCTAAAATCTTGCTGAAAATACAATAAAACAATACTTTATATTCCAGGGAACCTTTAATCTCTGACTCTGCTAAAATAATTCTTGTAAACGTCAAAGGCAGGGGGATTTGTAGAAGTTGATTTGAGAATTAATCCTTCCAGCACAGAACTCTCTTTTAACTTCAGAAGCTCGCGTGCAGCAAAGGGAACGTAAACTTATCCAGGGGAAAAAACTGTACAGCTCTGAATGTATTCATTGCATCACTGTTGAATTTCTGTTCCCTTTTTCCAGTTGTTATCTGCAAATATTGAGCTTAGCCACACTAAATGCGATAAAGTTGTAATTAATATCTAGAAAAACATTCTGTTTTTCCTGTTTATAGCAAAAAGATATATCTGTCATTCTGTATCTGTCATTTCATAATCTACATAGCCCCCCCCATTCCCCTTTTTTTTCCATTTCAACTCTCTTTTTTTATGCTTAAAGGTTTTTTGTGAGTTGTAAGCAATTCTAATGCAGGTTTTCACTATCAATTTTAGGCTTGAGTACAAATATTAGTATTAGATGATGTTATCATGACGGTCAGCATTAGGTGGTTGTAACACCAGACAAAAAGTGGTCTCCTGTGAGAGGGATCATGAGGCCAAAGAAAAATGACAAATATCCTGGACAAGCCTTCTGGTGATGCCGTGGGGTTTTGATGGTAATGTTTGGTCTTCTTGTTCTCTACAGGGAAACTCCAGCCCTAGAAATGAATTTTGCATTGTCCTAAGCAAATTGGATAACACAACACCAAATTAAACATCACTGCTCCCTCAGGCATAAAAACAGTACTAAAAACAAAAAATATTTATACCGAAGTAAATCTCTGCTGCTTACTGCTCTGCTGCTCTTATGCAATGCTGTGCTCATAACCACGTATAAAGGACTGATGGGAACGCAGTGCTCCAGATAAGCTGTTCAAGTCCCAGGTCTATATTAAATTCTAGACTAACCTTTACAATCTCAGCATGCACATGCAGGGATTTTTGCTTCTCATTTGCCTGAGACTAATAAACACTGCTAGCAGCTCTGGCTGCTGTCAGATGTTAAGCAGCTGAAGGCTGATTATTTCAAGTTACAAAATATTTTTTTATTAACTGATGCTACTTTCAGCAGCACCAACTTTGCTTTTCATTTTTTCAGTTCAGTTTAAAAAGATCTCTGTTTTCTCTTTCCCAGTTTCACAAGTCTCATTTACCATAGCAGACACACCGTGAAGACACGAAAGTAGCTCTATCTGTGAACTGGAGAAAAATTTCTAACCCTGCCATCTGATGTATACTTCCAAGAACATTTGCAGATGAAACACTCCAAGTTTTGCATCATGTGTTGTCCATTGATGTAGTCACCCAGAATAGTGAATTGTGCCTGAACGGTATCTCAGGGGATAAGATGACCACACTACTTCCATCAGCTTTCTGAAATTGAGGTGTGGTGTATGGGAAGTGTTGAGTGACAGCCTAAACCAGTGATTGATCACCTGGGGAAAAGATCAGCTCAGCCCTGGAAGCACAGGTGAAGACAATTCGGCTGTGTGACCAGAAGGAGTGGAGCCTGGCTTCACCTCTCTTAAACCCTATTTAAAGGCTGACTGCCAGTAGGCAAGGATCTTTTTGTAGAGTTTCCTTCCTTGTGTAGTTTTTCTCCTGTGAGTCTGTCTTTGGAGACAGGTGAGAGTTCTTTCCCTGTTTGTCTCTTTATTATTCCACTGTGCTAATCTCCCCAGCTGTAACAGCGTGGCATTGTAGAAAGTTCTTCTCAGTGTCTGCTGCAGAAACATTATGATTACTTAGAGACTATACACCTAAAGCCCCTTTAGTCACTGCTTCTTAGACCCAGAATACAGACATGCTCTCAGCTTTTCTAGTACCACAGCCCTGGTGCTACAGAACATGGCAAGAATTGTAAAGCTGTAATCCTGGGTAATACTGTTGCTGTTGCCCATCTTGGGCACAGCAGTTTGGCTGTGGGCAGTTCCTATATCTCAGAATACAGCAGGATTTTGAGGAGATTGCCCTTCTCTTACAGTTTTTAGCTGGTATTATAAAACAAAAACAAACAAACAAACAAGATGCCAAGAGAATCCTATTTCTATCCATGGATTCTTGGTAGTCCTAAAATTACTCTCTAGATTGAGATGTTGCCATTGCCTCTTTAAAGCAAAGTCTTCGGAAAGCTTGGAACTTTGGTTTGAGGTAATAGCCAAAATTCCATGGATTTGGGTGATAAAACATCCAATGGCTTCCAATATGTTACTCATTTTGTATTATACAGTGGTCCTCCTCCTAATGGTCCCTCTAGAAAACAATGTCATTGTTGTCTTACTATATAATTATCTCAAATACAATAATTGAGAAACTAAATCCTCTATTTTCAGTAACTAATTGCAAGCTCTTACTAGCTAGTGATCTTAAAATGCTTATAGAAGAAATCTGGAGAAGATGACGTGTCCAAGTAAAGCATCACAGAAACCTCTCCT
>JAOWBP010002392.1:13958490-13970953 GCA_028571105.1 Tragopan temminckii
ACTGAACTCGTGAGCAGATCTGAGGTGGGCAGTCGTTAGTGAATGTGCGCGAGAAGCGCTGCGTGCTTTATCCCTGCTATCCCTGCCTTCCTCATCTCTAACGTGCAACGTCCCGCGCTGTTCCACCACAAAGAAATCGTAGCGGTAACACCTTATCCGATAGGCCGTCCGTGGGGCTCTGGGAGCCGCCTCAGTGCCACCTCCTTCGTGCATAGCTGTACGAGGGAAGCGCCAACAGAAGCGCGTCTGCTCTGTCAAGTGCCCGTTTCCTCAAGTACTTTCTCGGCCGCGTTGATTTATTTCCCACTAAAAAAAAAGTGCGCTCTCTCCCAGTGCCAGCTCCAAACAGATGTTGCTATGGGAACTGCCAACTGATTCTTAGCTCAGCTTCCCTCCGGCTGAAAGCACCCAGCTGAATGAATAGTTGCTTGAAATGCCTGAGGATGAAAGCAGTGCTTGCAGCAAGCAGGGTGCTCTGGAATTGAGCTGTTCCTACGCTGCTCTCTGCAGCAGCTCTGTAAGCAAAAAAACTTGCCTGTGTGCTACCAGGGATCCTCTGGTATCTGAAAGGCTGTGAATGCGTTTGTTAGTTACTTGATAAAGAAACATCTTGTTCTGAAGTTGGTTTTAAGACATTGCCCAGTGGTATTGCTTACATCAGTGCAATTTCAGTGCAATCAGGTACTTAGTCATACATGAAATATTTGCATGTTGACATTGCGGACAGTCACTTTGTTCCAGGCGTGATGTGCCTGCTATGTGCAGCAGGTGATGCTAAAAGAGCTTCAAGTTTTCAAGTGAAGTAAAAACAGTGGGAAAAGGTGTATTTGAAATTACAACTGCTTTCAAAGCTAATGGGAGCTCTTAACCATTTAAGAGTTTTCCTCAAAGGAATGAGACAGGTTGGACTACTGCTCCTGAGTTCTGTCACTGGCCTCAGTTGCTTTTATGCCCTTCCTCTGCAATACTATTTGTGATCCATTTTAACAGTTGCATAGAAGGGAAGGGATGCGGGAGCTTTAACAAAAGAAAGAATAGTCAATTTTATTTATGCAGTGTTTGTTTTCATATCAAGTTTCAGTTCTTTTGGTCACAAAGGTAGCTTTCATTCTCCACGTAGCCTGTTGAAATGGAAGTTTCCCAATTAAGATGAGTTCCAGTGTCCCTATTCAATTCGTGCCGCGTTGCTGCGAATGTTGGCTATGCAGTAATGTCAGAAAAGCTGTGAGCAGCAGCTCTTGTAATCATAGTCTTATTTGTGTAATCTTGTGTCAACCTTACTGTAATCACAAATTCTTGTTTATTAAGAAAAGCCTATGAAAAGTGCCTTTTGCCCCTCTTAAAGAAAGAAAGGCTTTAGTGGAGTGGGGAAAGCTGTACTGTTGTCATTAAACTTGAACAAAGAGGAATCATTGCTTTCTCTTATTTTTGCTGATGCTGTGTACAGGAGAAATTAAAAAAAAAAAAAGGACTCGACAGCTGAAAGAACTGGGATAGGCTCTGCTTAGCAGTCCACCACTTTTTCTGTTTGTTTTCCTGCAGATGTTTGAGTAAAGCAAGTGTTAACCTTAAGAAACAGATGAAAATATTTTTCTTAGTATTATTTGCTTGTAATGTATCATGTCTTATCTATAATGTATTATTTTATGCCTGTCCAATTGTCAATAGAGTCATGTTGGAAATATTGCTGGATTTGAGAACTAGTAGAGCAGAAAAAATGAAGGCATAATGAGTGATTTAGGCTTGCTTATTGTTAGTAACAAAGAGCTGTAACTTGAAGTAAAAGCAAAGGGACACTTAAAATCTTGATTAAAATTGGTGACTAGGTGAAGAACAGATTCAGCTGTGAGGTTGTGAGGTGGAATCACTAGAGAATGTTCCCAGCTTACAGCACCACTCAGGTGGTGCTGCAGTCAGTTTTACTCTTCACCCACACCAGCACTTAGCAGAGGAAATGACCCTGAAGAGGCATGGGAGGCAGCTGAAGGCTCAGCGCCCAATGATCCAGTGTAGCTTCTGAATAGTGTATTGGCACTTCACAGGCATAAACTGGATGCTCAGTGTCAGACAGAGTTCCCTTGTGGTGAATGGAGCAGTAATTTGCTCCTGTATACAGAAGACCTAACACCTCCTCTGTTTTTAGCCTTGTGTTGAACAGAGCACAGCTACATCCGTGATTCAGGCCCAGCACACCTTCTTGAACATGAATCAGTGAAATCCATCTGACATACTGTCAGTAAATCATGGGTCCTGGTAGAATTGGTCAAGTTTGAAGTAACTATACACGACCCAACAGAACAAATTAGAGTAGTTACACAAATCCTAACTTTTCCTGTGCTCTTGCAGCTAACTACTAGAAAAGATGGCAACTCCTGCCTCATTTCTTCATCAGGGTGGAGAAATCAGTTGTTTATGTGTAAGACTGAAAAAATGTTAGTAGTAGAAATTTGCAAGTACATGGATAGGGGTTGGAATAGGAGATAATAAGTATTCTTTCAGCCAGACCAAAATTGGATTTGCATTCCTTTTTTTCCCTCCTTTATTAGGAAGGACCAGTCTACCTCATTGATATGTCCTATGCACTATCCCCTTTTAACTACGTTCTGTTCCTGATCACAAATGTGGATCAAGATAGACTTATTTTTAGAGCACGATACATTTTGAAGCATGACATTAAGCCAAAAAGAAACAAGGAATTTCCAAATGTAAGAGTTAGTTCCTCCAGAAAAACCTTCAGGCAAAAGAGTGTTAAAAAGCACTTTTATAATTCTTTACTCCTTTAATTATTCCCTTTTAAATGTCTATTAACGAGTTCTTCAGTAAGAGTGAGCAGTAGTAGTGGTGCCTATGATGTCCTGTGGCAAATCTTGACCAGCTGCTTGTCAATAACAGCTCCCAAGTGCAGAATGGTTAGGGTGCTTTAGTGAGAAGCATCAGCCCAACCATTTGGACTAAGTGTAAAGGATCTACCAGAAGACAAATTGTTTTGAGTCTTTTCCTAATATTTATACGCAAGAAATGATGGGAAACTTTGTTAAGCAGTATTGTGTGGGAAAGTTTCTTCACTCAAATAAAATCCTGCTGTGTGAGATAAATCCTTCAGTTTTTAGCTGTTCCCACAGCACCAAAACTCCACGTTCATTTCAGGAGAGCACTTAAGTTATTCCCAACTATTGCAGTGAACCAAAATCTTCCGGCATCCTTTCCTTCATGATAAGTTTATCTCTGTAAAATAGCAAGTGATGTAAGACTGCCTCCACTTTTTGGAGAGCCTATGTTTCTCACTTACTGAGCAAACAACTGGAAACAATTAACCAGCTCTTGAACTCAGTGAAATTTGACATAAGTAAAAGGATAATCTAGCATAGGCTATAGCTTCTCTACAGAAACACTTCAGTGTGCTATTTGCTGTATTAAAAGTGCTTGCAAATAATAGTGGAATTAGGGTGGACAGGACTGTATTTCATCTTCCTCTTTTAAAATTGTAACTCCTGCATTATTCCTTCCAGAAAATCATAACTCATCAGGCTCTTTGGGAAATGTTGTTTATGCACATTCCATTTTTCTGTAGTAAATTGTTTGGGAAGTTGGGTATTTCTAAAACATTTTTTCCACCTGTTTTTCTGGAAGCAATAGGAATTTCAAAAGTTGGTGCATAGCTTGCATTCTGGCAATTGGAAACAAAGATCTGATTTATTTTAAGAATCATCTACCATGCATGAATGATATGCTCTGCGTAAAGTGGTTTTTCCCAGCTTGGTTAATTCTTTCCACTCTTTCTACCATGTCTTGTGCTAACTTGAGTAAAATCATACTGGAACTTGCCTCTTTTTAGGTAGGGAATGTTTGTCTCTTCCTTTGGTTAGTTACATATTGTGAAAATCCACACAACAGTAACATTTCCTTGAAAGAAGCTTTTCTACAGGCAATTCAGAATTGCCGCGATATTTGATGTAGGCATTTCTAACTACTCTAGTTCAAGTTGAATCCCTACGACACAAGTCCAAACCATTCCTGTCTGTTAATTCACTTGAAATCACATTGATCAACAAATGCTTCCCTAAGACAGTTTCAAAGGCAGGAATCTCATACCAGAATTCTGCAACTCTAGCAAAATACTGCAGTGCTATAAAACCTCACTGCTGAGGCTGTGCAAGCATCCCACTGAGCGGAGATTAAATCCAACACGTTAAAAATGTTCCAACAATTATTCTCCATCCCTTCCCTTATTCACCATGCGTGTCTTGATAGGTTTACTGATACAGCTACACAGCGAGTTGCCTGCAGGGCTGCCATGGGTCTTGTTTTTCATGCATGTGAATAATTAAAGCCCTGAAAACAGACTCGCTTTTTGTTTTTCTATCTCTCTACTGTGTATTGACTGCTTTCAGGGGCCAAAACACGTAGTTGGTTTGGCTGTGCCTCACATCCTTGCCCTTTCTCCCTCACTTACCTGCTGTCCTAAGCTAAGAAGCCATCTTCGTTTCTTGTGCTTCTTTAAATGATGATGGGATGTATCCTGATAGTGAAAGTCAGTTTTTAATTGGAGTTTCTTTCTCCAGATGAGTTTTTGATTATAAGCAATGCTTTGGAGCTCAGCCCAGGACTGTGGTTCCATCGAGTCTCTTTTAAGGGGCTGTTGCTGAGGCCTTGCTAACAGACAACCAAACTGTCTATTCTCCATTACGTTTTCAGTGCTGACCCACTGAAAGATGCTCAGAAGTCCACAGAGACTCGGATGTTGGTGCTGAGGGAGTAACGGGGGAGGCTGGGCGCTTCCAAGCCTCTCCGTGTAGCCCGAGCACGGAGGAGAGCGGCCCCCCCAACCCGAGGTCGCACTAACGCTTCCCGCCCTTTGGCGGGGCTCTCACAGGCGGGGCCGCGACCGTTAACTCTCGCGCGCGGCACCGCCACGCGCTTCCCCCGTCTCCATGGCGCCGGAAGGAATCGCCAATCAGAAGGCGCGGCGCCGGTCACGTGCGGGCGGGCAGTCATGGCGTCCGAGGGGGACGGCGCGAGCGGAGCCGCTGCAGGCATGGAGCCGCTGCAGGGTGGCGGAGCGGGGTGCGCGGACACCGGCAGCGAGAGCGGCTCGGACAGCACCTCGCTGTCCGTCAGCTCCGAGTAAGGGCGGGGCGAGGCGGGGCGCAGCGCAGCCCGCGGGGAGCGCGGATAGGCTGAGCGTTGGCGGACGTCGTTTTGGGCGAGAGTGAATAAATGCCAAGTGCGTGGCATTTGTCCTGCCTGCAGCAGCCTTACACGCCCCGAAGTCCCTGCAGTTCCAGGCAGGGAGCAATGGGCGTTTTCTGTGCTTTTTTCCGCCCAGAACTTTCCTCTGTGCCCTGAAGGTGCCGTGGTTTGGCGTCTTTGTCGTGTCCTTTGCTCAGCTGTGTCATTTATCTGTGTTTTCTGATTAACGCTCTTTTCAAGTTGTGTGCTGATGCTAGTTTTAAACAAAGCGTTCTTTCTCTATGTAGTCAAATTATCTAGTTCTAGTGTAAGATTTATGAATGCACGCTAGCTTCACTCAATTATTGATATGATTAGGTACGTCTCCGTTGTGCTTTTCCTTGTTTGATCGCTACCGGGGCAGGCTCAGGTTGGCAGGAGGAGAGATCTGGCAGCCTGAGCTGCGCTTGGCTGTTCACGAGAATCTTTCCTGTGGAATGTCTTAGAAGTTCTTCACAAAGCTGCTAATACTGATTTCTACGTGCATGGAATCAGAAGCTTTCTAATGTTCACCTTAAATGTTTTGATAAATTAAATCACTGATGACTTGCCCTGCAGTGATGGCTGCTGATCCTCGTGCTCCTGTAATAGCGTTCTGAGGTTCATCCTGGTGTGGAGTGGACAGTTTGGCCTGTTGCTTTCTCAGCCATCTTTTTTTTCCCCAGCCAGAAGAGCGTGTTTTCCTTCAGTCTCTTTCCATTTAAGAGATGTTTATAAACTACTTTGTATTTGTCCCTGTGCTCTGGGCCTGTTCCAGTTATGTTTCTTTTAGACTATACCATCCAAAGCTGGACGTGGTTGACACATCGCCATTGCCAAACTAGAACAAAAACTTTTTATGCCTTGTAGACAGCACTCCTGCTAGTCCATCCTGCAGTTGCGTTGCCTTTCCTATTCAGCATCTTGATGCTAGTGATCTACTCCAGCTGCTAGAACTCTTTCTGAAGCAGTGCTGCGTCTGTACTTTATTGTTTTGTATTTTTGCATGTGAATCTGAATGTGTTATTTTGGCATGTCTTAAATTTCATTTTGTTTTTTCTTTTTGTTATTTTAAGATGATTTAAAAACTCTAGTCTTGTCTTTCAGCGAGGTTACAGTATAGTCCAGCCTTTAAAAGCATAAAGGAGAAATAATGGGAGAGAACAAATAGATGCCATTTTTTCTCTAAGCCCCATCATGCCCATGAATGTAATTACTAATTAAAACTAATTAAAGCTTGGATATGAAAGAAACATTTTTTTTTTGCTTACTTCCACAGAAGTCAGCAACAGTAACAGTACTTTTTGCAATGGCTGGAAGGCATTTGGAGAATCTGTTTTGGTGTTTGAAAGGGATGTCTTTCCTTCCCAAAGCTGTCCTGGAAGAGTTCCCATTCCCATGACAAATTTAAAGCGTTAAGCTTTTAATATTCAGGAGATCATATACATTCTTGCCTTGTACTCTCCATATACCTTCCCTGCTTGAAGTAAGTAGATGTCATTTGCAGAGCAGTCTTTCTTATCAGAGCTATCACTGATTGTTCTTCTTTGTTTCCCAGTGACCTTGAGCCTGAATGGTTGGATGGTGTGCAGAAAAATGGGGAGTTATTTTATTTAGAAATGAGTGAAAGTGAGGAAGAAACTTTACTTCAGAATGCCTGTCCAGAAATACCGTCGGTGAATCATGTCAGATTTCGTGAAAATGAAGCGGAAGTCATTCAAGAGGGATCACGAAAAGAAAGAAAGTATGAACTGAAGAAACTGACAAAAATATTAAAGAAGAAGAATCTTTTACCAAAGCATTCTAGTAAGAAAGGAAGTGGAAGCTGTAACGTGCGCTCCAGTGGTCCAACTTCCATACTGAAACACAACTCCACTCAGAAGATGGGTGAAATACAGCAGAAGTACAAAGACATATATGTTTATGTAAATCCCAGAAAACTGTTGGAGAATTCTGGAGAGGATGAGCAGCACAGGCTGCTAGAGGCCTTGGTAGGAATTGTCCATCAGTCTTCCTGCAGCAGCAGAAGAGCAGAAAAACAAGGCAAGAAGGATAAGGTCACCAGAGGAATCAGTGAAGAGAAGCTTGTAGTACATGGCTTGGTGCCAGGCAGTTCAGCAATGAAAACAGGCCAAATCTTGATTGGTAAGTTAATCAAGTGAACACACTCTTCTTTTAAAATGAATATTTTTATTTTATTTTATTTTTTGAGAGGTAGCTGCCTTGAGTACTCCCAAGATGTAAGTAATGCTTACAACTACTGTTTTGTAAATTCCTGAGGTACTATTTTAAGTAAATGTCACTGCATTTGGTGTTTTGTCACCTATTCAGTGTTACTATATTAGTGGTTTTAAGAAGATGTGACATAAACCGGAAGGCATTAAGGAGATGATTGTCCTTTTAGCCTACAAGGAGCAAGCATCTTCAACTTAGGAAAAAGAAGTACTGCCTCACATCTTTAATTTAATGCAGCATTTACTCTGTAGATAACTGTGCCTATGGAAAAACTTGAGTGTGTGCCAAATATTGTATTTTGTTTTTATTCTTTTCTACCACTCTTCTTAGAATATGCTTTATGTGGATTTTGAGACAAAAAGAAAAAAAAGAGAAAAAGCATGGAGTTAATATATATTTTTTAGATTTTGTCTGTGTACGGTCTTCAGTCATTCTTCTGTCTAGCAATGAGAAGAGCTTCTTCAGCAGTTGTGATCAGCAGGCCTCTCAGCTGCAGAATGAGAAGGCAGAGAGCCAGCAGAGCAGCTCTTTTGTGTTGGTTTGGCTCTTGCCAGATGTAAGGCGATGCAGCTAAGTTACCGGGCAGGAAACAAACCCAGAAGAAAAACTGTTCATATAGTTTTTGCTGGTGTGCTGAGTTAAACCGGATTGCAGAAAGCCTGACAGGCACCAAGGCTTGAATAACATACAGGAATGAACTTTCCTGGCCAGTAGTGAAGGAGCAGATGCACGTGCTCCCATTTCCAGCATCAAGAGGCCACTGAAATAAGTGACTTAGTACTCATGAACTCCCAACCTCAGAGACTGTAGATGTGAGACTGCTAACTTGCGCCTGCAAGGGGTGGAAGGTGGTTAATTGCCCTTGAAGTTGCTCTCTAGTAAGGAGCAAGCAAAGATAAGATTTTGGTTAAAAGATCATGAAAATCTTAATGCTGTAGTAGCACAAATTGCACAGACTCAGCTTGAGTGCTTTAGAAATTCCAGTGCTGTGTGTGTTAAAATGCAAATCATGCTTTGACTAGCTCATTCTTCTAGAATAGGTCTTCAGTACATTGCTAAAGAATACTCGAGGGAAAATTGGATAACTTTCAAATGCTACCAGAAAGAACTGATTAGTCAGGAAGTGAGGAATGAAGAATGAGGGGGAGGAGGAAGAGAGTTTCAGATCTACTGTGCTTAATAGTATTTAATCTAATTAGTGTAAAGCTGGGTATTTATAACCTGCAAGTTAATTTTGGGACACACGTTTGTATGTAACCACCTGTTTGTAAGAGCAGCTGTGAAGTCAGAACAACATAGACACATACCATATCCAGGAGAAGATGCTAACCTTCTCAGTGACAGTGGTACATTATCTGCAGCATTCAGTGTTTCCTGGAGCTAATGACACGATTTTGTTTTTTGTTTTGTCTTCTCTTAAATAGAAGTTTACATTTAAGTTAATCTAAGAAGTCCAGCAACTTCATGTGTCGTAGGGCTGACAACCAATAGTGCTTTGGTTTGGGATGTTGGAAAGAAGTATTTTCAAGCATATTACAGTTATCCAGCTTTCAGTTGGGAAAATGAGCTGTGTTCTGTGCCAACAGTATAAAATATATAATTTGGAAGTATTTTTATATGAAAATTACACATCTACAGTGAACACTGAGTACTCTAAAATTTTTATGTGGTGTCTAGAAACAGAGCTTTGCATAAATTAGGCGTTTAGATTTCAGTGCTGTCAGCATAAAGATATACAGTAAAAATACTTCTGATTCTCTCAGAAAAACTGCTTGGCTTACTGGCTCTGTATTGTACTTCGGATGATGAGTATTACATTATATACCCAAAGCCTGACATAGAAACAGCTGTAGTTCAGTGGAGGGCCTTTTCAGATCCTCACAGGAGCTGAAGTTACACAGAAAGTTCAGGAAAAAAAGTCAATATAACTTTGCTTGTAAGTTTCAGGAATTCTGTTCAGAATTGTGGACAAACACAGTAAAGTATATTTCTGTGGTCAGTCTGAAACCTGATCAGTATAGCATGATGCTGGCTGACTAGTTTGTGTATGACTTTGTTCATCTTCATTGACCTTCATATGCACAGATGTTAACCTGTTCCTGATTTTTTTTTTTTTAATATTAATATTTTAATGACCTGCAGTGGGTGATGCAGACCATTTCTGTGTCAGTGTTTTTGTTTCTTTGCTCTTTGTTTTTAAGTGAATGCCAAGTATATTTTCCCTATTAAAAGCCATGCTTTAAAGTGGTATACTGCGGGTTTCCTGGTGACCATCTTGCAGTGGGTGTTGTGGGCGTTTTTGTCTCAGCATATCGTTACTCAATTTGATCTGTTGGCAATCAACATAAAATTTGAAGTCATTCCAGTATTGAGAAGACAGAAACAGAGCAGAAAATTAATAACAATTTAAAGTGCATTTTGCCCACCTTCTTTGTGCTCAAACACCTCTCCTCTCCCTCTTCCTCATCTCAGCCCCCCTGTTCCTGGTGACTGCGCATCTCCATCTCTTCAGGAAGGTAATGAATGGGGCGGGAGGCTGGGATTGTATGTGTGGTGCCTTCCTTCTGCCACCCCTTGCTTCTTGTTTTCCTTTGCTGCATCATAACTCTTCCACAGGCCATAAGCTTTCAAGGAATGAGTCCTCTGTGGGCTCCAGCCCTTCCTGTAGTGACTGCTGCACTCTTAAATACACGGGCAGAAGTGCCGCTGGCTACCTTAGCGGGGCCAGGTGTGCTGTGAGTTGCTGCACTGGCTCCACTGAGTGGCAGGAGGTGGTTCATGGCTTTCCACACAGGTCACTGCTACAGCACCCAGCTGCCCACATCCTGGCAGGGGTGCCCTGTAGCATAGTCTGCCTCTCTGATCTTAAAATTTGTGCATTCTAGATTTTTGTGTTTTTTTTCACTTCACGATTTGTGTTTGTGATATGGTAAATAATAATGGAGTTACTGGTTACTTTGTATTTTCCTTAGCAACGTAGTTATTTGTCAGCAGTAAGTATGGTTGCCACTGAAGTGGCTGCTAAGGCTGAGTCATGAGGGAGGCTGAGATTTTTTTACTTTGAATGACCAGTTAAAAAGCTGTTATTGCTTTAACATTTTTAGTAGAAATAACTGCTTTTTTTTCCAATAAATAATTGCTCTCCTCTGATGACTTCTTCAATTGATTCTGATACGTGTATCCCTTACTGCATCAAATATTAAAAAATAAAACATCTGTTTATTAGTTGTGGAGTGTACTTCACTTTTTTTTTAATATCGGGTATGGAAGTCATAATTCTTGTTGCTATTTTTTATCAACCAAGTAGAATGCAGCCACTGGCCATATGAACATAAACATAAGTTTTGTAAGCTAAGAAACTGCTCCTTTCCTCTGTAAAAAGATGGGACTCTGTTGTTTTTCAGTTCTTTTTAATGTTGTTGGGTTTTTTTGTATTTAAAAATCCATCAGTCTTGTCAAATAAAAAAATCCTCGTTGCTTTTAAAATTCTTGCTGTCACTTCCATTTGGGTTAAGAAATACAGTTGCCTTTATCTCATGTAACTTAAGGGTCTTTTTTTTTTTTTTTTTGAATAATTTCTCTTACATGAATTTATTATTAACAATATGCAAAACCTGTTCTGCTATGTAAAACTTTCAAGTTAAATCTTTGAATGCATCTTCAAAGACAAAAAGCTCCACCAAATACTCACTGTTAGATCCAGGGAAATAAGGGTTATAATAGGAAATGCCGTTATAATTTGATTTCCTCTCCCCTCCAAACTGAAATCTATCCAATTCACAGCAGGGGATACTTTCTGTAAGTGCTGATGATGACCATCTTTACTGTGGTATAAATGGAAAAGTAATTCCAGCGACACTGAAAATGCAGAAAAGCTCTTTCGCCTTACCCTCTTTGAAATCATTTTTCATACTTATTGCACTTGTCACTGAGCATCTGAATGTTGTGCATGAGTTCTCTCATCTGATCAGTGGGTTCAGCTGTCAAAAAGCTTTAAGAACTACCTAGGGAGAGGGATTATTTCTAAAAGATAGTAAACATGGATCGTAATAATCAATTCTGAGCAACTGTGTAGAAGATGCAGGCTACTGTTGCAGGCATCAGTTGAAAGGTGCAGATCCCAACCCCCTTTACTGGCAAAAGGTTTTCTGTGGGCTTTTATTAATTCTCTTGGTGTTATGTGGGAGGGTTATTGATTTCCTCTGTATGAAGAAATGTTTAAGTAGTAATCTTCTCTCATTTGAATAGTAAAAACACAGATAATCATTGTTGGAGGTCCAAAGCTCAAGTTCTGTGCACAATATTGTTATTCAGCAATTGATCACAGATTGGTACAACAGGCAGTTGTTGCTGGAAAGCAGAGCGTAGCATGAACTGGTTGTTTAAAACAATAATCCATTTACATAAGCAGCTTGCAGTCATCTTCTGACAGTTAAGGTAAATAACATTGGTGGTTGTTGTTGCTTTTTGTCATTTGCTACGAGCTAAGAGTTCTGTCAGAAGAATGTTCTTGAAAGGACCACAATACTTGTAAGAGTTTGAGATTTTCCATGGGAAATTGCCATATATGGTGCATTGTTGAAAAGTCTCTCCAATGTAGAGATGTTAAGCATACAAGATAGAAGTACAGAGCTTGCGTAAGCCTTGCTGTGCTCTCACTGTGGAGTTTGGGATGTCGTTTATGTTCTTTTAATCTCCTCTTGAGGCATAACAGCATTGGTTTGGGTCGAAATAGCCTGCTAACGCACAAAACAAGTAATTGATCTGGCTTTCTTCAGTAAAATGTGTTCCACGCTTTGCCTTTTTTGGAAGGGAATACGTGAATATTTATAAGTACTTTTACTGAGCCATTACTGAGAACAGAGGAAATCACATGAAATTTAAAAAGTATCACTCCTCTCCCATGTGAATGGCGTGGCTCTGATTTTTCATTCAGATTAAAATGTTCATTTGCCATCACAGCATGGAAGTGGCATTCACTCATTAGCCAGTACCCCCTGGCCTAATGCAGAGTTCTGCT
>JAOWBP010002392.1:13971053-13990121 GCA_028571105.1 Tragopan temminckii
TGTGTGCAGGTTTAGCTGTATGGAACTAATATTTAACAAAGGTAAAAAACCTGTGCCTCATGGGACAAAGTGACAATCCGTCCTGAGAGAAATATCTTAGTGATGCGAGCAGTCCTGACGCTTTTCTAAACTTCATCTTCTTTAGATGGGAAAAAATTTATCGATCACTTT
Source organism: Tragopan temminckii (assembly GCA_028571105.1). Lineage (NCBI taxonomy): Eukaryota > Metazoa > Chordata > Aves > Galliformes > Phasianidae > Tragopan > Tragopan temminckii. The sequence continues at coordinate 13,971,225 of JAOWBP010002392.1, forward strand.
CATGCCACATGTTTGAGATCAATACACGTTCTTAGGTAACAGTGGGTGAGAAGTGTTTTGTACTGAGATAAAACTGAAAAGACTGAATGAAGAAAATAGGAACAAATTCTTGACTGTCTTTTATGTCAGTTACATCACTTCAGTAAAACTTGGTTCTCTTTGGCACTGTGTAGAGAATGTATATGGGCATCTAATAGTTTGTAGACTGGGAGCAAGTTTTTGCAGTAAATGATAGAACTCAAAACTTGATTCTTCATTTTTATTGAACACACACGCACACATGGATAGCTTACTGTATTCGTTTAAGAGAAGGATATGTGTTTTTCTATATTCTTATTGACTCTAAGTTCGATATCCTGAAGCTGTCAGAAGAAAAAAAATATTTTGTCAAGTGCAGTTGTTCAAAATCTCTCTAAAAATGGAAATGAGACCTTGTCCTAATGTTCTTCATCTCATGTCTTTCAAGCCAGACAGTAATGAGCTGAGGGACTTAGAGAATGCAAGCCAATAAGAGCAGGTCAAGTGCTATTCTACACAGTATTTTATTATGCAGTATAATTTGAAATTGCAAATGTATTAATGAAAAAGCTAAAAAAAAAAAAGTTTTATAACAAGTTTGAAAAGAATATTTCATAGAAACATGTGCTCTTGTAACGTCTACTTCAGCAAAACCAGAAAGTGTGTACTTAAGAAAAGTCAATTGTGCTTTTTAGGTTTTTTTTTACCTACTTTGTAGAGCACAAAATGATTGAAAAATGTACTTGTAGTGCCATCTGTACAATTTTTCTCTCTTCTAGCAAAATGTCTTTCTGTGTGTCATTCAGCTACATTTTAGTCTGTGGAAATTGACATAACTCTGCAAACTACCAAGTTTAAGAAACGCTGATGTTTCGTTTTTTTAGTTTATTTAATGTAAATTGATAAAATATGAGTGACGTTGAATTCTGTATTTCGTATACAGTCTTTTTGATAGATTTAACATCTAAGAACCTGAGTCACCTCTCACTTTTAAGTTGTTCACATCTTTAAAGGGAAAGAAACGTTTCTTAAAGAAAATGTTGGAAGCAGTATTAACAAAGGAATACTTGCATATATAAACTTTTACTGTCATTAATTACCACACTGGGTAGATCTTGTGGCTGTGTTCTGCTTTAATGTGCTCCATGTTCGTAATTTTACATACTTACTATTGTGCTAGTAGTGCCTTTCATTCTGTTACTTAACAGTCTCTGTTCACTACATTCTGTTTTATTTGGTGAAAAGAAAAGGCCAAGGGCCCCACCATCTCTGCTCTGAAAAGTCGGTACTGATGGGTGTAGTTTTTCTTAGTCAATGTCAATTTGCAGTTCTTCCATAGTGATATTGCATTTTCTGGCAAAATGAAGGTAGCCTTATGGGACTGCTTTGGCAGTGTCTTCTGGAAAGCTACTCCATTTATGGTACGTGATTACATTTTTACAAATTGAATGGAATAAATATTTATCTCTCCAATGAAAGTTTTACAGACGTACATTAGATGTCAAATAAATGGAACACTTTGAGTATAAAGCATGTAAATACTGATGGATTTTCTTTCAAAGAGTATTTGTGTATTCTCCCCCATCAGATGTCATCCAAAAACATTCCATTTAAGTGCTAAGGTGAATATATCTTCATTAAGCGTACACAGTTGGTTTGAACGCCGTTGTGGAGCAGAAGATCGGATGCCCACACTTTGTCTTTACTGTAGAATTCATAATTTCCCTGACAGAACAAAAAGAATACAAACAATTTTTTGTTTAAACAGTGCTTCAGATTAGTACAGGAGCAACTTAGGTTTTCTCTTGTATTTGTGAGTGATGATCTTAAATACATGGTACTACAGTGTTCTTCAACAAAGAAGCTAGTAGTTCTGATGATAATTGTTTATTGTATTAGTGCTGCCTGAATGCTCCATTCTTGGTTGCTAGCTGTCAAGTCCTAGGACTCTGGTTTGGGCTCCTCTACTTGCTTTTAAATGCTGCTGCAACTTTCAACTAACCTATATTTGAGTTGTTCTTGTTGTGGTGACGATTCACTAGATCAAAACTTTACTGTTCTATGTATCTGAAATTGCGGAGTTAGGGAGAGAGCTGCTCATACTTGAAAAAAGAAGTCTTTCAAAGGAGCATTCATAATTTTTTTTTCACTGATTTCTCTTGTCTTTGTTGCACACTCCATTCTTAAACCTTCTATCTGTTTGAGGGGGATAAGGCAGAAGTTGTTATAAATTGTTAATGCCTCTACAATATTTTCCCTTGCTTGAAATAGAAATTCTACTTTGATTTTTGTACCTTATAGTTGAGCATGGATTTTAAGTTTGTAAGCTTTAATTCAGTTCTATTTGCTTTTTATCTGTGCCTCTAATTTTTCCTGGATGGAGGGAAAAGGCTTTGCTGGTTATTTTTGTAAAGCAGTACAAGCATGGAAGTAAGGACTTCACAGCATTCAAGTAATAGACTACTGTTTCTAAGTATAATAAATGTTCCAAGTAGATGTCATCTACTTAAATGCAGTTAAGTAATTTATAACTGGATGCCATATTCAGTTTTATAACAACATTGTTTGGCTTTGTACTGTGCTGTAATAGCCTCTAATTTATGTTTTTATCTCTTTTATCTCCAGGAGATGCTCTAGTTGCTGTAAATGATGTTGATGTAAATTCTGAAAACATAGAAAGAGTTTTGTCTTGCATTCCAGGTCCTATGCAGGTACAGTTGAACATTTATTCCTAATGTCCTTTTTTTAAAAAACAACAACAACAAAAAAACAAATAGTATGTATAGTCTTTTTTTTTCTTCAGAAAAGTAATTTAGGTGATCTTTCTCAGATGAGGAAGTTCTATTTTTGACATGTGCAGTCTGACAGTAGAATGTATGAAGCAAGCTATTGATGTATAGCTTGCAAATAACTGTCAGCTGTAGTGGCATTGAATGGTTACAGTGCTATTTTGTTCTCCCTTGGAAGTAAGTATGGTAGAGCCAAAGAACGAAGTATAAAAGAATGTATGCTTGGCATTTTAAATTTGATTACATTGTTCTTAAAATAATAATTGCTGTATAAATACTGAGATGAAATAATTCATCAGTATAAAAGAATCACAAATCCTGATTTAACATGTAGTGCTATTAAAGATATTTAAGAGGATTTAAATGGAGATATTGATAGTTTTTGCATTTAAATAGAAAAATAGTGTTTAAAAGCCTTTAGCTTAAATGTTTTTAAGATCTTTCAATACTGAATAGTGATAAAAATGGATATTAAACAAGCAAAATAGATAAATGATGTATTTTCTTACAGAATGCAACTACAGTTGTCTTCTAACTGAACAATAATTTTGAAACTGTAATAAAGAATTAAATAATAAAGAATTACAACAGTGAGTGCAAATTACCTACAATGTTAGTACCATAAAATTAAGTGTTTTCCACATCCTGGTGGACAGGAAGACAAGGTAAAAGTTGTAACTTGGTACAAGACAGAGGAGGTTAAAATGATAGTGTATCTTACGCTATGCCTGTAGTCCCTGGTAGTTTTATTCCAGGTAGAATCTGAGAGGTGAAAATAAACATGTTTTACTGTCCAGAGATAAAAAGAAGTTTTTGGTTTTGTCAAACATGCTTCTGTTCACAACTTGGTGTAAGTGCCTGTAGAACTGCATCTGCACTTGCAATAAGATTGAGTACTACAATGTCAGTTTAGGAAGCTTTCCAAGATACTCAACAGTATGAAGCTTGCCTAAGCTACCAGAGTTGTGGTCAGGTATTGGCAGAGCTCCATTGCAGAAAAACCTTGTCTTGCTTGATTTGGACCAAATAAGGAGTTGATGTAACTATTATTAAATATAGAATGATTAGGAAAGCAGAGATGATGTAGTTTCCTTAATTGTATCTTTGCTAGATTAGGGTGTACTTATATGTTTGTTGCTTAAATGCAGTGCAACCCTTTGCATAGTAGTGATTTTTAACGCAACGTTAACATTTATGTTGTCAGTAAATTTGTCCAGTAGACAGTGATTACTTCAACCATAGAACTATTTGTCATGTTGGCTTTCCAAAACCTTTTATTAAAGTGCAATTATTCCTTTTTTACTGTGTAATTTTAGTCAAGCCAAAAGAGTGATGGCTGAAGTAGACAAGCGGAGAACTTAAATATGTAGTTCTGTTTTTTTGCAGTGTAGAACACTGTGTTCATGCTGCTGAAGAAGCAGAGGGTTGTTGTTTCTAGGATGTGGTAATAAAGATAGCTGTTACACAAGCAAAACTGTTAATATCTTCTCATTCATCATACATTGCACAGAATGATTTCTCATTCATTGTACGTTGCATACATTTTGAAAAGATGCAATTTAAAGCAGTCTTAACATCATTATGAGTTAATTAAATAAAAAGCTGAGTCACTGCTCTTCTGGATTCACTGTAAAAATTACTGCAAGTAATATAAAAAATGACTTACCTAACTGCTCTGAGATGCAACAGTTGGCTTAACATCTCTCATTATTGTGTTACCTTTCCCAAATATTGTTAGTATTATCTGAGATTTGTCAAACTCGCTTTTGAGCATGTAGGGGCAAGAACAGGGCACTTACAAAGCAAGAGCAATCTGTAAGAGCAGACTGCTATTTCCTATTTCCCTGCTCCCACGTCAGAACTGTTTCTGTTTGGGTTCTTGCATGTCTCTTAGTCAGATAAAGTCTCAGTTTCAGTTAACTCATTTCAAAGTTCTTCAGCATTCACTGAATGTGACTGGCCAAAGCATACCCCTCAATCAATGATTGAGACAATATAATAAAGCTATGTTCTGTGATCCGTGCAATTTTACATTTCTGAAATCAAAATAGCTGCTACTTAATTTGATGCTGATCACTGCTTATGTGTTCTCTTTCTCCTATAGCTTTATTCATGAACATTCATAGAACTTGATATTACTTCTCATTTTTTAACTTTTTCTTTTTTAACTAAAAAAGAAAATCGAAACCTGTATTCAGGCAGACTTGGATAAGCTTAGTGATCTATTTTAATCTAGCTCAGTTCATGGTATTTCTGTGCATCCCATGAAATTACTAAATACACTTAGATGACAATTTACCTGAGTCACTGAGATAGCACAACAACAAAACAAAACCCCCCCTTGTATCATTCTGTGATCACTTCTAAGCAGGTAACTTATAAGTATCCAAAAGGTAACATACCTTCATTTTTGGTGAGCTTTATAGACAAACTTCCTACAGAAGTTGGTAAACTTTAGAGAAGCTAAATATTGCTCACAATAATGTGGCTATTTTTGTGATATAAGGATCCAAAAAGGTGCTTCTTCAACTTCGTTGTTATTGCTCTTTAGTATGCAAGAATTAAATTGGTATTGTGTGCTGTCTGTGACAGGTGATGCTAGAGCTTGTCTCTGCAGCCACTTATTCTTCAAGGATAGGCTTGGAAGCAGCAGAACCTCTGAGATGTTTAACAGCACAAGACTGAGGAGAGACTGAATAGGAAGGAGATACGCATAGAAGAATATACTTTTCTTTAACCATATACTTAGAAGTTGCAGTACTTTCTAAACTTTCTAAAAATATTCAGCCTGAGGCAGATAGTCAGAATCAGAAATCTCAGCCTGAATTTTTAAATTATGGTTTGGCAAATCATAAGCACATGGAAAACACAGTCTTAAACAGGAAATGGCAGGCAATGCCACCAGTTCTGCCTGTAATAAAATCCATATTCTTGAGTGTACGGCTTTCTTACAGATAAACATAGAGCATGCCTTTCTGGGATAGACCATACGTGTAACAGGAATATTTTTCAATGTATTGACACTGAAAAATGTTTAGGTAAAAAGTATTAACAAAGAAGTCAAGTATAGAAGGATTCTCGCATTATATTTTTCTGGGTTCCAGCAGTCCTAGTAACAGCTTAGGGACTTGCTGGATCATATGTTAGTTTCTAGCTTATTTTAATCTACTTCTTAAAATTCCTTTGACTTTCACTGCATCCTAGAGCAGTGATTTTACTTAACTGATTTATATATTCTGTTCCTTTCTGCTGGCTTTCAAGCTGCTTCCTAGTAAGTGCTTTTAATGCCTACAGGTTCCAGTGTCAGGAATAACAGCTGCCTGTATCTTCTTATTCTTCTTATCATTCTGTGATTTTGGAGAGCTCTGTCATGTTTAACTTTTGTCTCTTCTTTCCTAAGCTGAAAAATCCCCATCTATGTACCTCATTATTGTCACCTTCATCAGTACCTTCTTGCAGTTAGACAAGTTTTTTTAAGAACTCTTACAAGTATTGAGAATATATACATGTTGTATATTTATGGAGTGAAATATCAATATTTTCTGTGCTTTTTCCAGTTCTCCATTTTGAAATAAGTTTTTTTCCTGTTTTCTGCTGTGTATTGACTTGATTTTCTTTAAGAGAACTGGAGTCAAAGCTGTGAAAGATTTCACACTCAGTATTCACAGGAGAGTTCTTCATTTGTCACCTGTTTAATCAGATCTTGGTGCATTGTTCAGGACAGAACTTCCTTGTAGAACTGTAGTCTCTTGGTCACATTCTGTTACAGCATTTTCTAGCCTACATGATCTTTTTCACAGCAATTTTTAAAAGGCTAAACGTATACTAGAACTTGGATGAGAGTTGCTGTATAGAATCGAGTAAACTTGGAAGGGAACAGGAAGCCAAATTATGGTGAGAGGCCTTTCTCAAAATGTAGTGACTCCTCGTCTGAGTGGCGTGGCATTGCGTGCAGCCATGTGGGAGCCAGCATGGAGGCTGCAGGAGGAAGGAGAGTTAGAGTTTTGTTTGGCCCAATTCATTTGAGCACTTGCTTGAAGAGCCAGATGGCTATGTCTCTAAGACAAGACAGACAGTGATTTTTTTAGTTTGAGAGGCTAAAAGATAGGCTGCAGCAAGAATTACATCTGTGCATCATTAGTGTAGGAACTGTAGCCTAACTGTTGTGAGCAAGTTTCCACAGACAAGATGTAGTAGAAGTTAAGAGAAAGAACTCTTGCGTCTTGAGGAAATCTGCAAGGAGTTAAGCAGGGTATGAAGAAAATCCTCTGAAATACATGCAGATGGATTGACGTAGAAAGAGAACTGAGTCACAGAATGCTGCAGAAGGAAACGCTCTACAACTGTGAATGATCGAGTTACTGGGTCATAAAAAGCTGCTGCTGCTTAGCTGGATGCCAGTACTCCTTGAGTCCTTTTAATACATAGTGCATTGAATTGAAACTGAAATGATGAGAAAAGAACACGGGATGAGTTGCTGTCAGGAAAAAGAAAAAAAAAAAGGGGGTGGCACATGACAGGAGAGCATGATGGAGTGCAGTGCCATTCCAAAGAATGGGAAGAGAAATGAGGGGAATAAAAAGCTGACAGCAGCCAAAATAGGCGAAGAAAAGATTAACAAGTAGTGTTGGGAGGGAATAGAGTGGGATGGGGAGAAGGCAGCATGTGACACAAGTGGTGTAGCTAGAAGAGATGATGATGGCATGTCTCTTGGATCTAGTTGGACAGGCGGTGAGTATTTTAAAGCATCGCAGTTTCTTGTTGGCACTCCTCTAAAGGCTTGTGTATGCACATACAGGCAATTATGAAAATATAGAAGTATCTATATTTAAATGTTTATATTTAAAGCTGCCTCTACTTAGGCTTTTTGGATGTATTGCAACTGGAAAAAAAAAACAAAACTTTAATTGCACTAATCATTACGCTAAGCCGTCACTAACAGAAGTGGGATTTGGTGTGCTATGTTGTGTTTCAGATCTGCCAAGTCAACAAACATTTTAAAGTTATTTTAATGCAGACAAACAATCTTATATGAAATGAGGAACTGAGAGTGTGCCTACTTAGTTTGGCTGTCCAGCGAAAATTAATTTTCCTGTTCAGCTGTACCTGTCAGCATGCTCAAAACAGCAATGAAATGTGCATGAAGGAGCCTTGAGGATATATACATACAGAAGTGCTAATATTTAGAGTCAAATGTAGTGTATGTTTAAAAATGGTGGTAATACGTTTTGTGCTCAAACAAACTCAGAACAGTAAGTATATTTTTTCCATTCTCAAAACCATAAAAATTGAGAATGAAAACACACCAAACCACATGCTTACTTACATGGCTCACAGAGCATATAATAGCTGGCTTTGTTGTTAATAATAAATGGTTACGTAACACTGAGTATATAATTGTTTTTCCTTAAACAGCAGCAATTCTTGAATGCTTTCATATTCTACGCGTGCTTACAAAAATTCAGCATTGTAAGGTTGCCTTTTAATAAAGTTATGAAAACATCTCTTAAATGTCTCAAGCTACATCCCTCTTATTTGACGTTAGAATGTAGTTGTAAATGTATCATCACTTTCACAATAATTAATTGTTTTAATAGGTAAAACTCACATTTGAGACATCTGTATTTGAACCTGAAGGAGCCTCTCAGCAAAGGCATAAGCGGGAACAGTCAAGTATGAACAACCTGGTTCGACTTTTGTGGGGGGAAGACAGCATGGGCCTTCAACAGGCTGTACAGTGCGTTCCTCATATTGTTATGTTCCTCTCACTGAAACTGGACTCTGAAACATCTAAGGATGAGGTATGTCGCTAACTAAGAAAAGTGAAGAGGAAGGGTAAAAACTGACGGCAACCAATGTTATGCCTTTTGATATTAAAAGAAATTAAATTAATCATTTGAGTAATGAGTAGTCTGCCAAATGTCTGTTTTGACAGAAATAAAGTTTGAAATTTCAGGGGGAGAAAAAATGCCAGCATCACTGCAGACAAACTCTAATTGGGCTTAAAATCCCTTCAGCACCACTCGTTGTCTTGATAGAGAGAACAGTCCAGGTGTTAACAGAGAGAGCAGAAGCAAATTCAGAATTTCATTATTGTCTCAAATGCTCACTGTGACATTTTCAATACACAACTCAAACTGGATGTATGAAATCTGCCTAATCAAAAAAGCCTTTTCCTCAGCAGGAGGTGTTGGCAGTCCCCATACATAATCTTTCTAAACAGTCCCCTTCTGTTTAGAAATGCTAATATGCCTTTCCTCAGAAGAGTCTTGCATGTCTGCTGTTTGCAACTGACTGTTGATTCTTGCTTGGGCAATGTTTTTTCAGCTACCAAAGTACTCTTTCTTTGTCCCATAAAATTTCACATCTCTTTCCTTTTGTATTCCTCAGAAAAATTTTGCCAGTCTATGTATAACCCTTTGTAAGTTTGTGTGGATGTTCCTGATGTAGCCATAGCTACAAATGTTCTGCTCCACATGCTCGGCAGATACAGAACAGAGTGGAGGGCTGAGCTTGGCTTCTTGCCTGATCAGAAAATGACTGGTGGCCCAAGTGCACTCTTCAGGAGCAGACATTTGGAAAAAGACCTTTGTCCCCTTATGTAATTCTCCTTACATTTAGCATGGGGCCCTGTGGCCTTTATTATCTGTGCTATGGACGAAGCACAGTTTTTTCTAGTCTCCAAGGTCTTGTATGGCAGGATAGTGACAGTGTGGGGAGCAGAAAATAAGACAGTTTTGTCTCCCTCCTGGAATGAATGCTAAGATCCAGGCAGTGCTCCATCCCTTCTCTGGAATGTCTTTATCTTTTTAATACTTTTTCAATTAATATGAGTCTGTATTACTCTGATAATCTACAACAGAGAAAAAAGTGTTGCAATTATACCTAATGGAATTTTGTTTTCTAGAGACATGATTAGGGAGGAGAACCATAGAAAATTGCATATATGATACAACTGAAAATACAGTATGCAGAGTGAAATGTGTGAAAGCTAGAAAATGACAGATTTGTGGCTACTTGTGCAACTTTAATTGAGCCATTTAGTACATATGCAACATGACATTGTCCTTTCTTTTGAAAGATGCTGGGCTCGCATAGAGCCCAAGATGGGCAGGTGAGTGTGTATAATTAAGACTTACTAGGCAACCATAAATTCAGTACTTTGTAACTCTGCAGATCTTGGCTTTGCTATATAAATCACTTTTTTTTTCACTCTAATGCTTTTAAGGTACCACATGCTTCATTATGTATTGTGACTACATGTAACACAGTAAGCTCTGGTTTGCAGTTCTTTCCGATCTCATTTAAGAGACTACAAGTTTTCTTAGCAGATACTTTCATTAGAAATTAGTTTATATCAATTTCACTTACAAATTTTTAGTAGCCTTCCGTGTTTTTATCTCCACCATGAGACTGCTTCCATTAAAACATACAGTACCATAGTATTTATCTTCTCTGTTATTTACCTATAATAAAAATGAAAAAAACTAGTTTAACAATTAAATAAGTTTAAGATGCTTTATGAAAATTGGCTTAGATGTTACAAATACCTCTTCTACCTTAAGCTCTTAGTTTGTCCTATGTTACATGTACAGGACATTCATGGGGCAATTGCTATAGACTTCGACCAGTGTTTTCTTTGTCACTTACATAAATTCTATGAAATATAAAAAGAAGCAAAGAAACAAAGTAATTCGAGGTCTCTGACTCTGGTGGGTGAATAGATGTGCAAATGCATAACGGCAATTCCTGCACTTCAGAGTAAACTAACAGTGTTTTCTTGCCCCATTATTTCCCTACTTTCTCCCAAGAAATGGGATGAAGCCTGAATGTTGAGTGGAGGTAAAAGGAGGATTGTAATGCACTTGTCCTCCTTTCACACCATGGAAGAATTGTTTCCCGATAAGTCTTGGCAATTATGTAGCCCTAAATAGTCTCTGATGCTGAGCTATGCTTTGGTGATATAACCAAGCTTTTTTTGTAACACATATTAAAAAGAGAATGCTAACTTTTTGAGGGCATTTCTTTCATTTTCATTTGGTAAACAGTAAGTGACATTTGTGATGTAGAGGTACAATTCCAAATTTAGTTTACGTTAGTTCAAATTAGCACTGAATTATTATACACTCATGCAGTCTTGCACAGTGGAAAAATATAATGAACCTTCACTAAGCTTCTCTACCCATATCCTAAATGAGCTTGGTATGCAGATCGCATCCTTATAAACAATGGCAATTTGGGCTAGTTACTAATTCTTCCACTTGTGAGCCTTTGGCACCCAAAAATAGATTTAATGATCTCTAAGACTTGTAAGCTTTATCTAACAGTCTTACAGGAAAGCAGCCTTAGACAGTATTTGTGAACGTGTCGTGAGTCCCAGATGATGATGGTTTGATCTTGTCTTTTACAGTTTTAACTCAAAGTATTATGATTATAGCAGACAGTATTTATACCAACATATGTTATTTGCATCACCAAACATTAAATTATCTTATGCATTTGAATGATTTTTTTGATGATACCGTATTTTAAAATGAAGTTCATATTCCTTCCACAAGATAGTTTTACTGTTATAAACTGTTATGTAAACATGAAAAGTAGGTATTAAGGTAAGGCATTAAGATATCTCAGTTCATGCAGAGGCTTTTGTTTCCTGGGGCATTTCACTCAGTTTTTATAATTTCTAAATGAATCTTTAGGAGTGCACAGTGCTCTTTTCATCTACCATTTTTTTTTAAAGTGAGGAGTAACTTAAAGCGTCTATTATCACTGCACTGTGAAGGCTGTAGATTTTTTGCTGGTCAGCATTGTTCTGACACAATTCCTGTATTCATTTCATTTGTTGTCGAGGTTGCACTGAAAAAAGGGGAAAAAAGTCTATTAAGATTTAGTTTGAGACATAAATAAAACAGTAATTTAAAAAGGAGAAACTGTTAAGTTAAAGGCTAAACCTTTAGTCTAGATGCTCTGCCTGGGTTTCAAGTGTTTAGTTTGGTATAGGATTTACAGTTTTCTTCTAAAAGAGCTGCTTTTCATTTAATAATTCCATTGTCTTTGTCCTATGAACTTTGGGATAAAATGGTACTTTTCATTTTGCTCTGAGGACAGCTGATCCTGTACGGTGATATGTGCTGAACCTTGCTAGTTCATTAATGTATATATGATTCAGCTATGACCTTTTGTTACAGTTGTCTTTTCTTTCCCTGGGAAAGTGTTCAGATAATTCTCAAATGAATTTTGTGTAAAGGACCCCATTCATAGTGAGGAGAGAAAAAGAAAGAATGTTTTCTTTTTAGCTCTTTGTAGTGCTGTAATTAGAAAGTGGTGGGGGTTTTTTTTTCCTGCTGAGGGATTGACTTAAGAAAAAAATCCGTGTTACTAATGACTATTTGAAAGTAAAGCTAATTAAATTGGATAAGAATGAAGAGTTTGCCAGGTCTGTCTACAATGAAACATTAATTTAATCGTGATGAGGGAAAATTTTCTAATGGGTATTGGCACCGAACAATAAAATAGCAAAGTTAATCACATCAGGGTTTCTTTTGTTTGTGTAGAAAAATAATTTAGTGTTCTCATTGTGTTGGATGGGCTGAATGTTACACATCATGATTTGCCAGAAAGCAAAACTGTGGAGAATCACACGTTTGCTTATTAATGTTCTATTGTTATGGTGCCTGAAGTAATTAATATACAATTTTGGAGCATGCTTACGTAATATATATATACATGTGTATTTTTTTTTAAGAACCAGTAAGAAAAATACCAATAACTGACACAAACATTCATCCTCACTGATCATCAGTTTCAACCCGACCTTTCTAAGAGAGTGCCAATAAATACAGTCAGAGCTTTGATGATTAAATTGTTAATGGTGTATACACGATTTGAATATATACCTCAATTTTATGTTTTGCACATGTAGAGTGAATAGGTAGGGATAAAGGGAGAGATTTGAGTCATCATGTTCTTACTTGTTGGTTTCAAAAAGCTGTCTGTTTGATGGGCAATATGGCTCAATTCACAGCTTAAATATTGAAAGAAAAAAACGTTAGCAAACTTTTGGAATCAGATTTGTTAACAGTGTACATAAAGCTGTAAAATGCAGTGGACAAATTGTTTGTCGTTCCTTTTTTCTCCATATGATACTGATTTACTTTTCCATAAAACAGAAGTTAAATGGTCAGAAACATTCACTTGTGTTATAGAACTTTCCAGCGTATCTGTGCAGATCACTAATTGTTTTGATAGTATGCAAACGTATATGACAAAAGCTTTCATGTTTAAAAATAAAAATTGATGCCATTAAAAATATGTCACCTTGTTTTCTGCTTTTCTTTTTGTTTCTTTGTTTTTACTTCCCTTATCTAACAGTTAACTTTGTTCACAGCAAGAAATTCTTTATCAGTACCCCATATCAGAAGCATCCCAAAAACTCAAAAATGTGAGGGGAATATTTCTCACCCTGTGTGATATAATGGAAAGTGTTACTGGTGCCCAGATTCTCAGGTAAAAATAGTTGAGATTTTATGTGTTACTTCTTTTATTATTCTATATCTGTGTGTACAGAAAAATGCACGTGGGTCACGCATCCAGGTCTAGACAAAACAAGAACATGTCTCAAGTTGGACTGCTCAGTTTCAACGTACATTTTGGGGTAATGTTTTTGTCATAGGTATCAGTGATTAGGATTTTTAGTTCAGTGTAACTGATTTTATTTTATTTTATCAGATCCCTTCTTAGAGCTCTTAAAACATCCTTAAATAAACTTTAAACTTCAATTGTTTGGCACTGTGCATTGGCATACTGGAAATTCAACAACAGCTTCAATCAAATTAATAAACCAACATGTAAATATGTAATTCAATTAAATTCATGAGCATCTGCACCTTTAAAATTCACTTTTTCACATTTAATTTGCAACACCATAAATATTTTTGTATCCACAGACCAGAACTCTGGTTAGAAGAATGATATAGATGGCTTTGAGCTTTTTGGAGGTGGGTAGGGGTGGTGGAGATATGTCAAGAGATGATTAGATATTTGAAGGCAAACAATTTTATGATGGAATTAGGAGTGAGGTAGCAGTTACCTTTTGGCTTCACACTTCATTCACTGAGAGTTTGTACGTCAGCTCACACCTCCTGGGTGTGCCTGGGTCACAATTCTCTTCTGCACAGCACTGCCTTCCATGTCACACACAAGGTGTGAATAGTTTTGATCGTTTCTTTCTTTTGTTTTGTTTTTTTTAAAGAGCCAACTGTTAGTGCTATTTCAAGCTCAAGAATTTTGGTTCAAGAAGGATGAAGGCAGGCGTACTGTACAAATACTGGAAAACATTGCCAAGAATAGAGAATTTCTTGAAAGGCAGAAAGCCTCTTTCATATGTTTAGGTTGAGCTTTCCACTTATGTTTTTCTCTTGAAAAGGAGTTCTTTAATTGTTTTTAAATGCTTTTGTTTACCAGAAAATGAATACTTGCTAATTTACTATTGGTTTACATTTGGTTATTTTCATTTATTCTTTCTTAGACTTGCTAGTGTCTTGTTATTTTGACTGAGAAGTTTTAGCAATGTGTTTCTGCTGTGCTTACACACTTGTAGTTAGCAAAATATCATAAAAGTGTGTTACTGATTTAGTGACCACTGCAAATGGAGAATGACTCTCTTAGCAGCAGCTACCAAACACAGGCTTTAGATCTTTTGTGTATGCTAATATTCCCAAGTAATGCTACATTAATTAGCAGAGGATGCATTTACCACTTTTCAATACTTGTGTGTTATTATGGAAATTCTCTCCAACTGACTTTTTGACTCCAATTGGCATTTTTGACTTGTTCAGATTTCGTTTTTTAGATGTGTCTGAAATCAGTCTATTTGTTGATGATCTATACGCATGTTATCATCAGTAAGACAATACAGAAATGCACGTTAGAATCACCTTTCCTGTTAAGGTTTTCAATTCGCCACTTGTAGAGGAGTTCTAAAAATATGAAAGGATCTCTGCTAGTCTCTAAAGACTATCTCATATTTTCAAAAAATGTAACAGCTCTCCTATGAAGCTCTGTCTGAAGAGGAATTTATGATAACTACTCAAGTTTTATGCATCATTTGAGATGTGTATGTTTGTTTGTTGTTAATTACATTATCAATTATATTACTTGTTTTGCTTGGAAAGGTTGCTTGAACAATAAAAATTTTCTGGAGACCTATGGAAATAGTTAGGAATTTCATAACTAATGAAATGACATTTATTCAGTTCCATCAACTTCTGCAGTATGACTGAATCAGTGGAACAACTTAATCATGGAGTCATTTTTTAAAGCTTAAATTAAAGTTACGTATCCTCTGTTTTGCATCAGTGTTATGTTAGTTATTTAAAATTTCTTAGATCATACTGAGAATAGTCAGGAGACGAAATCAGTGCTTTTTAATAATTTTTCTAGATGGTCTCTAAAACAGTTAGCTCTAAAATGTTATACACAGTAAGTCTGTTGTTTCAAACTCCCATCATAATAGCTACTAACTAGTACCAGTGCATTACCTGTTCCCTCACAGGAGTCCTAGGTGTCAGAGAGAGATTATAATAACTTAATTTATAAATGAGGAACTGAGTTACAGAATCTGTGTTCATAGTCACACAAGTCATCTGTAGCAGGGTTAAAAAATGAATTCTAGCTGTAGTCCTAACTGAGTGCATCAACAACTTTTTTTCCTCAGTTTTAGAGCTGCTATAAATTTAGTGTTGGAGATGTATACAGACCTTGCTTTTAGCAGCAACCAATAAATTAAATTTTATAATCTAATGCATAATGTTTTATTTATTGCTGACTAGAACACCAGGTCTAATTCTGTTTGTGCTCCAATCCAATCCACTCAGTAGCTCAAATAAGCTTGCTCTAACGTTCTGGGCTTGATGAGCTTTGTAGGGCTATTACCTTTATAGGGAGATAGCATGGGAGTTCTTACTTGTCACTCAGATAATAGGTCCAAATAGCTCTTGGTCTTGCTTTCAAAACCTGTGTGTGGGGTCTCTTGGAATGCCTTTGTGAGTAAGCATTAGGATTAATGTCACCTGAAATGGCATTCACTTTCTAAATTAACTGTATTAAAAGCTAGGCAAGGGCATCATAGGAAGACCTCAAGGAAGCATCTGAATCAATTCTCTGAGGAAAGTGTGCTGCTTCAGTAATGGTTATTCCTCCTTCATGCTTGTACTTGAAAATGTTATTACTACTGATGTGACCTCTTACTTGGAGTAGAAGTCACAGAGTCTGTTGAGTTTTCTAATAACTAAGGTAATTACGTATTTCAATTGCATGCATGTAATTTTATATGAGCATAAGACTTTATATATACAATACATATGTTCCAACTTGGAAGGTGATTTTATTTTTACAATTTCATACTGCTAACAGAAGTACTTCTGGCTTTTCTAGTTCCTCCCTTTTCTTATGTGAAAAACTTGTTCAAGTTGTTTACTGGAAAGAATGTGACAAGTTGCTTGTGATTGGCCTTCCTGAAGAAAAGTGAGTTTCAAATATAATACTTTCTTTCTAACTTTGTTTTACATTTTTCTCAAATACCATCCTCGAATTGTACTGTTCTGCTATCAAAGAACAAGGAAGGGAGGTCTTACAATGTTCTCTTCTTACTTCAGTTCGATTTTATAGCTGGGATGCCACTGTTTGGATTGACTTTGCTCACATAAATACCCCTTGTTACAATTTCTTCTTCTTTGCCTGTGAAGGGCATGCGGTCGTAATAGATCTCCAGAAATAAGTATACACTGCAACAGTCACTTTCAGTGTTTTGTGAAGTCATGCTTTGATTAGAAACCACTGAGTAACAGTAGTAATATTACATATTTAGGTGTTCTAGAAGTCAAGAACTTCTGAGTATTTTCTTCCAGCTTTACTACTATGTCTGTGTGATCATGGGCAAATTACTTAAAGGAAACTTCTCATACAGTCCTATGAAATAATTTTTGTTTGCAAATATACACTGGTTATGGAGACTCTTGAGAAGGTGCCTATGCACATTCACAGTAGTTAAGGACATTATAAACATAAGCAAACATTTTATTATTTTTTATTTTTAGTGTGTCACTTACTCAGCTGAGGAACATGATTGAAGATGTTGTCAGGACCTTAAAATTTATGTACAGCTCTTTAGACAGGTGAGTTATTTCAGGAGTATTTTCTTTTCAGTCACTAGTTTTTAATTGATGCTTATGGAAAAAGAGCATTAATTTCTAATATTTATATGTATTTTTTTTGCCTGTTTTTTTACCTTTGCGCAAAACCAGGATTCTGTTCTTCTTACTTTTTGTTTCATTCTTAACACCAGTAAGACTCTTTTGAAATAGTCTTTGTTATTTCAGAAAATGTTGTCCTTGATTAGGTTAAATCATTCACATAACCAAAGTCACTCTGGATGTCAACAGCACTCTGCAAATGTGTTAAACCACTGTCTGCAAAATGTATATATGAATCACAGTGTTATATTTGTAATAAAATAAACACTCTAGACTTCTCAACTTTATTTGGCAGAGTAAACGTCTTTCTCTACATTTGGAAATTACCCAGAAAAATTTCAGTCTGACTGTAACCTCAATAAAATTGCCAAGGTGGGCTATTCATATGCTTGTATTCACTTCAGGATTGAAGTGTGTATGCCATGGAGAAAATCCTAGCGTTTCTACTTCTTTTGTGCTGTTCAGCACAGAAAAATGTTTTAGAACAGCCTCATGTAATGTCAAGTCATAGCTTTTTCTCATAGCATTTTTAACAACAAGGAGCAACTTACATTTGTTATAATTGAAGCTATTTAAATGCATCTCAGAAAAAACTTTAGCTTTGAATATGAAGTACTTGAAGTACTTGATTTTTCTGTAAGTATAGGAGATCATTTGGAATAATAGAGTTTTTTATATCTTCTGAAGAAAATAGTCATACAGCACAGAGATCTATAACACGTAAAATAGTTAAATAAATTATTAAAATAAAGAAAAAGAATAATCTGATTTTTTTTTTTTAAATACGAAGCTGATCATTGCCTCATCTTACGTTGCTCTAATAATACAATACTGCTTTCAGCACGGCTGTTTCTTCTTCGTATGTACGTACTGTCAGAGTATTAGCATAGCGTTTGCTTAAAAGGAATGTTAAAAAATCGAAATGTAGTTACCATGCTGTAAAGAGGCTTCGACAGCACAGAGGGTTATATAAACAAGCTACAAGTTTCTTGATGATATTTTAACTTGCAGTTCATGTTTGTTCAGTGCTTTTTGCCAGGTGGAACATGTTTCTCGTCTGGATCATTTTTTCAACCTGTTCTTCCAGCGAGCACTTCAGCCTGCAAGACTTAACTCAAATGCCAGCCCCAGCGTTCAGCACTACACTACCTGCAGTGCATTATTCTTAGACAGTCTCCCAGGCTTGCGCTGGCTGACGTTGCCTCAGGAAATCAAGGTGATCTTGTTGTCAGATCTCTTTAGAACTTGTCTAAGTCAAGCCAGAAAACTAACACAGGTCTTGCATATATCTTTTGCTGACATTGTGTAATATAAATGTGGGCTGCCTATTTTCCTACAGGACCCTTCTCTTAAGTTTAAAGCTATGCAGTCGTTTATACTGGAAACAGAATGCTATTACATATGTAGTTCAGTGACTTCAGAGAGACCTAGGAAGAGAACATGATCATAAAGCAATTAAGATTGCTTTATAAATGTAGATATCTAAAAGTAGATACGTCATAGGGAAAGCACGTCATGGTATGTAGCTTTATGTTTGATTCTCATCATTTATGTACTTTCATAAATACATTTAAAAAATACTAGCAGTTAAAATTCTACTACTATAGATAAAATAATACTTCAGAAGCTCATGTGTAACTTGTGATTTAGGAGACAATCTTATATTATTTTTTATCAATGCATTGAGTTACGCAAAGGGAACAGTATGCAATCACCAAAGAATTTAAGGGAAAACTTGTGAGAAATGACATTTAGGACAAATGCTGCTAATTGTGGCTTATGTGCAGAAAGTTACTCTGAAATGTTTTCTTTCTTTTCTGATTTTTTTTTTTTCTGTT
>JAOWBP010002392.1:13990221-14010050 GCA_028571105.1 Tragopan temminckii
TGATTTTTTTTTTTTTCTGTTAGGTATGCAGATCATCTTTAACTCAGTCTTCTGTTCTTTATGTTTTCTGTTAATTCTGATCTCAAATGCTTTAATGATATAACTGAGCATATATTTGTTTAGAAATGAACCAAAAGACTTCTGGTATCTCCTTCAAAGGGCAATTTGCAATTTTATTTTTTTTTCTGTTTCTGTGCTACCATTTGCTACAATGTGATTTAGTATCACAATCTAAGGGTTATGTTTTCTGTGGATAGCATTGTTAGAACATATTTTGATCTCACAGTAGGTTCAGATGTAGATAACAAGGTCTTGTTGGGTGCAGTTGGCCATATTTTCAAATATGCTGCAAGTACAGAAGTTAATCTGTACTTTGAAAACATGGAAATCAATAAATGATTGCTTCTATTTTGTTATTTTGTATTTGAGCAGTGTCCTGCTTTATGCTTCCCCAGTCAAAAGCAGGGCTGTATATTACTTTGAAAATAGAGAACTGATAATGAAATATAAAAGCAATCTTCTTTCTGAACCACGTAGTCAGTATATGAGTGAATCTCAGTTCTGTACCTTTTCCAGGGTACATACAGCAAACCACTGGTTACAGGGGAAGAGGCTTACATACTTTGACTGTAGATTAGGAAGCAAGGCTATAGATGTTTTTTGGAATATGCTACTCCTAAAGTGCAGCATATAACTTCCTCATTGTGATTTTATTAACTTTATAAATGACTTTTGTTATTCTTTCTGTTATTTCAGTCTGTTTTATGCCTACTAGCTATAAGTACAAAATCTGATGTGAACATGAAAAAACAGTTTCTACTTCAGGAAACTCATTTCCCAAGACAGTGGTTAAAAGTAGTTTTGGAGATGTTTTATATGTAATTATGTAGAATAATACTAGTTCTGAATTGCTAAGACCTCTGGATCTCTAAATGTCCTACAAGTTGCAGCTGTATTACAAAGATTAGGTCTATTAATACTTTGAGAGAGCATTTCAAGAAGTTGAGGATTTTATCTACATCATGTGTAGTAGTTTCAGTATAACTGCCCTTCTGCTGTTCCTAATGTGCCATATTTCTTAACTGTTTCCAGAGTTTCTCAGAATCAGGTTAAACATTCATATGTTCCATGCAGCTACTATTTGTTCCATTGGGTAGCACCCATCTCACCTTCTGTTAGACCTGTGATACAAATTACTACAGTTGAAGTGCTAATCTTGAACTCTTCCTGTTATTAGTGGGGAAAAATCTGGCAATTCAACTGATTTACTCCAGCTCTTTGCTTTAGTATTAGGTGAATAATGTCTTAGGACTCCAGTGCAGAGCAGGACTCTTCTGCATCAATTATAAAGCCTGAATCGAAAAGTCTAGCTCAAAAAGGTACTTCTATACTGTAGGTATCATTCAAGGACCTAAATGTATGTCTAGACAGCTAATTACTTTGTAAATCTATTGATCTTTAATGAGACAGATGCATTTTAAAATTGAACCACTTTTTCTGTTTAGAACAATCACGCTGTCATATAAACACTCTAATACCTAGTCAGGTTCCAGTTGAGAAAGTAACTTTCCATACAGTGCACATGTTCTTGAATAAACTTCAGTGAATTGAGGAATCATTTTTGCTTTCAAGATTTTCAAGTATATTCAACTATATATTAGGAAATTATTTTCCATTCCACGTGAAGAGCAGTTTGCATATCATATTTATGTGTGAAGGAGAATTTTAGTCAGACCTCTGCTTTTGTAGTATATGTTGTAGTGACAGAAGTACATGTGCTTGACCAACCTCATCTCCTTCTCTGACTGAGTGATCAGATTGGTAGATGAGGGAAAGGCTGTTGATACAGTCTGCCTATACTTCAGCAAAGCCTTTGACACAGTCTCCCACAGTATTCTCCTGGGGAAACTGGCTGCCCGTGGCCTGGACAGGTATGCCTTTCTTTGGGTAAGAAACTGGCTAGCGGGCCATGCCCAGTGGGTAGTAGTTAATGGCATTAAGTCCAGCTGGTGACCCGTTACAAGTGGTGTCCCTCAGGGGTCGATACTGGGGCCCATCTTGTTTAATATCTTTATTGATGACCTAGATGAAGGGATTGAGTGTACCCTCAGTAAGTTTGCAGATGACACCAAGCTGGGAGGCAGTGTCAATCTGCCTGATGGTAGGAAGGCCTTTCAGAGGGATCTAGATAAGCTGGATCGCTGGGCTGAGGTGAATGGGATGAGGTCAGCAAGGCCGAGTGCCGGGTCCTGCACTTTGGCCACAACAACCCCATGCAGCGCTACAGGCTTGGGGCAGAGTTTCTTGAGTGCTGCAGGACAATTGTTTTCATCTCATTATCCCAGTTATATCTGCTATCCAAGTGAAAATTTGTCAAATGTGCACGTAGTCCTTGTAACACACACCCATTCACGCTCTTGCAAAATCCATGCTCTGTAATTGAGGGGATTAAAGTGTTTATGCAATTCATAGTTGTAAAACGTGGTTAGTCAGCACTCTGATGTATGCTAGAAATGTTGCTCAGTGCACCTCTATTATCACACATTTTTTTTCTATTAAGAAAATGATATTTTTATTTTCTTGTACTATTTGGTGGTGAACCTTTCTTTTCCTCTGTGCTTTTTTTCTTCTTTCTCATATTTCTGCTGAGAGAGACTGTAATGCTTCAGTCTCTATTTTAGCTTGCAGGTTGTTTACCTTCTTATAAAATGACAAGGTTTTAGAGGGATTTACAAAACAACTTATTTTAATATGTATGATACGAACATGGATTTCCAGAATTATCTTAGATCATCCACATCTGCAAGATTTTTTTTTCTAGACAAAGAGCAAATTTCTGGTAGATAAATTTAGTGAAGATGTTTTTTATTTGTGTATTCTTTAGAGAATACAAATGTTAGTTCTTTTGTTGGGCAGAAAGCCATTTACATTTTAAGTGAGGAAAAAGCTGAGATGTTGGGTACTTGTTGACTGCCAACAGTGTAGCTGACGTTTCTGTTTGTGAAACCGGCTGTGTTTCAATTAGAGTCAGCTTGTTTAAACAGCCTAGGGAACTTGTCATGGTGGGTTGTAGGTTCTTTTTATTAGTAGCGCATTTATGTCATGAACTTCAGTGGCTACTGACATGTTCTTTAAAGCAATGTATTTTTAGTAAAACTTGCATTAACCAACAGCTCCTGCATTAAGAGAAATGCACCCGCATACAGCGGTTTCAGTAGAACAAAGATCATATGTTAGAAAGTTTGGGAAATTTCCTTAGAGGTAAAACCAATTCATTGTGGAAAAAGATTTTTCTAAAAACTTAGTTGGATATAGTACCTTGGCAGATCTCAGCGTTGTCTCTTGCGTTCAAGGAGTAGTCTCTAGGCTTCATGTTTTAAAACATACTAAATGTGACATCTTTATATACAGCACAGTGAGTTCAGGAGGCATACAAGAAGAGACATTTTAGTTTCAAAGAAGAGGGCAATTGAATATTTTTCTTTAATCTGATGAATTGAGGTGTTCTTGATATTTGATATTGCTGTTAAAAAGTATGTGCATTTTTGTCCATTCAACTTTGTATTTGTGAATTCTAATCCTCTGAGATTAGCAAGATAAAGTGAATTATGCTTTTGCTGTAAATTAGTGTGTTAAAAACCTCTACTGAAATGTACTGCTTAATATTTCAGATGGAAATTGACACAGCACTGAGTGATCTTGAAGCAGCTGATTTTGCTGAACTGGTAAATATTTACTTTTGTTGTTTGCATTGACAGTACCTTTTTGCCTTTCTCATATTCGGTAGCTTAATAAAAGCACCAGTTACTCAGCCACGCTTTGTAATCAAGTGGGATTCAAAGGAAAGGTAGAATGTGTTATTCCTGTTTTAAGATAGATTGATGTTACCCATTTTCTTTGTCCTGAATTTTTCTCAGTGGTTAATGTTATAACCATAACCATATTATAATCCTCTAGGATTAGTCAGTGAATAAACATGATTCACTGTAATTTAAGTCCATGGGTTGTCTACAAGGACACTTCTAATCTCAACAAATTTGTTGGTTATTGTTCCTTTTTTTTTTTTTTTTTTGTATAAGTAACTGTCTACTTCCCAAGTAATTGTGAATACAACAAAAAGTTTCAGTGGAGCACTGAGAACTTAACTTACCAGTTTGAATAAAGCAATTACAAGTTATACATAATCTTAAAGGAGAAAATAGTAATTTACTTGAGCATATGCTTTCTACTTGGTGAAGAGGATGGTGAGATGTAAATGCACTGAAATCTTGTTCAGATAATTGATGATGCTAAAAATACAAGTTAGGCAGACACATAGTCAGTCTTCGAAAACAAACTTTAAAAAATGGTACCGGACTGCATGAATATTTTCAGAAGAGGTCGATTCTAAGTTGTATTTTATTGCAAATAAATTGATTGCACCCAATAATTTAAAATACTCTACATCCACATAAAGTTAGTCTTACTACTCTGAAAACAATGAGTAGTTAAACTGGAAGACTAATGAATAGGCATATTTGGGGTAAAATGGCAAAAAAAACTAGTAAAAATGCTTTGACTTTGAAGTTTTGCTCTATGAGGGCCTCTGGTGTCAGTAGTTATGCTTCAGTTTGCTGTAAAAATAAGCATCTCTTGACAAGTTTGTTTATGGACAGATAAGCGCTGGATGAGAAATCTAAGCGTATTATTTTGAGCTGAAAACTACAGTGACATGAAAATTTATAATGTAGGCTAAAACTTTGTATTTAATTTAACTGCTCAAAATATTCTTATTAATGCCATTTTGATGCCCTATAGATATAAGTGGTCAAAAATGAAAATATTAAATAATACTGATTGACTGGAATTAGTTTCCTTGTGTTCACTCTGTAAAATAAAAAGCCTGAACTAAAAATTCATGTTTTTGTTCACAGTCTGAAGATTACTACAACATGAGAAGATTATATATGATTATGGGCTCTTGTCTCTTCTACAAGGTAGTATTATCGATTAAGGCCTACAGGTTAGGAAAATAAAACATTTTAAAAATCCTGTCATGCAGTAATTCTTCAGAACCTCACAAATATGATAAATGTATGTTTGCTTTACATATGAAATTCTAGTAACACATCAAAAACACTAACAAAAACATCAGCAAAAAGACCATAAGGTGATACATGCTGTATGATCAATAAAACCAAAATATTTGTTTGAAGCTGTCTTATGGAAATTCTGTTGCATGTGATGCAAGGATCGAAGAAAGACAGTAATATGGGATGGAAGACTCACTTGAATCGATTTGGTATGATATTCTAACAGGATTTTTCTTTGCATTGCCATTATTTAATGAAGATGACAGCCAGTCATCTCTCTTTGATCTGTCTTCAAATCAAAGATTTGATAATTGGATTGCCAGCTTTTTCATTTTGGCCTTTATTGTAAATTTATCTATCTTATTAAATGTAGGTAGTGTATTTGACAATGTAAAGACAGAGGGAGATAATACCTTTTGCTTTAAGGAAACTAACTGTCATGCAATTGATCTTTATACCAGTAGTATTATGAGAGTAAATTGTCAGCACAGTGTTTGGCTTTGTTTGTTTGTTTGTTTTTTGTCAACAAGTTTCTTACTGAATACACTTCCTTTTCTGTGTTCAATTAAGGGTTACTTGATTGGCAATCACTTGCCAAAGGAAGATCTCATTGATATAGGTTTATATAGCCAGCACTATTGTCTGTTACCCTTGGCAGCAGAACAGAAGATCGGTCAGTTAGTGATATGGCGGGAAGTATTTCCACAGCATCATATCCAGCCACGTGAAGTGTCAAATTTTACAGGATACACTGAACCCGAAGCAAGATACTTCTTATTGATAGTTGGCTTGGTATGTATCAAGTTACGTATACCTCTTTTTTATGCTCTGTTTTATTATTGTGTTTTGCCTGTTGTTCAGCAAGATCATAAATGTCCACATGTTAATTTAGTAATTTTAGAAAATATTTATATTTTATTTGTTTCATGGGACATAATTTCTTATGTAGTAGAATTATTTGTATCTTGTTTTTCTTATACTTTTCCACTTCAATTGGACATGTTTTATTTTAATGATCCTGTATTTTCAGATAACTCACTGAAGAAATGTTTTTTAAGAGCATTATGTTTCTTGTCTAATATCTGATGAGTATGTAAACCATAGCTTTCATTTGCACGATAACTTAGATAATGTGAAAGGAAAAAGAAAAAACTGCTCTGGGGAGGAGGAAGGGCTCCTGAGTATAGTACTGTTTTTTTGTCCAAGCATCTGGTGAGATATAATGCAGTAAATAGTATATTTTAAATCAAAGGCTAATGTTGCTACCTCCATGTTTACAGAGACACTTTATGCTGTGTGTTCTGCTAGAGGCAGGAGGCTGTGCATCAAAAGCCATTGGGAATCCAGGACCAGACTGTATATATGTAGACCAAGTCAAAGCCACTATACTTCAGCTGGAAGGTATAGACACCAGCATAGAGGAGAGGCTAGATTCTCCTTCCATTCCACCTTTATCTTGTGCTGACTGGTTCCTGCCTACAACACGTGACAAACTGGAGAGCTTAACCACCTCACCTATCCTGAGTAAGATACAAAATGCTTCCAGAACAGAAACTACTCCAGCAAGCAAAAGGAATCTGTTTGGTGACTCTTCCTTAGCAACACGTAAGCCAAGTCCTACAAGAAACAGTGGAGGACCTGACCATGGTAATGAAGGTCCTGCAGAAGATGAAAGCAATAATCAACACTCTCTAGCAGATCAGGTTTGAGAACAGGTTTTGGTGGGCTTGGGGAAAGTGGCAGTTCTTACCAAAATTCGCTAACTTAAAACAAGCAAAAGTCCCAAAGCAGAGCTGAATAAAATGTCAAGAGCCCCCGAATTCAGTAGAAGATACTTGAGTTGCTTTGGGAAACTTTCAGTCAGCCTCCCAGCTGTCACGCTTTCATTTGGATTATCGTTGCTTCTAAATATTTGGTTTTCAGCTGACTAAACTGGGGACAGCTGTGTTGGAATCAGAGTAAGTAATGGGAAAATATCCCCAAAATAATAATGGTGTAAACAAAAGCAATAAGGACAACTTGCTGTATGGTTGTACAATTGCTTCTTATCAATTTTGGCCAAAAATAGACTAAAATACATTTTACATTAATTGATGTGACTGGGGCTTCTCAAAAGCAATACATTATTTTAAGTAGGTAATTTCTTTCTTTAATTCTATTCTTTCCTTAGCTATCTTTTCTGTTAGTTCACCTATCTACTTGTTTTTCAGGTTGCTAGAAAAAAACATACCCTACCAAATCCATTTCATTTAGGAAACCTTAAGAAGAACTTGTCAGAGAAGGACATGGAACTTTTTAACACTATCAAGTAAGAAATTATTGTTTGTTTTTTTTTTTTTTTTTTTTAAAAAAAAAGTGTTTCATTTTAGAAGTCATACATGCATGTTTTTTGAAGATGTACATATCCTTGCACAATTTTATTGTAACAAAAACTTTGCTATGCAAACTCTTAATTAGAAGACTTTCTCAAGAATATTTTAGTGGAATGTATACACGTCCAACATATATGTGAATGTAGAAATTCAAGTAAATGAATTTTTGGCTCACATACACCTCATTCCTCCTTGTTGCTTCTAGGTAGGTGAATAAAGGACAAAGAAGCCATGGCTCTAACTAGTTTCCCTTTGTTAATTGGACAACACAGTCTGCTCTGGTATTTAGTTGAAGTGCAAAAGAAAGCTTTAGGGTTTGTTTGGTTTTTTTTTTCAAAACTTTTCTTGAGAGAATATTTGAGAGCACAAGTTCAATAGCAAACTGCACTTACGTGTTAAATTTTAATATAAGCAATCCAAATTAGCAGATTTCCTTGATATAGAAATAAGCACCTTTCTAATGTCTCCATTTTAGTATTTCATTGCAGCTACCAGAAAAGTGATTATAAGAAAATTGTATGTATATTTTAACTGAAATTTCATTCCGATTTATTTGAATATGAAAATGATTATCCTATTTTTGAAGGTTGACATCTGGTCCTGAGAATACCCTCTTCCACTATCTGTCTTTGGAAACAATGCATGGAATCTTTATTACTCCAACTCACAAGGAAGTCGCACGGCTCGGGGGCTCCATCCACCCTCAGTTAATTGAGAATTTCCATCGTTGCTGTCTTTCAATTCGTTCGGTTTTTCAGCAGTCCATGATGAAAGAAGTATGTAAGCTTTGTCTTCAGTCTTTCTCTCTACATTCTCAATTTATTACTTCAATATTGTTTTCATTTCTTTGTTTAGAAAGTTCACTAGCAGGCAATTCTTTGGTTGTTTAAAAGCACTTGACTCTTTTACTGCTACAGATGTTCTCTCTGAACATCCAACTATGTGTGCATGGAACTATGGTTCAACCTGCCATGCCCTCAGAATAAATATTTCACGTATTCAGTATGGTATTTTCTTTTTCTGTTTGATTTTAGGGCTCTGTAACTTAGCACAAAGTCCTCACACATTGGGTTGAAGTGTAGGAAGTAGCAAGAGAGGGTTGTTGGATTCTTTTAGTCATATTAATCTTAATAAGGAAATTTCAGACTGTAGGAAAAAGTAAATGGATGCCCTCTGTTTGCACAGAAAATGTTTGGTATGAGCTGTGCCAATGCTCCCCTTGCTGCCTTGATGGTGTGTCTTAACACTGACCTGAAGAGAGCCTTCCTGAAGCTGAGGGAATGTTTGTTCTCAATGCCTTTGTTTTCTGAGCTACTTCAGATTGCTTATATGTTTGCCACCCACTGATCTCTCCGACAGTTTTCTCACATTGATATCTGTCTGGTTATAACCTGGCTGGTTATAATGATTAATTCTTTTTAATTATGGTGCCAAATAATCTCTTGGATTTTAGATTATGTGGGACAGCACAACAGGTGAGCTTTTTTCTCTTCACAAAAAGTTCAAGCTTTGCTTTAGCCTTGGGCTGAATCCTGATCTCAGCTCCCAGAGCTTCACTTGAGTACTTGGTATTTAGGGAAAAATAAAAATAAAAATAGGAGATAAGATGATACATCTGATGTCGACAACTCTTCTGCTTTGTGCTTGATCATAGTTTTGTTTACTTCAAATGATCCATCCAAAGTAAATTGCAGTAGTAGTGCAGAAATCTCAACAATAGCTATGAGAATCAATTTGAGATGCTCAGATCAGATGTCTTGTGTTCAATACCTGTTTTGTTTTGTTCAGAGTCTGGTTTGTCAATTCTGCAGTTGATTTTTACTGACGCAAACTGAATTAGGGTAGTATTTCATCCCTGCTAATTTTGTGACCTGTTTAGTCTCTTTGGAAAAAAGGAAATAATTTAATATTATCACAAGTGGAATACTGTATACCACTTGCATTTTTTTAGATCCTTAAGTGACAGTCCAAGTGCATTAAATGAGAAATGTGAAAGAACAGTACAAATTGAATCAATGCAGTTTGCAAGTATCAGTATTATTTTTCTCTGTGTTTTCTTGAAGTTATTGAAGAAGTTATTTCTGGTTAGATTGATGTAACTCAAATCTTTTTTTCTTTTCTTTTCTTTTTTTTTTTTAAAGAGTTAGGAAAAACAGCTTAATTTGGTGC
Organism: Tragopan temminckii; assembly: GCA_028571105.1. Lineage (NCBI taxonomy): Eukaryota > Metazoa > Chordata > Aves > Galliformes > Phasianidae > Tragopan > Tragopan temminckii. The sequence goes on from JAOWBP010002392.1 coordinate 13,999,835, forward strand.
ATTATACTGTCAACACCATAAGATGCTGAGGTTTAGCTGAATAAGACATAGGCAGTGGGTCTTTTGTTCTGGGCACTTTAGCAGGAGATCTGGAAACCCAAAAGCAAGCAGAGAAAGTACACAAATATTTCTTCTAATCAAATTGCCTTCGGTTAAAGTTGTTAAATAGGCAGTTTGTAGTTCAAACCAAAGATACCTGAGTAAACAAACAATTCAGCTATTAATTGTAGTTCATAAAAAGTGAAGAATGCATGCTTGAAAGTTACAACTTCTGGTGTAGCAACAGCTGTGTTAGCACATGGTTTTCTGGGTTTTTCAGGTGTGTGTCTTTACCATAAACAGCAGCTGGGTTCATTGTGCCCTTAAAGTCAGAAATAACTGAACATGTGCTTCAGAACAAAGTTTCTTTTAGAGGAAAATCTGAGAAACCTATGTAAGCCAGCTTGTTAACTAAAAGTATTTTGACTCCAGAAATCCAGGGTAGTTTTTGTTAGTTGGCTACAACAGTTAATGCTGTAATTGCTGGGTTGTATTAGTGCACAAGGAAAATGTAATAATGAATAGAACTTCTTTTGTGTTCATAGGGATTGACAAAAAGGGAAAAAAAAAAAAAAAAGGCATAAAGTGTACTGTTAATGAGTTTAGGAAGAGATGAGAGCTTTAGCTGTTCTAACATACTTTGTTGTTAATGTAGCTGCTATATCTGAGATATCTTAATAAAGAGAATGCTGTTTGGCTAGACCAAAAAAATCAAAATAAGGGGAGCACTTCCAAATTGTGTAACAGTATTAAAAATCCTATTGGTACTGAAGTAACAAAACTGAAGAAAAGAATCACGTAAGCAAAGTAGTTATATCTTCTATCTGGCTTTTTGACAGCAATGTCATTCAGCAGCTTTCTGAAGAAAGCATGTTAAAATTACATCTACTAATGTTTGCATTAAAAAAATTAATACCAACACTTCACCAACTGTTTTACAGAAAAAGAAGAAAGCAGGCAGGAAAGCCTCAGAATTCAGTAGTATAGATGAAGACTTAGGTCCTGTAAGAGAACATGGAGTTTTGTTTGAGTGCTCTCCTGAGAACTGGAATGATCAGAAGAAACCACCACCAACACTGAGTTACTGGGTTGTGGGGTAAGTTTCAAGACAGACAGATCTATTTCTCTCCAAACCTTCCATTTTGAGTATGCCTCTATCACATTTAAGAATATTTTTTTTCCAATTGGGAAGATCAAATCCACTTTTACTGGTCTGAGATGCTCTGGGGAGGGACCATGCTTTCCTGGATTTGCTTTCCAAGCTCTGCTGTCAGCATAAATAATCTATTTACCGTGATGTCACATAATTTTAATTTAAACTTATTTGCATGACAGAATAGTGTGCTGCCCTAGGTATTAATTACTAAAAATAAGAGCTTTTATTCAAAGTAATCAAGTGTAATGAGAAAATGGTATGCATCATCACTTGGCAATTCAGAACACTGCAAATAATTTAATTGTTTAATACCAGGCCAGCAAGCCACATTCTGTAGCCATCACTTCTCACCGATCATATTCTGTGATGCCTAAGATTTAGCTGCAGTTAGCAGACAGTCATGTTAGGATTACTCAGTCAGCAGGATGACCAAGGATAATCCATTAATATTTACAGAGCTATATGCTATAATGCTACATATAGTTATGCAAAGCTATGTTAACAGCTTTCCTATTTTAGTTGTTTCCCTCAAAGAGTCTGTTGGAGTGACACGTAGGAATGTACCTGCCAGGTTGTATTAAGTTTAAAAATGAGTAAATATGTAAATATTGGGGTTTGCTCCCATGTAACCCAGTGCAAAACAAAAGTAACATCAAAATACATACTAAAAACATGAAAAACTTTTTAAACAGGCTTGAGAAAACTGAAGAGAGAATAACTTACCTTAGGAATCTAACATATGAAAAGAGTAAAATCATGCAGAAGGGCCACAGAGATTTGCTAGCTGTATTATGCAGCAATTGCAAAAAGCTAACACCTGTGATTTCTTAATTTTTGTGGGGTTTTTTTTGTGTTCTTTTTCTTCAGGAGACTCTTCTTGCATCCAAAACCACAGGAGTTTTATGTTTGTTTTCATGACTCAGTTGCGGAAGTTGCTGTTGAGCTGGCCTTCAAGCTGTCCTTTGGTTTAGCTACATAGATGAACTTCCTGAATATTCAGCCATCCTTGTTCTCACCTCTCAAAGCATTTAAGGGTAGTGAGAAATTAACTCAATTGAGGTGTCTGCTGATGGCAAACCTTTGAAATGGTAAATCTACCTTGTGATTTGACACAGGTGAAACTTCAGAGCTGATTCTAATGACCTAATCAGTTGAATACTTACAAAAAAATTTCAGAGCACCAAAGTTTTTGTATTTATCCTAATTGTAACTTCATTATGGGAAAACCTCACATAATTAGTACATTCACTGCTGTTCACTGTCCAATATTCAATGTAAAATGATACAATGATGTCCTCAAAGTGCTCTGTAAACATTTGGCAGTCACTGATAGAGAAAAGTAAATTTCCCAATTAATGAAAAGTTTGTGTCTCTGAGCACACGAAAAATACAGAAATATTTTCAGTAGCATTGTATTAATCACAACAAAAAGAAACCTTTTAAAAGAATAATGATGTTTAGCCACCCAAAACTGATGGTGTAACGTTTTTGCTAGTGCACACTGTTAGGCACTTGATACCTGCAGCGTGACTGATGTTTTACCTGATTTCATGACCTTTATCATAAATAATGCTTACATTTGTTTAAAAAAAAAAACAGTTTTGAAGGCACAAAAGAGGTGTGCTGAGGGTGATATTTTTGTTTAAGACCAATGCATGGATAGCTACTTTTGTATTATATTCATAATTTCATAATAAAAATATATTTTTAAAAGACCAGTGCAGTGCTATTCTAATTTCTTTTAAAGTTACATGTTTTCTTTTTGTTCACTTAAACAGTATTTGTTTAGCTAGATCTTCTACAATCTAATGCTGGATACTGAAACAAAAGTTAGGTTACACTTGTATGAGGCAAGAGAAGGAACGCTTGCAAAATCAGAAGGCTTCTACAGAATTCAGCTTTCTTACTAATTGCTGAAAGGTTTGTAGTAGACAAACTAGCTGCTCTGATTGTATTTGTTTATTTTTTTAGATAGTTTTACTGAAGATCTAGTTTAAAATGTTTGATTTTCTTGGGTCCTTTTTTTACCCCCATCTAGCACATTTAGATTTGGTCACCTACATGGTGTCCAATCACATACTTTGTCAATAGCGCAATTTTTTTTTCTTTTGCTGCCTCTACTTGCTAACAATGAGATCAAAAGAAAAAATATAAATGTATTTAGGAAATTAAATTCAGTTCTTTAGGTTCTCATGATCAAATCCTTAGCTCGTTTCAACTAGTAAATTGCACTCAGAGTAATTCTAAACTGAGCCTTTAAATGCCTTTGACTGCTCACGCTTACTGGCTGATTCACAGCTTGGTTTGAATTGTTCAGGAGTTGCTCTCATTTCACGCAGTAGAAGTCTTAAGACTGAAGTTTAAGTGTATGATGGAAGGTTTTGTTAATCAGCCCTTTCCAAAACTGATGATTCCTTGATGACAACATATCAGTTTGAGATACAGAGCGGAGTTGCATTAGAAGTGCTTTTACATTTTCATTCTCCATCTATAAATTATCTGAGAGAATTCTGTGTTTGAATATGGATTATATATATGAACACCTTTAAAAATGATCTAAAATAAGTTTGGAATGTTGTGTTTCTTTCTAGATGAGAAAAGGAACACAGGGCAGGGGGGAAGCAATCATTGCAAACAGTGGACACTGAGAACTAGGCCTAATTCATTTTGTTAATTTGTTTTAGACAATTTTCTTTGTTGTGTTGTTTGTTTTTTTTTTCAGGGCACTTTGCTGCCAGTGTAGTGGGCTAATCTCAGTTGACTTAGTTGGGTTAAGTCATTGCAGAAAAAACAGTGAATGTAGTGTGTGTGGAAGTAAGAAGAAGGACTGAAGGGGCTCCTTCAGTAGCAATCAGCTATGACAGCTGCTCTGAAAGTAATGTCTCCTATTTTATTATGTTGGCCCATGACATCAGAGGTAGATGTTGATGGTACAGCAGTAGAGGTTGAACCTTCCCACCAATGTTCTGTTACACGTTGTTGCCATGCAACAGATAGCAGCAGAGGAGCCCTACCCCTAGGAGCCATTGAGAGCAGAGGAATGATGTGCCCTGAGGTAACACGCCCTGCTGCAAGGCACTGGGGAGCAGCTGTTGGCCTGGTGGAGCAGTGCCAAACACCGTGGTGGATGTGCAGAGCCGGTGGCACGGTGGCTGCCCAACAAGCAGGTGAAGCTGCTGCTGCAGGTGTAGGCCTCATCCAAGCAGATCCAGGCAGAGCAGCAGCGCAGGGTTATGGTCGATTGCTTTGTGCACATCCAGACAGAACAAGGTACAGACCCAGCCATTCTGTTTCACCACTATGTTTAGGAAAACAAACAATTTCAGAAACATCTCTGTAGCCGCAGTGATGGCAAGCCAATTGCAGGCTGCTGGCGTTCAGAGGAGTGCTGCTAGGTGGGGGGAGGAGGTAGGGAGAAGGTGCACTTCGCTTCAGTATTCTTGTTGATCTGAAAAACAAACCTGCAGCCACGAAGTCAGCGCGCTTTTATGTGATGAAGCAGCAAAATTATGCTTAGTGGTGGTTGTGGACATTTTCCTTCTGATGGTTTCACCGAAGCAGCAGTTATTCAGCATACCCATGTTGATATGAATGAAAGCGTACTCAGAAAAAGAAAGGAATACCTAGGCTTGATTTTTCTTTGCCCTTAAGGCATCTTTGCCTTCACCCACAAGAACACAAGGAGATATTTAAGTGAAGTGCATGGCTGTGCATTATGAAGTTCAGTCTCACTGCTGCTCACCACTGCCTACCAGCACAGGTGGGAGTCAGAAACAGAGCAAAGGCAATGATGGCAAAAAGCATATGCTTTTCTCATGGTTCACGTAAGATTTCCCTCCTGTGTTAGCTCCATCACCATTTAACTTAGTGCATTTACATTAGCATTCAGAGGAATCCTCTTTTTGTTCTAGAAAAAGAATATCACCACAAAAGCCCTGCAAAGTTTCTGGTGTGTATTGAACCATTTAGTTATTGTTTTAGTATGGAGTCGGAGCACCCCCTATGGAACCTAACCTGTACAGGCAGGCTCCTTCTAGAAAAGGACACAGGTTAAGGAGAGTCCGATGTTGTGGTTTCTTTTGACAGTTTTGTCAGGATACCTGCAGTTGATGCAGGTATCTCTACTTCTAGAGAGGTATAGAAGTTATGAAAATTTGTGGAAGTAAGGAAGCTGAAAGTGTTTCCCATTCCTCAGCATTTGCATTTATAGTTTATTGTGCTAACACTGAATGCATACATTTGTTGGTACATATCAGAATAAATCCAGATTTCTAGCACCAAATGCCTGAAAAATAAAAGACCTGAAAAGGAATATTTCTAACATTTGTTATACCTTATATAAGTAGAAACAGTAGAAGGGATGCTGTATAAAAAACTCCATGTAATGCAAACTGTGGATGTTTGTGTTATGTTAAAGAGTCTATTTCTTTTTCTGTAGGATTTTTTCAGTTCTGGCATGGCAATTTGGTAAATGTTATACACTTTTCCAGCAGAGGCTCCAAACTATGCTTTCAAAGACAGGTACAAGCAGATTTTAATGTCCAAAGTGGTTAAACCGGTAAATAAATAACCTCTTGGTTCTGCTTCATAAACTCAGTAGATCTGGTCAAGAACTGTGCAGTTCTTTCTCTCAGCACGGTTGGTAATTCATGGTAGTGTGTTGATGACATTTTGTAATTAGCATATTTAAAAGTGAGCATGGTTTACTGTATAGCTTATTGTTGAAGGTAATGAAGTCTGACTTTTTCACTTCTGTGATTAATAACTTTGTGAAGTGCATGTAAGTAACTGCTCGTAACTGCAGTCAAAATTTTCAAAGTTTTGTTCAGAACACAATGCTTTTGGTTTTAACTGATGGAATTACTAAGATGTATATTGAAAATCTTAGATTCAGGTACCAACGTTTCTGTTCTTTGTTAAAAAATCCCAATTTAGCAGTTAACATGGCACTAGCATGGATTCTAATCTCAAAAATGTTTATAGATAATCTCACAAGTGAAATTAGAGCCATTTTTATTCTTATGTGTGAAGTTCTTGTGTTGTGTCCCTCAAGCAGAAGTCTGTCTTTATCTTGTTACTTTTCTCTGCGTTGTTTGCTACTGTTACTGTGCAACTGCCTCAAAGAACTCCTACATATTAGAATATGGCATACATTATTAGAGTGTGTGTTATTAGTGTAGCTAAGTAATGGCCCTGGTAAACTGATTTCTTGCTATACATAAAGCTAGAAACATTTACGAATAGTTGAAAGATTTTGAGGAGTCTAGTTTTGTATAAATGGAATGCGAAAAAGAAAGAAACTGTGTTAATTTACGGCTCAAAATGCAAATTATACTTTTGAGCTATGCTGTCTTACCTTGCAAATTTGTTCACTTCAAGAGGAAAGTTCCTTAACTTGGATGATTCTCACCGGGACGCAGAGGTCAGCACTCAGGGAATTAACGGCAGGGAATCTTGATCCTGAAATATAAAGTGTTGATAATGGAATTTGAAAAATTATATCAAATGTATTCATATCTGAACAGAAAATAAGTTAATATTTTTTTCATGAAGAAATCTGCTTTATTTGTGTTTTTCTTAGGTTATCCATTTCACAATTTCTTTGATTATGTTTTCATAATTTAAACAGAAATCTGGGTTCTGTGGTTTCTCTCGTTGACAGCTTTTTCTGTGATGCCAGAAAAATCTGCCACGGGCAATCACAGAATCACAGAATGGCCAGGGTTGGAAGGGACCACAAGGATCATAAATCTGCAATGGCAATGTTTGTGCCATGAGCTTTCCTGGTGTTGCTTCCCAGGAAGAATGTTGTCAGTCCTTAAGTTTGGATTGATCCCCTCGTATTGCATGCAAATTTCTCAGCTGTCCTTTTTCAGTTGCAATTCCTTCATATGTAAAGAGTTTGAAGTTGCTGTTTTCTTTTTCTCGTTAGAGTGGAAAAAGTAAAACATGCATGAGATATGTAAGTGTTTATAGTTGTTCAAATCTCCTTTCTGCCTTCTAGAAGTATTTCCAGATGGCTTACATGTGTATGTGCTTGTGACTCAATATTTAGAAACATTCCACAAATAGCATTCAAGATCAATTTCTTCAGAAGGCTATTTAAGAAAGTAGCATTACGCGTTATTGAAGCTTCGGATGCTTTCTTACGTACTTGATGCAGGACAGGAAATCCGAAGTATGGTGGTGTGCGTGATTTTTGCTTGGCTGGATTATCTTTTGAAAAAGATTACTACAAACTTTAGCTTGTGGGGAAGTAAAGTGCAAAGAACTGAAGAAAGCAGGCTTTGTCAACTTGCCAGACACTGTTGGTACTGACAGTAGTACAGGCACAGTTGAGCATCTTCAAATTGCACCTGTCCCCTCCTGCTTGCTACGTGGACTAGATAAAAAAAAAAAAAAACAACTGAACGCTGCCCCCTTATTATTTTTTTTTTTAGCATTCTCATGTTTTTACATTATTGTGCTACTCAAAGACTTAACTTTTTTTTTAAACTTATCGGAAAACAGCTGCTTGATGGACTATTGATTACTGATCTGAATGTACACGCTGTAAAAACTGTTTCAGTCTTACTAAAGGAAAAAAAAAAAAGCTGTGAAGTTTTAATAGCATTGAAACATTTCAGAGCTCCCTTGAGACTGGAGTGACCTCATTTAATTCTTAAGCCTTCTATTTGCCCGGTAAAGAAGCACCAGAAGAAGGATCACAGCCTTTCTAAATTTAGCTGTTGGAACCAGCTAACAAGGCATTACATCAGATAAATGTTAGGTAAAGATCTCTCTTTTGCTGTAGGTGAAACAAGAAGAAAATGTTCCTTAGTGTTCTTTACCAAAGTAAAACACTTTGCTAAGCATGAGTTTCCTTCTCGGTGTAGTGCAATAATGATTTCTTCTGATTATTTGGATGCAGAATGAGGAGAGGGAACCCATAAAGGTCCAATTTACTGCTTTATGACAACGTATCACCAAGATAACACTTTCTTTCATGGGGCACTCCCCAATATTCTTCATGGGACAGGAGGAGCTTTAGGGCTAGTTCTTTCTCCTGTAGAGAAGGACTTAGGGGTTCTGATGGATGAAAAGCTGGACATGAGCTAACAGTGTGCACTTGCAGCCCAGAGGACCGACGGTATCCTGAGCTGCATCAAAAGACAGGTGGCCAGCAGGGAGAGGGAGGTGCTTTTATCCACCTCTCCTCTGCCCTTGTGAGGCCCCACCTGGAGTAGTGCGTCCAGGCCTGGGGACCCCAGTACAGAAGGGATGCAGAACTGTTGGAGCAGGTCCAGAGGAGGGTCACAAAGATCATCGGAGGGCTGGAGAAAGGTGAGGAAACTGGGCTTGTGTAGCTTGGAAAAGTTTGTGGGGAGACCTCATTGTGGCCTTCTGGTACACGAAGGGAGCTTACAAGCAAGATGGAGACTGAGTTTTTAAACAGTCTGATAGTGATAGGATAAGGGGAATGACTTTAAACTAAAAGAGGAGATTTAGGTTAGATGTTAAGCAGAAATTTTTTACTCAGGGTGGTGAGGCACTGGCACAGGTTGCCCAGAGAAGCTGTGACATATCTTGTTTAACACATATCTTGTTTGTGTGATGTCTGTGATCATTTGCATAGCACGTTTTTAATTCAAATACTAGAGAAGTGATACTCTGAAGTCATTTGGTTGTTTTTATAAACAGGCATGTACCAAGTTAAATACTTCAAGGAATTAAAGAGCGCTGTTTTGATATCATTCAAGAAACTAATCCAAGGAAAAACTTAACCTTTTGCACAGAATGATCTGTGCTGCTATCTTATTGATACTAAATGTTACACATCTTGAATTAAAACCCTCCACATGTAACCAAAAAATGTGGAGACCCAAGCATACAGGGCTTTAAGCAAACATCAATGATTCTTTTTCAAGAAAAATTTAAGTAATCCGCAATTCTTGTCAGAAGGGAAGATAAATCTTATGGTGTATACAAATCTACCCATCTTCGTTTCATGAGGAGACTTCCTGTTATTTCTGGGGTAGTCATTTTCAGTAAGAGAAGGGAAAAAGAGTTGCTGTGGAATACTGATAACTTACAGCCTTAGGATAGCACTGGGAGGCCTATATGTGATTTGTTTCTGAAAAATAAAGGCTAGTGGGTTCCTGACATCTCCTTGCAGACTCTGTGGCTCCACACAAAGCCCTCAGGTCCTCCAGTTACTACTACACATACTTTTTAGCCCCTGAAAAATAGATTTTGTGGAGAGCTGGGGTGATGGATATCATCAGCTCAGCAGCAACGGGAGATGACCTGGGGGGACAGGATCTGGTCGTGCACAGAGCAGAACATGGGGGCGATAGGACTCAGGTTTGTGGCTAATCTGATGTGAATGAATTTTGTTCATACTTGCAGATTGAGCAAACGGTGTAACAGCAATGCACGCAAGCAAGACTTGTATGAACAAGCTCGGCTTATCCCATTGGCAATCTCATCTCTGACGCATACAGTCACACACCCGACAACGCGAATGCACCAGCCCAAGGCACTCTCTTGTCGCTGTCACCAACGCCTGCACTACGTTCCCCACTGCAGCGCAGTCTGTCCTGCCGCTGCCGGACGTGCAGCACTCCTGCACAGCTTGCCCCACCGCACAGCAGCCTCGGGCCCGGCTCGGCAAGCTGCGCTGCTGCACATGAGCATGTGCTCGGAACGGGCCGCGCCTCGGTTTCTCGCAGTGAGCACGAGGTGGTGCTGCGGCGGCGGCGTGCGGCCGTGCCCTCAGGCACACGGCTGCTTCTGTGCCCAGCGCGAACTGCGGGGGCTTCGGTCACGGAGCGGGAAGCCGAGTTGGCGGCAGCGCTGCCGACCCGCAGGCGGTCCGGTGGCACAAAGGAGCGCAGCGGTGCCACCTGCTGTGCTAAATCCCGCTTCTTTTCGGAGGGGAGCAAGTACTTGGGGTGACTTTCCAGCACTGTTCTGTAGGGTTTTGATGTTTGTGCCTGAAATGGTACCCACAAAACCAACGTACCTGCACTGGGGGTAAGC
>JAOWBP010002392.1:14012317-14023787 GCA_028571105.1 Tragopan temminckii
ATGCAATTAGTGTAGTCACAAGCTGTAATTAAAACCATTCTTCAGAACATCTTAAAAACAGAGTGGAGAAGATTGCAGTCTCCTGGTGAGGAGAGCTGCTGCTGTTAAAGCAGTCCCTGTCCTGCTCAGATCATTGCTTCTGAGGAAGCCAGGATGCTTCCTAAAGGGCTGTCTTGGACTCAGCTGCTGCATTTGGAGCCAAGGAGGGCACGTTTTGTTTTTCAGCCACTCTGCCTCCCAGCCAAGGAAGAAACCATCCATCCCCACGCGCTGGTGCTAAGGCGGGGGCACCGCAGCAGGGCTCTGGGGTCGAGCAGCTTCCAGCATGGTGCCTTACACTGCGTAGGGGGATCAGCAGGTTGCATGGCTGCACCAAGAATATGTAACATGGTGGTAACAACTTGTAATCACTATCAATAAACTAGGTTTATTGAAAACCATTTAAGCGCCACCAAAAAGATTGTACATGTTTTAAAATGTAAGGCAATGTCCATTAATAGTGGTTTCATCTGGTGAAGGTTCTGTGTTCAGTGTGGTGGTGTATAGAGTAGAAAAGTTGGTTGATGGTGCTATCCAAGTGTACGCAGTGCCCTCAGTGTGGTGAAGGTGGGGAGAAGGCAGGAAGTAGTCTGCTGCACTGACCTTCATGCATTCATTAAACAGTGAAATTTGAACCTTATGGCTCTGTGTTGTAGTTGTTAGTTACTGATGAATGGCCTCAGGCAGATCCGTTTCCAGGTGGGAATCAAGTCCTACTTCCAATCTATACAACCAGAGCTGGTGATTGGGGGTGGGGAAAAAAAGCAAGAATCGTTGACAGTACTTGGAAATATACTGGGATGATATACTGAGTGCAGAATGTGTTAGAAGGAGGACATAATACAGTATGTGTTGTTGGAGAAAGAAAATCTTGTAGCTACTCCAGTTTTACTTAGCTGCTGGTGGAGTTAGCAGGGCTCTGAGTGGAGTTCTGTTCCCTTGTTATGTATGTTTCTTGCAGGTTTTCTTCCTCTTGACACTGGAGGGAAGCCTGCTGGGAGGGTAGCCAGGTGGTGTCTGTGCTCCTGGGGTGGCCCTGGTGAAGGAGTTGGGAGAGGAACAGAGCTGCATGGGGCTGTGGGCTGCTGAGGACCTCCCAGACCCATGACGACTGGCAGCTATAGGGCTTCTATAGGGCGTCTGCCTGCAGTTGGTCATCACTGGGAGTGCCCGTGCGTTGTGGGGTTGGGCTGCTCAGCTACTTCAGGCCTGGGTGTTATTTTTAATTACTGTCTCACAGTGATTGTTGGAAATTACTCCTGCAGTGTAAATGTAGTACTGTCACATTTCGGGGTTTTTGTTTCAAGATAACTTGCCTGGTGAAGTTCGGAGTTTCATTTTTGATGTTCCAGACTACTTTGGTTCCGAGCTGTCACCTGGAGTTAACTACTAATTCCTTACCTTTATTGTAGAATCTTCTGCTTTTAAAGAATTCCCTAAATGCCTTGGGAACAATTGTGGTTGCCACAGTTTCTACACTAATTTGCAGAGAATGAAATAGCCAGAATTACACAGCAAGTTCTGGTGCTTCATACAGTAATGCTGTTGATATCACAACCATATTCTTCCACTGTAGTTTTTGGGGCTTTGTTTTGCTTAGAATAACGTAGATATAGTTTATAACATTTTCCCTTAAAACTCAATTTCTTTTTTTCTCATTTTTGCTTAGAGCATGTATATCTCTCGGATCCAAGACACGGGCCATTGGGAATGCAGCAAAGAGCCAGGTAAATGGATGCGTGGGGGTGGGGGGGATACAACAGCATATTACTTACCTGACTTGCTTCCTGTTGAGCTGCAGAAAGAGAAGTAGTGAACAAACTTGATATTGCCAAGTAAGTTGTCTGTTACAAGTGTGCATTTTGCAATATTACTGCTTCAGTACTCTTTTATTCTAGTATTTTTTTAAATCTGTTACAAACCGTTTTGTCATTAAGAGTAGAGAAGGGGAAGAAACGGGACATCTTTCCCAGTAGGATATTTTTTCCTGACCATTTGTGACAGTAAGAGTACAGTTCCAAATTATATCTCCATATGGGGGATGGGAGGGATTCTGTGCTTACAGTTTTTGAGAAGTTGAAACAGCTGTTCAACAAAAGCTTGATATTGATGCTAGCTAATTCTCTGCAACTTCACTTGCGCCTTAGGAGAACAAAGAATTGCTTTAGAAGGAAAATACTTAGAAAACTTAAAATAGTGTGAATGTAGAAAGCTAAAGCAGATGAGGTTTTACCCTTTTTCTTTACACTCAGACATCATGTTAGCAAGCTGAAAGGAGGAGGTTTCCTTCCCCATAGTGGAGTGCAGTTAACTGGAAATTCAACAGCAGCTTTGCTGAGCGGCTGTAGAGGTGATGGAGCCCCCTGGTAGTACCACGAATAGATGTACATGGCAGATGCTGTGATAGCTTTTGTTCCAAGAAACTTTACACTGTTGATGTGAGCTCAGCCCCTGAACTTGCTGGTGGGAAGGTGTCCTCCTGGTAATGTTTCCAGCTATTCAGCTCGTTATTTAGGGTAGTAAACTAGACTGGCTGATGCTGAAATAGGTTACCCTGGAGTAACTTCTTTTGATAGCTCAGTTCAATATTGTATGTGTTAGTGTATGTTTCTGACAATATCTTTCCTTAAAATAATCCAGGTGAAACACTCATGAAAGAATAGATGTAGGGAGGGCTTTATCTTCTTTGCACATGGAATCTGAATTAGAGCACGATTTTCAAAGAGAAAGAGTGCAGTGTGTACATTTCTTGAAGCTTCATATAAAGTGAATGTAGGTAATGGCTTAGATACTTTAGACTGCTGTTACTTTGATATGTAATCCATCAAATCTTGTACACGATGTCAGAAAGCTCCTTTAAAATAAAAGGTGCAGCAAGTTAATGATCATTCAAGGGGAAAGTAAACTTGGCTTTTATAATGGAGACCATAGATCTAAAAAGAGTGCTGCTTTCTTCACAGTCTGTGTTTTCCAGTAAATGTGAAAAGTGTGTTCAGTACACGCATTAAGCCCAACATAACAGGAGTTATCATCTGAATGGGTGTCTGTAGTCTGCATGTAAGAGGTAACTGAAAATAGAATATCTTTCACAGATTGTTACAAATGTAAAAAATACGTTGCATGGCTTCAAAAAGCTGCACGGAAGAGCGTTTGAAGATCCTTACATACAAGCTGAAAGGGCCAAACTTCCTTACGAACTTCAGAAGATGCCGAATGGCTCTGTAGGAGTAAAGGTAAGTTAGAACTTGGTGCGTAGTTATCTCTTGTATTAGAGACCAGCACTTCAAGCCTTTGCCATGTGGTGCATATTATATAATTGTGTCTTTTAGTATACATAGAATAAAGAGGTATTGCATTGTCTCCCTTGCAGATGTCCTATAAAACATTAGAGTTACTAACACCAGAAGCATTAAGCTTGGATTTCATTCAACTTGAATAAATCTGTGCAATAAACCTGCTCTTTTCAAGAGATGAAGAGCACCTTTTTCCCTGCAATAACATTTGCTGCAGTATGGTACTTTCCCTGTCTGAGATTCTGTTGTGGTTTCTCTTCTTTAGCTTTCTGTAGTCTCATTAATAGTTTGTACCCTGCTAGGTTTACCTTTCCATAGGTATAATTACGGTGTGTGATTATTTGTGATATCTCGGTTTGTCTTATGGACATGCAGAAACAAAGTTGCCAAAAACCAGGGTAATTCTGTCTCAACATTTGATCTGAACAAGTAATTTTTAAATTACTTCCAAACTAAATAGTTGGAAACAGCTGTTCTCAGCATTCAGACTTCTTGGTTTCAGTCTCTGAATGTAGGTCTTAGAGAAGAAATCATTGTCTGAAAAGGTATTTGATTTTTTTTTTTTGGTAGGACTTTTTTTCTTTCTTTCTTTTTTTAATGTCAAATGTGTTTTTCTGATACTATTTTTTTAGGTAGCTTTTCATGGTTTTTTTTTTTTTTTTTTTTTTTTAAATCTTGGGCAAAGCTCTTTGCGTACCTCCTTGTCAGGAAAAAATGCTTGTTGGTAAAAAATGCCATCCATGGTTGCTTACAGCACTTAACGTGGGATGATTTGTTATAGAGTTGCAATTTTGTCTTTCAGGTGAGATACCTGGATGAAGAGAGATTGTTTGCAGTGGAACAAATTACAGGAATGTTACTAGCCAAACTTAAAGAGACTTCAGAAAGTGCTCTGAAGAAACCAGTGGCCGACTGTGTTATTTCAGTAAGTTGTCATCCATTTACTGGAATTTCGCTCATGGATAACGTTATGTAAGTTTGTACCATTATGCCATAATGTGACAGGAAAGAGATACAAGTGAGTAAAAATCACATTGACAAGAACTTCTGCCTTTATTACAGTTTTTTCCAATTGATAATGCTGTTGTAGTCATACATGAGAACGTGGAAAATTTGTTGAATGTGCTTTGAGAAATCACAACACATAAGCTGATTGGGGCTGGTTTGCTGGAATGTAAATTGCTTTCTCTAAATGAGAAATATTCTAATGTAAAGGCATTTCTTTGTTAGTCCCAAAGAACTACCCCAAGTGTGTTGTCAATTTTGTTGTTATATAGTAGAGTGCTGTTTGGTTTTATTGTATTTGAAAGTTGTCTGGAACTTCCTGCTTTCAAGATAATGTACTGGGGATTTAAGAAACCTGAATGACCTATATTTGTTGAAAAGGTCTTGTTTATTTGGCTCATCTGCTCGGTGTCTTTTTTGCTAGGCTGCTCACCCATGGGGGTGAGCAGGGGCAGTAGAACTTAGGCGGGAGGGCTTAGAGGGGATTTGTTCCCGATATAGAAGTCCTAGATGTCTGCTTTTCACGTTGTAGAAAAGTGGTAGCTAACAAAATAGAACACATTCATATAAATCTGTGTTAAGCTTTGCTGAAGTTGAAGAAATGGCAACTGACTGCAGCCAGTTCTCATTTAGTAACATTTAGGACTCTGATTGTGCTTTGGCTATTTTTGGTGGAATTGAAGAATGCAGCAGACTGTAAGCTGGAACTGTCGGTTAGGTGATAACTAAAAATGGTACAGCTTGATATAGACCCAGCTGTAGCACAAAATTTAGTTCAGAGGTTCTGAACCTAAAAATATTGTAGTGCTTCAGCAATAACTTCTGGGGCTGTGTATTTATGCATACTTACTTTAATAAATCTTTTCACTTAGCTGTATAAATGTTTTGAGCTCATAATGATTTTGAGATCAGAGACTCGTTGGAAGAATGAAAACTTCATGGAGGTTTTTTGGTGCTTAAATATACTTTTTTAAAACACAGGTTTGAATTTCACTTGCACGTTTTTGTCATGGTTTGAAATTTTAATTAAAATATGCCGTAAAGTCGATTGGCTGTTCTAGTCAGACTGCCTTATTAGTCCGAGGTTAGTTTATATCTGTTTCTTGTGGTATTGAAATTTATAGTCTTGTTTAGTGGGTAAATCAGACTTCTTTGATTTAGAAGTCCATATGTCATATCCTATGTAATTATTTCTTGGAAACAGGTACCAAGTTTTTTCACTGACATGGAGAGAAGGTCTGTAATGGCAGCTGCTCAGATCGCAGGATTAAATTGTCTGAAGCTAATGAATGAAACTACAGCAGGTAAAGTCCTGTGTGCACAGAAATAGAGCAGCAACACTGTAAATGTTTTCTTAACAAACTATCGAATCTGTGAGAGCTGTGACACACTACTGTTATGCAATTAGAAGCTTGGGAAAAAGCTATTGAGGCTTGTATTGCCCAATCCAGCTTGGGAACTGGAAGCACAGTAACTGATGAAGCTTAGGGGCCCTGAGGAGAGTTTGAATTGGGTAACCACAATATGGTGCCACTTAAGTAGCTCCCCTGCTTGTGAAGTGGGTATCTGTGCTTTCCTCTGTACCGTGCCGTGGAGCTGCAGCAGGTAAGTCAGGAAAGCCTGAGCTCGCTTCAGAATCAATCCAGCAGGGATATACACCTGACCTAAATCCTCAACTGTTGTATTAGATAGTACTATAATGTTGTATTATCAGGTGTAACTGCATATTTTCTGTCTGAAATATTGCGATAAATCTGTTACTTATCTGAGATGCGTTGCCAAGTCTTATTTTAAGAGTGATATTTTTCCATGGGTTTGCTCTACATCCAAATGACCTCATCCATATCCCTTTTTAACTTGCAGTTAGCTGCAGATAAAGTTCTTTCAAATTCTTGATCAAATAGTAACGCAACAGATTTTTCTTTCCAGCTTATTGTCTGTGCTGAAATAAAAATAAATTTCACAGAAGTGTGAGGAGGAAGTTGTTTTTTTGTCATAAGCTGGTTTTTTTTGTTTGTTTAATTAAAATGTATTTAGGGGAGATCTTAAAAGTGTATAATAAAAACCCCCTCATGTTCTTCTCATGTATGGTTTAAAAAGGTGCCTCTATACAAACTGCATTTTTATGGAGTTTTATCTTAAGGCTCATTTGCTGATCATATTTAGAAACCTAAATTATGGCTTTTCTAAATATTCAAATAGAGTAAAGTCTGTGGGAAAGTGACAGTTTAAGCTTGTCGCAAATCTGTCAGTTGTAGCATTAGCATGATTGTTATTTCTATAGAGTAACTTATTTACTGCCCTTAGCCGGTTTTGATGAATTCTATGGCAGAGTATTAAAACATGCCACATGGGAACTGAAGTTGGAGCGGTTTAAACCAGTCATGTAATTTTTATTGCTATAAATTTTTCTATGAAATCTCAGCAAGCTTTCTGGGTGAATGCTGGTTTTGAGAACTTAGTTTTTCCTAAACTAGTTTGAAAACTTGTTGAGCATACTTGAGTTGTACAGAACTGAGCTGAAATACTGCAAGTAATTTCAGAGGAGAGTTACAGGTGTGACTTTCTTTATATATGAATAATAACTGCCAACAAATCCTAAAAATTGTAAGTTAGAGTGGAGCATGTGTTGCTAACGTCGTGCTTTGGAAGTACGCAGCGTACAGGTGCTGTTGGAAGAGGTGATACAGAGTGTTTGACTGGCAGTTATGAATTAACATGAGCTAATAGTAAAACTACAAATCAAATGACAGCACAGAATTAGGCAACTCATATAGCCTGAAAGTCGTGTCTCTTTGCGCCCAAATATTCTGTGAGAGCAGAGTAATGGAAGTATTTAGTTGAAGTATACTTAGCGCCTTTCTTTTGGTAGTGCTTCTAATGCATGCTTTCCATTTGTATGCAGCTCTGCCTTGACATTCACGTGTTGTTCTTCTGCAGTTGCACTAGCCTATGGGATATACAAGCAAGATCTGCCAGCCTTCGAAGAGAAGCCAAGGAATGTGGTTTTTGTAGATATGGGGCATTCTGCGTATCAGGTTTCAATCTGTGCTTTTAACAAGGGAAAACTGAAGGTAATCTCTTAAGTCTTTGCAGTAAAATACCATATTTCCAAAGCATTTAATTAAAAATATTGTTCTGTGGAAGGTTTTGTAACTAAAAAAAAAAGTCTATAGCAAATAGTATTGAAATGCAGAATACCAAGATTGCCTGGCCTTTTTGCATTCACAGCAAAGCAGTTTCCATTGACAAAATGCTGAAATGAAGTAGCCCAAAGGTTGCTTTGAAAAGTGCTTGACAGTTAAGCAAACGTGTGACTTTTGTGCCTTGTTTCCTCGATGAAATATTTGTGCCTTCCTAGTAATCTCACAGAAAGAGTTGTGATGCAGTAATTGACTTACCTATGGGGTATTGTTGAATTGCTTTGAACTATGATGATTTTTTTTTCCTACTGTGTATAACGATGTAAAATCTAAATTCAATTGAATGTGAAACATAACAGTATTCACTTTCCTGTTTTGAGATTTTCATGTTTGAGGTTTGGTCTACTGCTGGCTGAGTGTTTCTGTAAATTGGTCTTCGGTAATCTTCAGCTGAGGTCATGTGGAAGATGATAGTGGTGTGAGGCTTGAGTTTTTGGAGAGAGGGAGAGTGAATGACAGGGTTAGTAATAGCATAAGAAAAAAGCTAACTTTTTCTTTAGCGAGCCACTAAACTGAGTAAAGGCTGCAGCATAGTGGAAAATGGCGTGATAAATGTGTCTTTTATTTTTAAAATAATAGTAGTTGTATTTTATTTGAGGAGGGCAGAAAAGAAGTGAGGTGAGTCATTTGTCGTGTTTATTTTTTAAGTTGTTCTGTCATGCAACTGACAGTAGCTGGTGAGAAATCGACAAAGGATGTGAACTTCTAAAACTATATGAAACCTATCTCTATATCTAAAGAAATGTCATTAGGTAACTTGTATTCTGTTTTCTTTGTTTTTTCACTTCTATGCAGGTCTTAGCTGCTACCTTTGACCCTTTCTTAGGTGGCAGGAATTTTGATGAGGCTTTGGTAGACTACTTCTCCGAGGAATTTAGGACAAAATACAAACTGAATGTAAAAGAGAATCCCCGAGCGCTGCTCAGATTGTATCAGGAATGTGAAAAACTGAAGAAGCTTATGAGTGCAAATGCTTCTGACCTTCCACTGAATATAGAGTGCTTCATGAATGACCTTGATGTCTCCAGTAAGATGAACAGGTACTATACGTTATTTTCACTGAAGTGTGATCAGACATGATATCTCGCCTGTCTTGTAATACGAAACATTTTTCCTGTTCCTGGCAGAGCTCAGTTTGAGCAGTTGTGTGCTGCCCTTCTGTCCCGAGTGGAGCCTCCTCTGAGAGCAGCCATGGAACAAGCTAGTAAGTAGGAGTTGGGTGCTACCTTTGGTTCTAGAAAATAATCAGCTATGTGGTTATCCTAGATCTCTTAAATGATTATCTTTTTAATGTATTTTTGTATTCATTAGAATTGCAAAGCTAAGTACTGAAAAGTTAAATGTAAGTTCCATTCATATGCTTGCCATGTATGCATGAATCCCATCCCTGCCTCATTTAGTGCACAAATGCATATGCAACCCTGACTTATTGACCTTCATTCACCCTGTGTAATGGAAAAGGTTGGGCCATGGAAATACACGTTTTTTTTTTTTTAAGGAAAAAAAAATGAGGGGAATGATGGGGATGGGGGAAACCAGCATTCTGTACCTTGAACACTTAGCAACTGTCTGGCCAGCCTGTTCCATATGTGATACGTAAGTCTTCACTGACCTGAGAACTTGGCAGTCTATTCTCAAAATATTTGAAGCATGTGCAAATAACAGTTTCTTTTTGTTTGTTTGTTTAGTGAGAGAAATAGACTTTCCTAGAAAAAGGTTTTACCCTATTTTTAGCATCTTCAACAAAAAGGGAAATATTCTGCTTATTTTTTGAGCTGGCTCGATAACTAATGCTGGAAGTAAGAACTTGAATAACTGCTGAGCAAAAACATACAAGACTGACAGCTGTTTGAGATTCTGAGTTCACTTCATGCTTATATCTTGAATCCAGAATTAAAGTTAACCTGCAAGCACAGTTGAATATTTATTTCATGTTTTCAGTCAAGGGTTTTGCTTTTCTCATTGGCAACTAAAATTAATCCAAACATATGATGAGGTACGTTTGGGCTTTCTTTTATTCTTGTCTGGGAGGAATGAGAGGTGTTGTGCAGTAGTACAGGGCTGCCAAGGGAAATGATTGCACATTTGGGTTTATGTCCACCAGGAAGGAGAGGGTGCACATATACAAAGTGTTTTTGAAGAACAGCTGTCACCACGTGAGCTGTATTTGATGCTTTGCTTCTGCATTTTCCAGACTTGTGCAACCAGAAAACTTTATAGCCTGCAGGAGGGATAAGGATTTTAAGGTGCTTCACTGCAAATCTGGTTTTAAAGGTTTTGTTGGCAGTTTAATCAGTGCTTGTTATTAATGTGTAGTCAGTAAGAGATCTCTGTCTAATTTTTGTTGTACAGACAGCTTTTTGGTATCTGGATGATAAGTAAAGGCAATGTGCGCTCTTTCTTCTAGGACTTCAGCGTGAAGATATCTACAGTATAGAAATAGTTGGTGGGGCTACTAGAATTCCAGCAGTGAAGGAACAGATCTCTAACTTTTTCTGTAAAGAAATAAGCACCACACTAAATGCTGACGAAGCTGTTGCAAGAGGCTGTGCCTTGCAGGTATGGATATTAAAATTCAGTATTGCTCGCTTAACGTGACGTACTACTGCCGTGTAACTAATGAAAACCAAATATCACTGTGGGTGGAAGGAGATCAGCTCTTACTGGCTTATTTGAACAGCTGATGACAGATCTCATCAGAAAAGATTGTATTATGTTTGGTAACTTGTCACTGTCACATTAAAGGGAATGACCTTGTTAGAGACCTGTTGAATTTGATTGTCTGAATTTATTGGTCCACTTCTGCGTAAGCCATTTGTAAGATTTGATTGTGTCCTTACTGACGATGACCAGGGAAATGGTGTTCATTTAATTAATTAAAGTCAGCCAGTTCAGTTATCTACCAAGTCAGTTCAATTAATTATCTGCAAGAGTAAGAAGATTCTGTTTAAAAAATGCTGTGTTAAGCTGGAACCTCCATGTGACCTGTGTGCACTTAGATATTAATTAATTGCTGTATTGCTATTTATTTTACTACATGGATATAATAAAATTCTGATCTTTGTTTTCTAGTGTGCAATTCTTTCCCCAGCTTTTAAAGTGCGGGAATTTTCCATCACTGATGTTGTTCCATATTCCATAACATTGAGATGGAAATCGTCTTATGAAGAAGGAACAGGGTAAGTTGTACGGTGTCTACTGAGAAGTATGATGGTGTTTTTCTATAAGGAAAAACGTTGAGTTGTGGAGAAGGCCTTTCAGACTTGGAAGTTGTCATCTGATAAACTGTTCTTCTTTCTCATGTTTTTTTTCTTGATTTCCAATTACTGCTTAATTGAAAAGATAGTTAATTTAAGAAGCACTTGTGTGAACTTGCTTAATTTTAGTGACATAAAATGCTTAGTCCATCTTGAGACCCACTGGCCTTTAATGTGCAGCTCTTGTCAGAAACTTGCAAGTAAATAGGTTATTTGGTGGCTTACTTAGCACGGCTGCTGATCCGTAATATAACCTGATAATCCGTTACATTAAGTTCAGTGGTTTAAATTTTACATAATATTTTACTGCTGTAGGGAATGTGAAGTCTTCAGTAAGAACCATTCTGCTCCATTCTCAAAAGTAATTACTTTTCACAAGAAAGAGCCTTTTGACCTGGAAGCTTTCTACACCCATCCACATGAAGTGCCTTATCCTGACTCCAGAATAGGTAAGAACGTGTAAATAAGAAAAGTAACTTCTGTTGACAAGGAAGAAGTTTTTCCTAATGATCTTTACTTCCATGTTTCATACTTTACTATAAAGCCTCAGCTCTGTAGAACAGCTGAGAACAATATACTTGCCTTTGATGCAGTGCTCAAACTGTATCAACATCAGATGATGGCAGTTACTAGAAAATTCACTTTCTTTGTTCTTCACTGTTTCCAAATGCTT
>JAOWBP010002392.1:14023887-14039357 GCA_028571105.1 Tragopan temminckii
AGAGTTTAGTGCTGTGTTGTCTTGTTCTTGCAACTTCTGTAAATGAAACAGGACCCACCAGCACAGATTTTTTGAAGTAATTGCATTAAAGGAGCTGTTAATGTTATTCATCTGTCCAGATAAGTATTTATGTCACTTTATGCTCATCTGTGAACTTACAACACAAATGTTTCCTGAATGAGTCCAAAGGATTAGAGGGTATGAATTAGTTTCCTGGTAGATAATACTGCTTTACTCATAATTACTAATTGACTCCTCAGCATCTTTAAAACTGATTCATGATTTTATTTGCTGACTTGCGAGTCAGATATAAACTTGGTACTACCTTTTTGGGTGTCTGCAAGATATCCATCTTTAGGAAAGAGCATTCTCATCTCTATGTGCAGAGTCTGCGTCATTTTCACTCAACTTGCAAAAATTTTCAAGATACAAACGTAACTGTTTCCAGAAGCTTCAATAAATGGGCTGCTTGGTCTCCAAATGTCCAGTGCATCAGTGTAACTAAATCCAGAACCTTTCTCTGTTAACTTCTTTCAGTGCTAAGTTTAAGTGGATGAAATAAACAGTTTGAGGTGAGTCGCAGAATAGTTTCTCTGCTGTGATGTTTAGAAAAGGCAGCAGAGAGATTTAACACTTAATACAGTATTATCTTGATTTTTCTGTGAATAGAAAGTGAAGTTGTCCTTTGGCTGTACAACATAACTGTAAGTGACAGACTAGTTTTTAATTTGTCTAGCTTCAGTTTTTGTCATAGAACTGAAAAATAAGTAGGAAGTTTTAAAATAAATTTTATTAAGATCACATTGTGATTTAAATTTAGCCTTCAAGTTGTGGTTTTGGTGGTCTTGTGTTTTGTTTTTTTTTTTAATTTTCTGATCTTTTTTCTGAAGGGCGTTTCAGTATTCAGAATGTTGGTCCCCAGCATGATGGCGACAACTCCAAAGTGAAAGTTAAAGTGCGTGTAAATATTCATGGCCTTTTCAGTGTGGCCAATGCTTCTGTGATAGAAAAGCAGAACATTGAGGGAGATCACAATGACTCACCAATGGATACTGAGTCATCGAGTAAGAACCAAGGCAGAGAAGATGAACTGGTACGTAAACTTGTAAATATTTACAGTCCTTTCTGACAAGAGAGATGATAATTTGGAAATTGCTGTGATTTCACCTCCAAATGCTGTATGCTCTTTTTCACCCTTACATGATTTCTTCAGTTACACAACACATTTATTACTAAAGTAC
The DNA here is from genome assembly GCA_028571105.1 of Tragopan temminckii. Taxonomy (NCBI): domain Eukaryota; kingdom Metazoa; phylum Chordata; class Aves; order Galliformes; family Phasianidae; genus Tragopan; species Tragopan temminckii. The sequence goes on from JAOWBP010002392.1 coordinate 14,025,129, forward strand.
TGGTGACCTGGCACTATGAAAACAAGACTATGAAAACAAGTAGATTCCAAGAGGAAATTTTCTTCCATTGTTTATTTTACCATCTCTACACTAGTCCTAGTACTACTGTATTGCTCTCAAATGGCAACACAATTAATGTGTTCTGACAGTTGAATTCTAAAGGTGTGGAGTTTTTTTTTTTTCGAAGTACTACATCTTTGTTGATTGAAGAACAGATAATATTTTTTTCATAAGCTTTCTTAGGGTGCTATAGAAGCAACTATAGGTAGTTCTTGTGAACTGGCTTAAAAGCCTTGAGGGGAAGTTAATGGAAATACATGTGTGATAGTGTTGCCATCAATACTGGAGAAATTACTGTTTCAGACATCATTATGTCACTGCTAGTCAATGCTGCACTGCTGTAGAAGTGCCTGCTCACAGCATTCTGCTTGTCACTTCTCCCATCCTAGTGTAAGGAGGATCATTTTCCTTGCTGGTGTCTTGCATACTAGAGGTAGATAGCTGAAAGTTGCAAGGTACAGCTCATACACTGACACAGTAGGTCTTAGGACTGGGTGGTGGAGAGTGCTTTTGTGGCTGGGAATGGCAAACTGGCAGTGGTCTCTGGCAGTTCCTGGTGGATAAATGCTTTGCATCTGATATTTGCTTAGAAGTGAAACGTCTGGAAGTGACATAGCTGGCATTTTGTATTATCAGCATTACTGCCTGTTGAGGTTATTAATCTTAGTAAGGGTGCTGTGTTCAGTACAAGGGTAACCACTTCCATCCTCAGGCTTTGTCAGTTTGTATTACTTCCATTTATCCTAATACATCTTCTGCTTTACAATGGTGCTTGTCAGCAATTACCTTTCATTATTGAGGATGATAGCCTCGACTCTGAGGATGAGGTTTGTAGTGTATATGTGTATTTCCCATACCCCCCTGTGTAGGAAAGGTAGTTCCTTCTGGTTATTGCTTTTCCTGTGTGAACAGTAAGAACAATAAATAACGATGTGGTTCTGTTCTGAAATGAGAATACTTAACTTTGGTAAAAGTAGCCTATTTACTTCCTACTTTAATCACTAAAACATGGCCAAATTAACTAACGAAACTAACCTGCAACACATGCACCTGTGCTAGAGTTTGAAACCTTTCAGATATTTCTAGTATTTTACCAAACTAACAATAGTGTTTTATATGCATATGTGGTTTATAAATGCATGAGTTTACTTCTTTGTGAGAGGTCAAAGACTACTTCGGTTACATCTCAACTACCCCTCACAGTTTCTTCACTATTTATCGATGCCTTGTATTTCCAAATAATTCCAAATAGTCATTCTGAAAATTTGAAACTTTCAATTATTAGGATGTTATTAAAAGTTTTTGCAGTGACAGCAGGAATCAGGTAACTTGAATTAAATCAAGTGATCGGCTCTCGTAATTACAGTGTTATCTTTTAAGACTCTCAAATCTAGAATAAGGCATAGTGAACTACTTACTGATAAATTCAAGTGAAACATGGAGTGACCAATAAATACAATTGGTCTCGTGCTGTAAAAGGCTACTACAGAAATGAATTTCCATGGTCTGTGAGACAGGTGCAGGCAACAATTACAATTGTTAAATTACTTCTGCTTTAGATCATAAAGTTCAAGGGCTGGGGGAAATGTTATGTGTTCAACGTTCTGGCTGTTCCATACAGGATCTGTAGTTACTGCCTGTGTTGGTGTTGTGCTTCTAGAATTTTGTTTGCATATATTTCATTTGTATTTATTTTGAAATTAAAATGGAGTATTCCCTGGGCTTAGTGTAATTCTGTGGATAGCAACATCATAATTATTTAAAGAGGGACTGGCCAAATAGAATCTCTATTTAATTTCAGATAGATACAGATAGAAGCAGTGTTTTCAGAATGCCCATTTAAGTAATGCTTGATTAACTAAATCAAAAACTTGTTGGGACTGAGTTGAGCACAAAAGGACTGTGATGTATTTCGATAGACATCAGTCTTAAATCATACCACAAACCTGTGCATTCTGTTATGCAACTCTTTGTCTAGGATAAAATGCAAGTTGATCAAGATGAAGGTGCTCAGAAAAGTCAGGCTGAACAGCAGAGCCAAGCAGATGAGGAAACTGAAAATGCGGGAATTGAAACAAAGGTATGTATTCAGCATTGATAAGGAAATGCAATATTGCTTCCCTTAGAGTGTTTTTTTCTGCCTAGTATTCTCAGATTTATTCAGTTATCTCCTTAGCTGTGATTCAGAGGGACTGTATTTGGAAGAGCAAAGAAATTCTACCTTAGCACTTCCCTTTTCAACATTCTAAGCTAAGACTTTTGAAGTAAGTTTACTTCATTTAACATGGGTTTGAAGTGAAAATGAAATTTAGGGAAGCTTGAGAAGCTTGGAGAAGAATATGCAGTGTCTAGGTTTTTCGAACAGCTATTCACATTGTTTCAAGAAATTGAATTCCCCCAGTTTGGTTCAGAAGTAAAGTAGTGGTGATTCTGAATAGCAGATGTATACTTGGTACTTCATTTGCATACAGTTATTTTGTAGATCTTAATAATTCTTGTCTTTTAAGTGCGTAACTGTAGCAATATTTTAATTCTTAGAAGTTCCTTACAACTGCAAATCTTACAGGCTTCTTCTGGAGACAAGCAAGATCATCCAACCCTGCCAAGGACTAAAACAAAAGTTAAGAGTATTGACCTACCTATCCAGACAAGCCTCTATAGGCAACTGGGACAAGATCTTATCAATTGTTATATAGAAAATGAGGTAAGAAGCATGATCAGGTTTTACTCACGTGATCAGGATTACTCACATTAACATCAGTAATTACTTTGTGTGCACAGCCTTAGAATTTCTTGAGGCTTTCCCTTCAGTAAGGACTTTGATTTTTGCCTACTTTTAGTTGGTGTCTTTTTCTTGGTATAATAAATCAATTTATTGGTAGTGCTTAATTACCCAGATCTGAATGTAATCTATTAGACTGCCCTTACCTTGAACAATCAATGCCTTTCTTATGCAAGAAGTTCCTAGGATTTCCAGTAAAGGCTGCACAGTCTGTTATAGGAATGCTAATTGTTACTGACTAACCTGAATGGATCAGGATTAGCATTTGCAGACTGGTTTTTTGTTTTTTTTTTTTTGGTGCTCTTCCAAGCTGTGTGCCTGGCTAGATCAGGTTTTTCCCCTTAATGTGGTTCATCAGCAGGAAAGGTATTGGAAAGTATTGCTTCTAGAACACTTGCTTTCCATAAAATCCTGTCTTTGCAACATCTTTACAGGTGTTATCTGCTATTGCAAAGATCACACCAATTTAAGGTCTTCTCTGAGAGATGGTCAGTGCAAAGACTAAAATGGGAAATAAGTTTTGTAGACCAGAATGACTCGAAGTGACTTCCAAACCAGTCACTACTTCTCTTCTGTTTTTGTGATGGTCAGACTATAATTTCTACCTGATCCATTTACACTGAAGCACTTGACAAAACAACTTCTGAATGTGAACAGTTCTCACCCCCATCCCCTCCCCATTTTAGTTCTTCCTGAGGTGAGGGTATGTTACACAGAGGTGAAAATTAAATAAATACTGGTCCTTTTTGTGGTACAGTTTGGGAAGAGTAACGCTCAAGCTCAAATGCTCATTTTGATACTTGAAATTCTTAGTTTTAACTAAGCTTTCATCCACCCTAGGGGAAAATGATGATGCAAGACAAGCTTGAGAAAGAAAGGAATGATGCTAAGAATGCTGTTGAAGAATATGTGTATGACTTCAGAGACAAACTGTGTGGAGTCTTCGAGAAATTCATCACTGAAGAAGTAAGATTTGCCTGAGTGTTTCAGCAGCTGTTGGAAAATGATTTTTCTAACAAAAGCTTTGAGTGATATCTGTGGAGGTTGCCAGAGTCTATTGAACTTGTCTCAGAATGTGAAATGAATTAACTTCAGAAATGAAGTTAACTATGCATCAGCCTGGCATTTGAATTGCAAATACAAGAATGAGCAGAAGAATGAGTGCTTATAGCTGTTTCATTATTTGCATTTTTTTTATTGAAAAATATGGTTAATTCTCCACTTAAAAGTGTGGTGAACCTGGTGTGTTGCTGAAACCCAAGTAAAAGAGAAAGTGGTACATTTGGCTTTTGCAAAAGCAGAATTGAAAAAATACTTCTGTAATAGTTTCTAACGGCTGTCTGTGGAAGTGTCTGGTACACAGGCAACAACTTTCTGAAGCAGCCATTCAGCAGCAGCGGTTTTAAAGTCTACTCCATGAATTACCTGGTTACCCAACAATACATATTGTTCTTTGCTAATTCACAGTGTCTCTGGCTTGCTTCATAGGATACAAACAAGCTGACTTTGATGTTGGAAGACACAGAAAACTGGCTTTATGAAGATGGAGAGGACCAGCCAAAGCAAGTGTACATGGATAAGCTTCAGGAACTAAGAGTAAGGCTTCAGGCTTTTCATTAGAAAGAGGGGAAGGGGAGTAGTGTTTATGCGTGTTATGTGGCTATTTTAAGTACACATCTTCTAATGAGGGATATGTATGTGCCTGCCTACATGTGAACTTGATAAATCCAGTAACTTAAAAGTACGGACATGCAGGTTGTACCAGGATGGTATTTAGTTGCGTGATTGAATGTAATGCGTAGAACTAGGAATACATAGAACTAGGAATACTGTTACTGTCAGTCATCCTTCTAAAATGAAAATGGTCAGTTGAAGTGGACAGTGTCTAGTGATGAATAGTAAAATTAATGACTGTGAGAATTTTTTGTAGCTCTTGCTACACCCTGGAATACTTTTAAGTGCTTGACTCTTCTCCCAAGTATTCAAAACTACACTTGAAAACAGATGGCTTTGGTTTCCCTGTTTACAAAGGTCTTCAATAGCTATATAATAAAACAGAAGTTTTGGTCTAATACCAAATGATAAAGGTTAATGAATGCTTCAACAGTAGCTTCCACTGTATTGTTTGATTGACAGTGACCAAAAAAACCCACCTTAAGTACTTCTAAATTTTAATAATTTTGTGGGCAAGTGTAAATTGTGATGAATGGTTGTTTGGTATTCAAGGCTATGTCTCCAGCTTTAGTTCTAACTGTTTCCTCTCAAGTGATGTTTCCCGTTTTGGGAGAGGTAATTGATGGAAACATTAATAAGGGCAACTGCCTTCATGCCTGGACACCAGTATTCAAGAGAAGGGGAAAAACAGACAATAGTTAAAACTATAACTTTTCTGACTGTTTTAAAATTCAAACCGTCCCTGCAGATTGTCTTGTTTCTCTTCCAAGTGCATTGTAACAAATGCTCTTTTTGCTGAAAATAAATGTAAAACACTAAGCCAAGAAAGAGCAGAGCTCTTTCTTAAACTTATTCGTTTATTTGGACTTCTGGGTTTTTTTGTTGGTGGTGGCACTGCACTACAGCAAAGTGCAAAGATAAAGCTCTTGAATGGCTGTGAGAAGGAGGGAAAAGCCATACTGCTTATGATTCCGTTTTTATTCCTTGACCAAAGTAAACGAAGCTTGTATTATGTCAAGATCTTTATTTCTGTGAAAATGAATTAGTTGCAGTATCTCACTTGGTTTATGTTTCCAGAAATTTGGACAGCCTATTCAGGAAAGATACATGGAACATGAGGAGAGACCAAAAGTTTTAAATGAACTGGGGAAGAAGATTCAGCTCCTTATGAAAGCAGTAGAAGCGTACAAAAATAAGGTAGAAGTGTGGAATGATTCATGCATGTTTGAATTTGACTATAGGATTTTTTTGGTGTATATGTTCTAAAAGAGAAAAATCCTCTAGGATTTAACTTTTAAGCTGCTTTAAAATGACTTGTGCTTACAGTCCTGAGAACTTTAAGAACAGTTCTTGAAGTTTTTTTTGTGAATGTGAGTTAAACAGTCGTGTTCTTTATGGTGACTTGTACCACTTAGATGCCTACCACAGCGTTATCCTTGTTTCTGTAACCCAAAAGATTATACGTTGGGGTTAGTTATTCAGGTGAGTCTGTGTATTTTCTTGCAATTTCATTACTCATCTGTACTTAAGCAGTGTGCATTTCAAAATTTGACATACCTTAACATTTCCTGTGTTTTATTCTACAGCTATTCTTCACACCAAACGCTTGTTTAAAAATATTGATTTCTAGTGGGTTGTAGTAATGTTACTCAGTTGTGTCCATTAAACTCTTAATTGATTTAGAAGTGTAATAATTGATTAAAAGGATCTTTCTCCCTAGGATGAAAAATATGATCACCTAGATCCTGCTGAGATGGAAAAAGTTGAGAAATACATTAGTGAGGCTATGAACTGGTTGAACACCAAAATGAATGCACAGAACAAACTAAGCCTAACTCAAGATCCCGTTGTCAAAGTGGCAGAAATAATGTCAAAATCAAAGGTAAGAAAATAAAAATTGTCATACATGTTGCAGTCTAGTAAGCTTTTCTTGAATAATATTTTGGCCTCTGTATTGAGCTAGAATACCATGCTTGCAGAGATGATAAAGCTCGAAGGTACAGGGTTGGCAGCAACAGTTTTATTAGCATTCAGTCCTAGCTCTTCACTTTACAGCAGTACCTTTGAATAGCTAAAAACATCTAGAGCTGTGGTGCTAGTTATGCTAGAAAACTGATGACCGTAGGATTTTAACAAATCAGAAACTTATTTCTTTTAAGCTTCTAGATTTGATAGAAGTCTAGTCCTTGAAAATGTAGTGTTGGTCATTACAAACCTGAAAGCAATTTGAGACGTTCAAGTTTAATGCAGTTACCGTGCCACCGAGTAACTTGTTCTCTCACTTTCGTTACAACTAGGAGTTGGACAGCTTCTGTAATCCCATTATATACAAGCCCAAACCGAAGATAGAACCTCCCAACGATGGGCAGTCAAAAGCTAATGGTGAACATAATGGACCAGTGAATGGACAGAGCAGTACTGAAACAGGACCTGATCCAGCGAAGGACAATTCTCAGCAGACCAAACCATCTGGAGAAATGGAAGTGGACTAAATCTTGTATTTCTGTTACTTAAATTAGTGCACAGGGTCCATCCTTTTGGTACACACCTCAGATGTTCAGTTATTCTTAGCCAACCTTCTGTCATTTGTTGCTGAGTAGTTTTGGAAGTGTTTCATATTAAGTACACCTCTGATGTTCATTTCCACTGATGCTGCTTATGTGGAGCTTTAGCCAAATGTAGATTGTATGAGTCAGTCTAAGCTTTCCCAATATATTTTATATCAAAACATACAGAATTGATATATAAATGGCAACAATCTACCTTATTTAAAGCTTTTATTGTGGATAAACCTCAGCTCCTTTATTCAGGAAAGGATACTGTATTGCACTACTGATGCTCAAGTGTAGATCTAATTGCATCTTTATTTTGGAAAAATATTGGAATTGAAGTGGCAACACTTGTCACTTGAAGCACTGACCTTTTCTAGTTATTGTATTGTTATAATTTAAATATTAAAATAGAGGTTAGTTGGCATACTAGTCCATCTTGTTGATGTACCATGAAAATTGTATGGTCTCTTTCATATAAACTAATACAAGCATAAACATTTTTTTAGATTCCCATACCACTAACAATCTTAGTTAGAAAATACTAGCATAATGGCTCTGCCATTTGCTGAAATTAAGTGAATGGTCTCATTGCACACTGCTGTACATAATGGACTGTGCTTATAGGATGATGCTAATGATAATAGTATCAAGTGGTAGAATATACAAGGACTACATAGCTTTCCCTTGAAAATGTCTTGCTGCACATGTTACCGTTTTCACTTGGTTTGTTTTGAATGAAATCTACATCTTGATTGCATATCATGCTGGGGATGAGAAACAGCAGGAATTGTGCTGTGTGAGCTGGATATTGGCCTAACATTGAGGTTTCTTAAATGCTGTCTGTTGCAAACTTGAAACAAATACTAAGCGCTTATTTAAGCCATGGTACTTGGCATATAATCCTTTTGATCGAGGATCTAAACAAAAGAGTATGCAAACGGGATATTACTACTCTAAAGATAAAAATCTACTTGATGAATTTGCATAGCTTATCAGTTATCCTTGCTTATTTACTTGATCTAATGGAAGTGTCTATTATGTATACACCTGAGTCACTAGTTTCTTTGATCTGTCTTGGACATCATCAAGATCCAGTGTACATTCATATATACTGAATGCTTCAAGCCAGGCATGGTGGTACTGTAGCACTTGTTGAAACAAGCCACTCTTCTTTTGCTTTAAGCAGCTTTATTACCAGAATAGAAATGGACTACTTTATGGAAGATGGTTTATTACCCAAGTTAGCATAACTGACTGAGATGAGTTGCAGTGTAACACTTCAGTGACTGGAACTCTATTGCAGAAATGGATCTAGCTGTTAAGGCATCCCATAGAAGCTTGCTGCTGCTGTAAACAAGCAAAGGTCATGCTCTTGCTTGCAGTTCCGGCAGCCGTTTTATCTTCAGCCATGTCCTGATATTTCACCACTGTCCCTGCTCTCTGGTCTCTGAGTCTGCGGCTGATAGAGGTGAACTGTATTCGGCACCATCTTCACAGAGAAAGGAAACATCACATGCAGCTACTAAACTAACTCAGGTGCTAGAGTCGTACCTTCATGAGTGATACAAGTGACTGACCCGTAAACAGCTCCCCTAACAACTGTGTGTGGTCTGGCACCTTTTGTTTACGTATCTGAAGCTTCGAACAAAAATTGTGTTGAACTGTAGCTGTTCTGCCATCTCAGTCTTGATTTCCTCTGCTATAATTCACACATGTTTGGCATCAGAGTGAATGTACTTGAGTGTCAGCTGTCCCTAATGTAAGCCAGTACATAACTGGGCAAGCTTTGGTTCTGTAGGCTTTAACGTTATGAATATCTTAATGGCTTTAACACAATAATGACTAGCGTTCTTAAGTACTGGCTTCCTGAAACCCATCTAAACATTATTTTGTCAAGTAGACTTGCTGATACCTGGCAGGTGAAGAGCTTAGACAGTGGGAATCTACGGTGTGAGCTCTCCAATAACTGGAGATGGAAATGTCATATATATGAAAAAAATCTTTATTATGCTCTTAATGGTTAAATGTTCAATATGGTATTACAGGTGGTACAGGTGGTGGAAGCTTTCTTTAAGCATGGAGGACAGATTAATTCTACAGCTGCTTAGTGTCTCAAGCTTAAAAGCAGACCATAGTAAAGAGAGTCTCAGTAAGGTTTTCTTACAAAAACAATGATGTTTTTTGCTGTGCATCTGCTCTGTCTCTAGATCCCTGTGGACTGCTGCCTGCACTCAGCAGGTAGCAACTGGTCGCTGGTCACAAAGTACCTGTTACAAATCCCATTTGTAAGGGCAAACTTGTTCTTACTACAATGAAGGTAAAATTAGCACATTAACATATGACTTGTTAATGAGTTATTTGTTTTCTGTTACAAAGAAGAAAGCTTTACCAGAACACAGACATAGGGTTCTCAATTACTTGAACCATGCACAACTTGAACAAGAGGTTTTGCACACTGGACTCTAGTGAGTGACCTTGTGGCCACCCTGGTGGGCTGCTCCAGAATGAATATCTTCCAGTATCACACAAATAACTGTGGTGACTGACAGTAGCATGCTACCTTGCATCTTACAACAGCTATTCACTGCTCACATCTTTTTTCATACTTACTAATCTTTTGAGGGGAAAACATATATCTAACATTTGAAGACGTTCCCTCCATCTCATAAGAAAAAAACAAACCGGAAGCAACACTATAACGCCAGTAGACTTTCCTTTGAGTGGAAAAAAAATGAGTCTATGACTTTACATAAAAATTCAGTTACAAAAGAACAGAGCTATTTCCTTGTATTTTACTAGTAAGACCTTTCCTCTTTTCTTTAACAAGCACCAGTTCTATCCCTCCTTGAGCACTAATGTCCTTGCTTAATAAATGGCTTTAACAGTGCTTTAACAAGTAAACTTGCTCGTCGCTATTTTAAAACTGCTTCATGGCTTCATTTTCACACCTTTTATCAACATTTTTTACTTCCGGCTTTTGCTGACAATTCATTTACATCTGTAACACAGTTTTTTAACCATCACTTAAGCTTTTATATGTTTTTTTAATCTGTCAAAGGAGTTTTAATGCGGTACGCCTGTCTTGCTTGTTTAGTTACTGATTTGGCTGTGGATGTTTGAACTTGAATGAAGAATTTTCTCCTTTCTTTGCATTTGGTAGTGCCCTCCTCCTACTGTTAAAAAGCTGCCTTAGGAATATGCTTGTAAAACATCAGTAGGCAGTTGGATTTAAAATTCTGCAAGCCCTCTGGGTGAAACACATTATGCATGTTAGAGCTGGGGCTTCAGAGGCTGGCAGGAGGCATGCTCACACCGTGCCTGGAGGGGCAGCACTGGGGGGCAGCTGCTGTCGCTGACCTGTTCTTTCTTTGGTGAAGAGGTCTACGCTGATGCCATACAGTGTGCCTGGTGGCCTTCAGAGGATACCTTTGCTGACCGTGCTTTAAGGGCACAGTATGAAGGTTTCATTTGTTGTACTTAAAAGTGAAAGCTGTTAATCTAAGCATCCAAACTGTCAGTTGCCTTTATATCTGCAGTATTTGAAATTATTTCATTTTTTGAAACATCTCAATATGTTCAACTCCCATTTCTGCTATAGCTTCTTCCTGTTAATAAGTCTTCTCAAATATTCCATGGTTGTTTTTCTTTTTTCCTGTGAGGATTAAATTTAAGCATAATCTTAGGGAATAGGCTAAGAAAGAGAGACTTTTTTTCCTAGGTCTTTCTTGACATAGGTATTACTAAGGAGTTAACAGCTTAAAAAAAAGAAGTCTTCATTCTTCTTAGTACTCTGGTTGTCCAGTCATTCTGATTATCTGACACCAGTTCTCAAAAACACAAGTCCATGTTACAGGTATGCTGCATTTGCTGGTTTGGAGTACCTTCCTTGTTACAGGAAGAGAAGCTCAGTTGCAGTTCTTGTAGAGAAGTTTCAGCATGACCCTCATCCTCCAAAGCAGGGCTTTGATTGTTGCATTACTACACAGTAATACTTCCGTGGGCTGATACAGAAGCCCACCTGAACTGAACTCTAGATGACCAAACTTGACGTATGAATCAATATAGTATCTAGAAATGCCAAGCACGCTTACGTTAACCTGCTGCTATCTACAAGTTTTCTTGACACTGGGTGAAATAATATTATTTCATTACTTTTCTCATTATTCTATATTTTCCAGTCTTTGAAGCACCAGAAAACAGAGGTAGGAAAAACTGCATTGCTTTACCAAAGCCGAAGACAGGCTTGTAAATTTTTATTTCAACTCCACTAGTATTTGGAGTGGAAATAAAAATTGTTAACATACTAGAAATTGTGTGCTAGCTGACTCCTACATGCATTCTTAGTTCACCACAGTTGAACTTGAGGACATCAACCACCTACTATACACGTAAGTAACAAGTGAACACAACTGAACAGGACTGTTTGGCACTACAGCAGAAATTTGCTCGTGTGACTTACAGGAGAGTTGTAAACCCCAATTTCTGTCTTCCTTATGAGAGGGAAACACATGAAACAGTGAAAAGCAGGAATCACTGCAACATAATACGTGAGGAGTAATTTAAATAAAATGCAATTAAGAGCTGTGCCCACTAGCCACCCTTAGAGAGTGCTAAAATGGTTTAGTTAGTTGAAAAGGAGTTAGTTACTGAATGTTGCATAGTGGGAAAAGTTTGTTTACATATTCTGAATATATTTCCACAGGATGGGGGGGAGAGATGGGGATGTTAGAATTAAAGGCAGTGTTAAGTATGCAAAATGTTTACAATGTATGTAAATGGGATCCTGATTAGTGACAGATCATGTGCAAATTGACAATACTCAATTTATTTTTGAATGGCAATACAGGTTGTCAAGGTTGTGTATAATGATAATAAATATATAAAACGCTACTTGAACCATAAATGACCGCCGAGACCTAATTTTTCCATCAGTGTTCTTAAAAGCAGCTTTGCCTGATTTAATGGATGCATTTAACGCACGTTTGTCCAAAAGACCACAGGTAAGAAACAACAGCCATTTTTGCCTCACTCTGCTGAATTTACTCAGACAGGCAGGGTTTCTCCTGTGCTTCTCCGTCCCAACTGCTGCAGATTCATGTCTGCAGACAAACTTCCCCAAGTTGGAGCCCAAAGGTATTACTGCTCTGCCTCTGGGAAAATGTGGTCATTTCCACATCTGAAGTCGCATTTGAGCAGTTGGAAAAGTACAAATTGCCAAATGTCAATTAATTCCTCTTTCACTGAATGACTTATTCCAACTTTTGAAAAAGTTTTTTGAACTGCTTGGGAAAGTCTGTGGCTTCAGGTGTTGTTGGTTCTCTGAGAAGAAGAGATCCTGAAGCACAGCCGTAAAGCAAGCAGTTCAGCACCTGCCTCCTGCAGGACTTCTTGCTACATGTCTCAGTGCAGTTCCTTCATGTTCTGCCAGAATGCTATGACTGTAGGATACCTGCATACTCTGTATAATTCTATGAAGACACACCATGATTCAACATCTTTATCATCCTGAATATGTTTTAATTCAAAACTTATCCAACTCCATTTCTTCTGGGTTTTACACACTTGGAGCAGAAGTCAAGAAGTAAACTAATAAAATATTTCAATGGTATTCTTCATTTTACCAGCAAGGTTAGGGACTAAATTAGTAGTAGACAAAGGTGCTTCTTAAAAAACAAACGAAACAAACATATACATTTATGAAAGTCAACATGCATACAATATAAGATGGGTTTACGGAGTTAGAATCTATAAATTAAATCCATGTGCTTAATGACAAGGGGAGAAAATGTTATGCTACGTCAGCTGGTTTCTGATAAATCAGTATTTTCCAGAAATAGGTTTTCAATTTAAGAACCTAAAAATCTACCTTAGGACATCCAGGGGAGGACTAGGGTAGTTTTTTCTAATAATTTCCTATCGAGTCTAAATCACAGGAAAAAAAATGGTATTTGCATTTGGTTTTGCTTGCAAGGAAATATAGCAACAGTCTAATTTACTAAATTATCCTGATAGGTCAAGACAAGCTACCTCAGTTCATACAAGAGAAACTGATTTTGTAAATATGCATCATCTTGGTTCTGTAACAGACCATTAGATACCTACTTTGTCTTGCTTTCCTTTGTCGTCATGACAGAAAAAAATACCACAGAGATCTGCTGGCCCCAAAAATGTGCTGATAAACATCATTTGTCTTATTATGCTGATCTAAAGTCTTTGTCAATAACTGGACAAAAGCATACATTATATCCTTACGCTCAGCAGCGTTTTGTTTTCATGGATAATGTCAATAAACAAATTTTAGAAGCCAAAAGGACAGATGGTAATGTATGAACAGGGAAAAAAAGGCAAAAGGAATTTTTCATACCATCCAGTATGTTTCATACAGCAAGAAGTATGGTAGATGTTATAACCAAGACATCAGTTCTATTGGCAAATCTTAGCAATGGTCTAATTGTTTCCATAACGATACAGGCATGATGTCATCCTGGCTCTGGCATTAAATCGGTGGCTAATCTCACAGGTGTTATCTACAGAGGCAGGATTTGACTGTGCCACACAAAGTTACTGATACAGTACATCACTAAGAGATGCAAAAGATAAGGAGGAAAAAAGTTTATGCTGGCACAAGTGATGAAATTCCACTGAATAATATCTTCGTGGTACCAATGCTACCTAGCGCCATAGTTCAGCACAGTGAGCAGAAACAGAATACCTGCCCAGCTTTGATGGCATTTATATAAGCAATGTGGTAGTCCTGTAAGCTAGACTGAGGCATGTTGCTGTAAAGCTGTAACTTCACGGGAGGGATCAAAGCTGGAATGTCCATAAGAATTTATTAGGCAGGGAAAAAAAGCCTTGTGACATATCTAGGTTTTATTCAAACCAGAATAAGATCTAATAGCTAGCATTTCAGAAACAATTACTCTTTGCACAAGCTATTTTTTTATTGTTCACGTACATTACAAAACCCCTCCACCCACACTCCTGAGCCAAGGAAAAAACATGTTGTCATTTTTACAGATGAGTAAACTGAATCACATGGCTGACAAGTTTGACCTGTTTCTTAAAGATAGGGGTTTAAACAAAACAAATACCACTTTGAAATAAATGGATTTTTCACTAGCATAGAAGTGGGGTGAGAAAAAAAAGAGACAAAATGAA
>JAOWBP010002392.1:14085252-14103063 GCA_028571105.1 Tragopan temminckii
CAGTTTAACTCAATTTATTTGCCTAATGGTGTATAAACGTGAAATAAATTTAGTCCTTTCCAGGCTAACTTTAAAGGGTGGAAGTATTGAATTTTGATACATATGAATCTGTATTTTCCTGACGTTATTACAGGATGTTCTGCTGCTGGGACTGGCAACTGGGAACTTGAATTAGGGACTATGTGTACGTAGGGTGATAAACACACCCCTGATAATACTCACTTTCCTTTTGCTCATCAATGATTTTCTAGCTGGTGACATTACGTAACTTCACGTGTGGTCCCTGTTGCTCTTATCAAGAAAGGGATACTAGAATTTTTCTGTGAAGGATGTAATAATACTGCAGTGGCAAAACAAATGTAGTGTGAATTTTCCGACTGGTTAGAGAAAGGAGGCCCTATGCTTTCAAGTGAAATGCAGTTGTAAGCAATCCTTGCCCTGAAGACTTTTCAACCGAGGAAGTGTGAAGAAAGGGGTCAGAAAAAGCCAATAGTTCTTAAGTCAAATAAATACGCTTGTGACCAGTTCTGTGGCAAGCTAAATGCTTTCACCACTAAAGTGAAATTAATAAACTTCACAATTAATTTTTGAGCCACTGTGAGTAGAATTAGGAGGCAATGGCAGAAAAGTAAACCTTAGTTGGTGGGGATAGGAGACTGGGTGGTCATATTTGTTATTTATAGAACTGAAGTAAGCAGGAAGATTGAAATAGTGGTTGTACAGATACATTTACATTTTTTTCTCAGTCAATCAATAACTGAGAGTGGGGAGCATCAGATTTTAATTGCTGAAGCTCAAAACATGGTATATATTATTGAAGTATATGCTACTAGAGCAGCATAGCTTAAGGTTATTACTTGGTTCTTTAAGAAGTCATTTATAAGGAAAAATGAAAATATTTGGCTGTGTTGATAGATATGTACCATTTCCTCTGCAGGTTGAGGAACAATCAGACTGTAAAATCCTTGAGGGGCACTTCATTTCCCCTTTAGCTCATTATGTTCCGGGTATCCTGCCTGTTGAGTCTCTTGTAGCCAGGTAGGAGAAATCAAGTGGTATTTCCTTTCTGAAGCTACTACTGGAGAGAAATGAATGAGAAATCAAAATGATACATCAGTAGTTTAACCAATATATCACTACAGTGATTACCTGCAAAATAAGCTGCCTTTTTTTTTTTTTTCAGCTAACTTGTTGGAATATGTTTCGACCTTAAAGTTCCAAATAATCTTATTAGTGTGATAGTTTCATCTGTGTGGATGAAACATGCTTTGGTAGGATGCTTTGTTGTAAATGTAGAGTCGTATTTGAGAAAGATGGATTGATTATGTTCTGAAGCCAAGAAAAAAGTGAGCATTACAAGAGGTGGAAGTTTTGCTGTAATTATGTGAGTATTTATCTGTGACTAGAGGAGAGCTTCTGTTATTACTAGTAATAACGTGGAAAACTCTTAAGTCTAATCGTAGCTGAAAGTGGATGACGTAACTCTTTATGAAAAGTTAAAACCTGGGATTACCTGGCTCTGCTAGTCATGGGCTTTGATTCTGAAGTCTTGTGAGGTTGGTTGGTTGGTTTGTTTGTGAGTGCAGAAATCATATTGCCCTAAACTGCAGAATGTGTTTGTTTTCCAAACAAAAATGATGCTAGAAATCAAGGTTACTAGAGCTTGGACAGGAGCTGTTTGTTTTATGCAGAACAAGAGAAACTATTTATATAAAAGAAACGCCTTACATTGTATTTGAAGGAACCATTCAAATTCCATAGAAAAAATACTGTCTGTGTACAGATACAAGTGAATTTAATTGCAACAAGAGAATCTCTTACACTTTGCCAAGCAAGAAAAAAAAAAAAAAAAAAAAAAACACCATTCAGAAAGCTTAATGATCTGTAATAGTCAAGATATTAGATTGCATTTTTGCTATTTTGACACTAAAACTGCTTTGGAGTTGAGAAAAGTCAAGTGTAATTTTTAAGTCAAAACTAAAAGCAAACACTTGCATGACAGTTGTTTTTTTTTCCCCAAGCATTGTTTACTATTTTAAAGACTGAACATACAAGTTCAAGCATCCCTAATTAGTGCCATAAGTGAAAATCTAGTATACTGCCTGTTTTCTTATGTGTTCCTGCACTGTGAGGTTATGTTATGCTATTGCATTGGGCAGTACTGTTAGAGTTTTGAAACTTCTCTTTGTCATGCATCACTTTTTTTTGTTGTTTGTTTGCTGTTGTTTTTTTCCTGAATGTAATTCAGTTGTAGGTTTGTGCTCCATCTTGTGGAGAAAATACTAGTGCCTTAGAAATAATATATTTTTTTCTCCCAATAGCTCTCCTGTAACTAACTTCTGTGTAGCAGCAGGAGGCATTAAATGTTTGGTGTATAAAACTGTTTCGTGTTTTTGAGTTTTTTTTAACTATTTATATTTCATTTTAATGTAAATGTTTTGCTCATGTTATTCTTCAGTTTCAGCTGTTGTGCCCTCAGGAGAAAAATAGCAATATTGCCTAGGAGAGCTAGGCGTTCATGTTCAGGCAGCTCTTTATCTGAAGTTCCACTTCTCCACTCTGCACAATTTGAATTGTGATGATGAGGTAGTGGTCTGTTTTAGGAGCATGATCTTTCTGCTTGACTCCTTTTGGTGTCTGGAATTTATACCATCATACTCTTGGATTTCTTTCTTTGCTGGATGTGTTTATGAAAAATGATACTGCTTTATCAACAATTTGTCTGAGTGTGTCACAGAGTGTGTTGGTTTTTGTTTGCTTTTTAAGCTTATTTATATGAAGCAACAGATACTCTTACTTTACTGTAATGTTTGTTTCTCATAGGTTTCAGTTCATAACACCCAGAAGATGGAATAGCAAGCACAGACCTGTATGCATTCATTTAGCAGGCACTGGGGATCACGTAAGTAAAATGTGAAATGAATTAGTAAGAAAATAAATATTTCAATTTGATTTTATTATGATTATGCATCTTATCTTTAGCACTTCTGGAGGAGGCGCACGTTAATGGCTCGTCCAATGATAAAAGAAGCCTGTATGGCTTCCCTATTGCTTGAAAATCCCTATTATATCCTTTTGTGGAAAACAGGATTCTTAGGCAGTTCTCAGTGTTTTCTCCACAGGGTAGGAATCCACTGAATGGGACACGAGGTGGAACACAGTGTAACGTGCTACTGTTACACATTCTGATTTTTCTGAAGATGTCTTCTACAACTCCTTAGTACAGTCATCAGGGTAAAAGTTCTGGCGTTAATCTGTTTTCACATTAATCATCAAGGTTACTAATGCGATTGATTAGTGTAGTCATGGCAGAGTGAAAACTATGCATTCATTCTGCATCATACTGCATGACTTCTGGACGTATTAATGATGGAAAAGAACGTTATTTCCTTTGCTTTCCTTTTTCAAATGCTTTTGAGAAACTTAATCTTGGCATTTAAGATCTGTTTTAGAATAAAAAAGTTTTCATCAATTCATCGGCAGCTTTTGTAACAATGTTATTTCATTAAATAGAATCTCAGGTTATACTTTCTTTATACCCGCACACCTGATAGAAGTAAAACCTAACGTTATAAATTACATAATGAAATTGTATTTAATGTGATTTAGTTCCATTTAAACATTTGGAATTTAAATTCCAAATTTTAATTAATCGGTGTGCTATTCATGTATGTGATTTATTTTTTATTTTAATTGCCAATTCTTATGTAGACAATTCTTACTTTCTTTAACTTGAGACTTCTACATGGCTGCAGAAAACCTAAGGATCAAATGTAAGTATTGCACGATACAATCTTTTCAAAATACAACTTGTTCTTTTCCCCTCAGGAGGCTCAAATGAATATAAACTTTGTGAGCTTATTGAGAAAAATAAAATGCCAAACATCCTGATAACATAAAATCATCAGCCTTTGCTGGGCACTTTACTTCTATTTGTGTTAAGAGATCACTGTGACTGGGAAAGTTTGCATAAGATGGCCTTGCAGTGTAAGAATGAGATGAGTGTGAATGCAAGCAACAGTTTGTTTTCCTCGTCAGTTACTGTATGTGTCTGCGTGCTGCAATTATTTCAGTCAAGTATGAGTTATCTTTGTTCAGATAGCTTATCTTGTTATTTTTGTAGCTCAGTTTTACCTTTTTCTAGATATTTCAAAAGGACCACAGTAAGACATAAAGAATAGTGATGTTGCTTGTTTGTTAGCCTGTTCAAAGTATGCAAAATTCAATATTGAGAAAATTTTAATTCCAGAAATGGTTTATAAGTTTATTTTCAAAGCAGGCGCAGAACTTTATTTTGAAGTAAGAACCACTTTTTTAAAGGTAAAAACCTAAAGAAAACACAAAATTGCCAGCTGATTGTTATAAAACTACTTTTTTAATAGGAAAAACACTTTAAAAAATTATTACTGCATTTAGAAGTATAAGATTATAGAAAAGGGACGAGAGTGTGTGTGCTGGAATAGGTCAAGGTTTGTTTTTGTTCTTCCTTGTAGTTAAGTAATTGATGCAGAAAATTTGGTGAGGATATTTCTAACTCCTTTTTCTATTGTCCTAGCTTGACAGCTTAGTATATGAATGATGTAGACAAGGATTCTCTGAAAGGCAAGTGCTCAGTCAAATACCCCAAGCAATAACTGTCAATCTTCGATACAAGCTTACAAAGCAGCAGCAGTGTTTTTAGTTAATGCAGTAGTAACAGTGCTTAGTAAATACAGCAGCTATGGAGGATTGATGAATCTTTCATAACAAAGCTGTCAGAAAGAATTACATTAACTGGTCTGCAGCAACTACATTCATTTCTCCTGTGACTAGCACAGTATATTTCTCCTTATTTAGAGGTATGTTAATTGCTCTGTAAAATACTTTTGCTTTTTGAGAGTTCCTCTGATGGTTCAGCTGAATCGCTTTCTCCTTTTTGTTTCCTCTGTTTCGATGCTTTAGAGTATACTACATGAATTTCTCAGTACCGTGACAAACTTCCCACTTTACAGTTTTATACTTACAATGACACTGCTGAGTTCTTCCAAAGCTGGCATACTGATTGCTCTTCAAATGTTGTGTGCAATTTTTCAGTGATGTGAAACAGGTAAATAAGAGGAGGAAAAGGAAAAAAAGGATTTTTTTTTTTCTGCATTTGAGATAGTATGTGTCTAGGATTGAACTGCTCTGATCCTATTTCTAAAATACCCGTTATAACTTGACAGCACAGGAGATTACTGCTAATGAGATTCTAATGTTGCTAATACTTGTTTCTAAATGACCAGGTGGTGAGTGATGTTAGAAGCTTAGCAGGTGTCTGTTCCTAGTCCTTGTTTAGAAAAAATTGCCAGAGAATCTGGACTCGCTTCTTCTGTTGAATCAACAGGAGTAAAGATCCAGAATTCTCTGGGAATGTGATGAGGCTTTGTATGAAAGTATGTATAGAGTGATGACAGTTGTCAAAATCTAATCTTAGAAAATAAATCCTGTCTTTTCCTTTTCTGGGGAGAAAAGACGGTCATGTTTAAAAAATGTCTCGGACCTGTTTGTGATGGGAGGAGCTCTTGTTCTAGAATCGGCAGCTCTTTTGCACTGGCTAGAGAGAGAAGGCTATGGACCGCTAGGGATGACTGGAATATCCATGGGAGGACATGTAAGCTTTTATATTTCCTGTTTAGTAATTTTTTTTTTACTTCTCATTTCATCTTTTAGCACATGGAAATAATTTGTTTGCTAGTGTTCCTCTCTGAAGTACTTGAAAATAAGCATTGAGAGTCATGAGAAAAATTGTCAGCAATTCTCATGCTCAATAGTCCTGAATTAGTATAATCCTTGATAAATACTGACAAATCATAGCAACCTTTGTCAGCCATCTCCCCAGAGGCTTCATATGACTATCTTCTCACATAGCTGTTTTTTTTCCCAATGGGGAAAAAGTCTTTTTTGAAAGAAGATCTATATTGATCAATTGCTTGTTTAACCTCCTTTCCTCCATTCTTCTTAAAGTTGTTTTTGAATGCATTGAGTGAAATGCATTCTCTCTACAGAGGTGCCATAACTCACGTGACTTCTGGTGTTGGGTCTGTTCTCAACTTTTTTTCCTCATCTTTGAAATTGATTAGAGAGGATTTCTGGAGTGTGGTGGGTAACATTTTCTGTGTGACTGTGCATATTCCAACTCAAACAGTGGTGTATTCATAGTAAGATGCTTGAAATCCTAATGCACAGTTATTACTGCTCTTGTCTCCACAGATGCATGTTGCTCTGAGATACGTGTATGAAAAGCCAATTAAAACAACATACTTCCATTTTGCTGATCCTTTTCTGTTTATTTCTTGTCAAGAACTAAGTAGATAATTGTAATGGTAGTGTCTACTGAAAGAAAAATAATTTTCCTCCAAAGCATAGTTTTGCAGCTCTGAATGTCATACGTGTTTAAAATACCTTACATTCACATAAATATCATCCTGATAAGACAACTTCTGTTTTAAGCGTATCTCCCCTATCTTATTTATAAGCTGGTTTGTAGTTATTAAACTGATGTGTCCTCTGCTAGCTGCAGGCTATTTCGTAGGCTTCTACATGAATACTGTAGGAATGACAGAGCGCTGTATCCCATACCAGTTGTCATATGCAGCATGAGTATAGCAAGAGACAAGATCAGAGAAAGTAAGCTTGGAAACTCTTTTGGAATATTTTTCATTAGTCCAGAAGCATGCATTTTTGACTCATCCTAACAAGTCTCAAAGTCTTTAGAATGTATTTTTTAACTGAAAGGAAGTAGCATTAATTCAGTTCTAATGATGGAGAGAGCTGGAACTAAGGACAAAGACATCTGGTTTTCTGACTATTGTAACGTATCTCTGTGATGCTTCTGTCCCTTTTTATTATTAAAAATAATTTGAATAAAATTATAATTCAGTTGTACAAGTCTACTTACTAGAATGTCTAGGACAAACCTGGGATATTTTGTAGGAGGAATTTTACACTGTTTAGTACGTTGAGCTTTTCTCCAATATGTCTGACATAGTCAGAATAGTTACTAAAATGTGTCCTGGTTTAAAAACAATAATTTAGATTTTGAAGGACAGGGAAACAGGTCCTCTTAACATACTGAATTACTTCTCATCTGTGTTTTGTTTCTAGAATACAAATTCAGAAATGTGAAATTTTAAATAGTTCTTCTTATAGATTGCTTTAGTTTTGCCTTGAAATGGGCTTGCAAGAGCCTGATGACAAGGCTGCATGAAGTTTGTCATTGTTTGAAATAACTGTAAGAACAAATATCCCATCCCGAGTTCTTGTAGTTATATACCTGTTCATCTGCGAAATTAATCCTATCCACAACAATATTTGTTCCTGGGGAAATCACTGAAGAGCGTACTGAACCTTCTGAATTCCAAAGAGGTGGAAGGATATCCAATTACCACAGTCCTTAAGTGCTTTGGTACTTCTTATTTCCTGTTGTATAAACAAATAAATTGGAGATGACAGAGTTCTTAAAATACCTTCAAAAATATTATGAATTTAGCATTAAAATATATAATAACTGTGTTTGATTCTAGATGGCTTCCCTGGCGGTGACGAATTGGCCTAAACCATTGCCATTGATTCCGTGTCTTTCGTGGTCAACAGCTTCTGCGGTCTTTACTACGGTAATTGCCCAATATTTTTATATTAATATACTGAAATGGGATCAGATAGATCAAGTAAAATTTTGGGGTTGGCTACATTCGCCTTTGCAGTTAGGCATTTGATTGCCTTCTGGCCTTTATTAGTAACTAGTGGAAAAAGCTTAGGATATACAAAGTGATGAGAAGATAGCTTTGAGCTACTTCATTGGGTCACGTCCTAAATGAACGGCAAGGGCTGATTTGTGACACAGCGATTGGAGTCCTTCTCTGAATGTGGAAGAGTGAGGAAGGATACTGAAAATATGCTTTTTCTGGTCAAAGTCTGTTTAAATAGCTGGATGATCATGTACTAACTGTTTTTGCTACTTCTACTGGGCAAGTGATTTAATAGACCGACATTCGTTGTCATCTCTGATTTAGTTCAGTCTAAGCGTGTGTTTTATTATTTTTATTTCTTTAAGGAGAAGTGTATTTCCATGTCCTGTGTGTTTGCTTAGATGCATGCTTAAAAGCTTCCAGTAATTCTAAGGGTTGTCTGGAAACTTAAGCCAGAACTGCACTGGAAAAATCAAATCCCAGGAACAAATCAATTTTCTCTGCATGTCATTATTTTAGATTAGTTTTTGGCTTTTGCTTGTGTACTAGACGCTTGTGTTTATACAGGGCGTGCTGAGTAAGGCAGTGAACTGGAGAGAGCTTGAGAAACAATATTATACACAAACTGTTTATGAAGAAGAAATCATTCAAATGCTTGAATACTGTGGAGTAAGTATAGTTTATTTTCACTATTTGCAAATGTTTACATGTGCCTAATATTTTACTTGAATAATAAATGTTAAGTACGGCCCTTACTACAGAGTTAATGCAATCCACAGTGTTAAACGTATTCAGTCAAAACATGGAAAATACAGATAATTCATCCCAGTAAATGGCTTTGTAATCTGGAAAGCTGGTAGCCTGAAACATCTAATGATGAATTTTTGTCCTTTGATTTTGGAATTGCTTCCAAATACTCAATTTGAATAGATGAAGCAGGGGAAAAAAAGAAAGAAAGAAAGACACACATTACAGGAAGTTCAGCTGATGACATCCTTTTATTTGGAGGAGGTAAACTTGTAGATTTTTCAGGTTTTTTTAAACCAAACATCCAATCTGGTCAAATATATTTCTTGCTATTGCCTATTTTCCTTCCCATCTGTTTAAAAAAAAAAAAAAAAAAAAAAAATTGTTTACTTTTGGCTACATTTTTAAAAACAGAGTACTACTGTTTTGAGAGACACAAATCTGAGAAAAGCATAGCTTTTATGATTTATTTGCTCAGAAATGTAAGCTTGCTGAATTGCAGTCATGAATTCAGAGTTTAATGCAGAATTTAAAAGAGACAAACATTTGCATTGTGTATTACTGTATTACTGTATGTAAGTACTTTCTTGAGGTGACAAACGTAGAATTAAAATATCAAAAGGCTATGGCAGTTGGTATTTAATTAATTGTGTGATATGTAGACTGAAAATAGCAAGTTATCTTTGCAAGCAGTGTCTTTGCCTCCTTTTTACTGAATATTGTGTTGATTTGAAGACTAACATTAACTAGCTGAGGTAAGTGAGTCCCTTAATAAATGACTTGTCTTTGTTTAGACAGATTCTTTCAAGATGGGACAAGATTTTGTTAAAAACTTTCCTGACAATGTGGATAGTCTGGAGGACATAGATGTGGCTTCCAGAATGTTCAGCTTTGATTCATTGAACAAGACTGAGTCTAAAGAAGCTGTCCACAGCTTTACCACAAGTACAAGTCCTCTAAGTGCCTCATCAGAAAGACTCCTAATGCAAGATGCTCCTAAAATTCAGTGCATAAATCAAACGTTTTCAACCAGTAGCAATAAAAACTTAACCATACAACAGGGACACAGGATAAATAATAGAAGAAAGAGTGATACTTTACAGAGAGAATCATTAAGGTTCATGAAAGGAGTAATGGATGAATGTACTCATGTAGCTAACTTCTCAGGTATGTATTTATTTGTTTCAACGTGGAGTTGGGAAAACTAAATTAGAATACTATGCAAGGAAAGGTATTCTCTAATTGGGCAAACCTGCTGTCACTTTAGATGGAATATGAAAGCATTCTGAGTGTTGTTCTGTAAAATCTATTTAACACTCGATTTCTTGGTGATTGGTTTGTTTGTTAACGACCCAATGATGATGAAGTCAGTTGAAAATGTGCCTTTTTGTATCTGTGCACATTTTTTCTGTGCCGTGCTATTTTCAGATACGAGGTAGTGCACATTGATATTATTTAAAAGAGCAAAGTGGCTGTGTGATATGACTAATATCTAGATCTAAATAATCTGCTGTGTCCTGCTAGTAAGGTTTTTCATGCAGATTAAATTAAATCTAATTGGGCAGAAACCTAGTATTGACTTCAGGCAGAAAGTAGCCTACATAGATGAGAGCTAAACTTGAATGATACCTTAAGACAAATGAGACCAGTAAGAATAAGCCCCGGTCCTTCTGGGATGGTGCAGGTCGGTGAATGTAACATCTCCCAAGACGAGCACAGCATATAGAGGGTGTTGTAGCCCAGTGAGTCTTAAATCTGATGAAGCTGAATTTCTTGGTGTGTAGAAAAAATCACTTTTAATGGTCTACTTGCAGGCAGTGCAAACAAGTGATTTTTTCCTAGTACTTATCGAGGGAGTTCAGTTGAGATGAAGATTTGGAATGGCTTTTGTAGACAGTCTGTTAAGACAAAATGGTTCTACTGTGCATGTACTGAGTACTCAAACATGTCCCAGAAAGTGCTCCAATTTCTGACAGGTTTCTAACAAAGTTAGATTCTGAGCCCCTGTGCCACCTCAGTTTTGTAATTCTGGCATTTGGTGCCCCTCTGCCAAATGTAAATAGTTTAAAAAATAGTAATAATAATAATCAAATATTTATACTCTAAAATAGATACCTTGACATGGAAAATGTCCCAGATCACAGCTGTGTTTTGTGACACATAGCACTGAAGTTTTTTCTCTAAAACTTCAGAAGCTGTTTCTGTAGACAAAAAAAAAAAAAAGAAAAGAAAATTCAAACTTTATCCTAATTACAGACATTCTTTTATATCTAATCACTTAACCAGGTATCACTTAGCTAAAGCACTGACCTTTCTTGAAACTTAAGAGGATGTGTGATCTCAGTGAGCTTGTTAAGGTGATGTAGTCCTTTGTCCCAATTGTCTCTCAGGTCTCCTGATGCTCTGGGAGATACTGCATCCCTTGCCAGGGTATGCTTGAAGTGTATCTGTAGAGGAGGTCTGGAAATCCACCTAATGTTCAGATTTCATGGAAAATGGAAGGAAAAGATGGGATCTACATTCACACTGTATATCTTCTATTCATGATTTACTACATATGAAAGGAAAGGGTCTAAAGTTTTTGTGACCCTCCACTTGCAAATGCCTTAGTTTGTCACTATCTGCCATACCACATGTATTCTTGCGAACAGAGTGGTGGTCTGTGCTCTACCTCATTTTGGTGTTATTTTTCTAAACAGCATTTTAGTGTTATTCCAGTTGATAATCAGATTGGTGCAATTGTGGTGATAAGTAATAAATCGGTACAACAATATATTAGGATCTTCATGCTATAGACAAAGGGAAAAAAGAAGTAGAAATCAGGAAAGAAAGTGAGCATGCAGGACTTGCTGTCTGACTTGTAATATAAAAAGTTTGGGTTGTTTTTTTTTTCCCTCCCTGAGGGAAAAATAATACAAAGCTTCTACTCTATTGAATTTCAGATACCTTCTAGTTCTTTTCCCTGGGTGGAGGAGGGGGGGAAGGTGAGTAGGTCTCTTAGAACTGACCTGCATGCTATAGAGTTTTGTCATTAAGGAGAAAGACAATTTTCTACTACTGTAGCATCAAAAATTAGATATTGCTGGAGACATTAGAAAATATAATTTGACTGAAGATTACTTTTATTTTTTTAGTAATTGGGAGCATATTGTAGCAGAAATCTTCAGCTAAAGTATTTCTATCATTTTTCTAATCTTAGATTAATTCAATTTTGAGTTGTTTTTCTTTAGTTCCAGTTGACCCCAGTTTAATCATAGTTGTGCAAGCTAAGGAGGATGCGTATATTCCTCGAACTGGAGTGCGCAGTCTTCAAGAAATCTGGCCCGGATGTGAAATCAGGTATCTGAATGGAGGTCATGTCAGTGCCTACCTCTTCAAGCAAGGACTCTTTAGGTAAGGTAGACAGGAAATCATAAAAATATTAGAGAGCTTAAAACCATACTTTTGAGATATCACTTCTAACAAATGAGTCTATAATTAAAGCAACAAATGCCAAATACTGTTTGTGAGATCAAATGATTGGATCCTAGAGAATGTCACCATTCTATTCTGTGATGTGTAATGTATCTCAAATTGTTCACTAAGCCTTTGGCAGTAGGGTCATCATTATCTCTCTTGCTTTCCTATAGTTCTTCATTTGTTTCCTAGACACCAGAAAACTGAGCAGTGACCTCTTACGCTGTGTTGCACAACTGTTGCCTTTTTGCAGGTGTTGTCTTCTGTGAGAAAATAGAATTAAAACATAAGCTTTATTGCAGATGAGTGGTCCTTGTATGAAGTCTTGCCTTAATAGTACTAGGTGTCGACTTTTTACAGTCAGTTACATAAATCAGTTATAAAAATGCATTTATATATCTGCAGTTCCTTAGTTTTTAAAAGGTAAATACTTGTGGTGTTAATTTTAAAATATAAGAAATTAGCAACTGAGTGTACATCCCATTTAGCAAGTCTAGGCAACATCAGAAAGGAATAGCAATATACCAGGTCGACATATGTGAACTCCCAGCTTACTGCTATTTTAAAACATCACCCTCAAAAATAATGTATGTTGCATGTCTGACATACTTCCTGACATGTTTGAATACAAAAATCCTCATCAATTAAAACTTGCGTTCCTGTGAAAGGTGGTAAGTAGTCTGGTTAACTTCTGAAACATATTACTAGATTGAAGTGAGATATAAAGGAAGGAAAAAAATGCCGTATTTTTACTGAATGCTATTTTCAAGTTGTGATGATATGCTTAATTTTGAAATAAATGGAAATTAGCAATTTTGTCTATCCTTTCCTAAATTATACAAGTGATCTACAATTAACTTGTTTCTTCCTGCTTTAGGCAAGCAATTTATGATGCGTTTGACCGCTTTCTTCAGAAATATGCTGTTTAGCAATCTTCGTCATGGATTCAAACTGATCTCATTTTATTTCCCATTATTGGAACTCATCTTTGGAAAACAAGCCTCTTGCAGTGTTAAGTAGTTGATGGTCAGTTACTTTGAATGTTGTAGGTAACAAATATAAAAAAATGATCAAGTCCCAATATTACTTTTCTTCCAACCAAGTGCCATTCTGACATGCTTCAGCTTTACCTGTGAAGAACAATGATAGCATTTGTTAGTGCACAAATGGTTCATGTACTTCTTACTTTATTGCATTATATATCAATTTTGAGTAAATTCTTAATTGTGTATCTGTTGGAAACAGACCAATTTAAATATTGATAGAATATAAAATTTTCTGTGGAGCTAAGATGCTGTCTTATGATTAGTGTATTTACAGTTTGTTCCAGCTACCATATTTTCCTCTTGCTTCCTTGTCACTTGCTATTCCTACTGCATTTTAATATGGCTTGGCCAGCACTCTGCCTCTTGTGTTTGTCACTGATTTTCTCTTATTATGAATCGAAAATGAACTACAACGGATGAGGCAGAATTAAATCTTGCAAAAAGCTTTTAAAAACCGAATGAAGGGTGAGAGAGACATCTTAATTCAATGCATCCATTAGATTTTTCTGCTGTTAAATTAAACTGTGCCATTCCAGAAGACTCATGTAGCTATTCATTGTTTTTACAGAACTGGAATAACTTTTAATGGAGTGTCCAGTAATTCATTTTTTACATACATTCAATTGGAGAATGAAGTTTTTCTAGTAGATTTTTTTAAAAAGTGCTAAAGGGAATAACAATGTAATAACTTTTATTGACAAACAGTGGCAGAAAGAGTCTGATTCTAAGCTGATAAATCAACAGCAGATTATATGGTGCTATAAACATCTCCTTGAAAGCAGGGGTCCTTTTTAAAATGCACTCAGTGCTGATATGCAAAAACACATTGTAATATTGTAGATTGTTAAGAACATATGTGAGACTAAGGGTTATCAAAACAGTCACTTTAACTTCTTGTTTTTCAGAAGGTTTTTAAAATGACCTTTAAAAAAAAAAAAAGGTAGGATTAGGAACACATTTAAGTAAATCCCATCTGTTGCTGCTTCTTTTGAGATCAAAAATGCCAACAAATTAAAGTGAAATTAAAGGTCGTCATGAATCAGCTATGTGTGGTAGCTGTGCGTATCTTATCCTGCATCGTTCTTTTAAAGCAAGTTTGCAGGGAAGTTGAAAGCCAAAACACTTCAATATTACAATATTAATTTTAGTACTGTGATGGCTGATGATACACAGAAACAAACAGAAAAATCCAGGTATTTCTTGTAATACGTGACTTACGTACCTTTCAAATCATACTCGTTATTGATTTCCATGGTTACCATAATGGTTTTTAATACTGCATGAAGCAGTCAAAGCTCTATTTGTTCCAGCGTATTATCTTGAATTTCAGTCTGGCAGACAGAACTGATAACTGCTAGTAATTATTGGTCAGATAAATTGAGATAAAACTGGATGCAACAATTTGTGAAAACCGAAGGCAGTTAACAACAAAATGTACTGAAAATTCAAAAGAAATGATATTCTGTTGGAAGTTGAATTGTTTCAAGTGTTTTATCATCATTTCTGTTAGGCATTGATGGTTTTTTATCTATATTGGAAGCTAGTGTAAAGTGACTAGCATGTTTCAAAATCTTAAAATACTGAATTTTGGAAGATGGGGAATGAAATATGTAAGCTCTGAATTTTAAAATTAAATACTTGAATACTAAACTGAAAGTTTTACGGGTTTTACCTTCATACTAACTCACCTGTCAACTAAGGGAGTTTTACAAGAAGGCTGTCGTCTGTTCACCAAATCTTTTACGTCTGCATGGATGGCCACATTTAAATGTATTTATGTGCTTTGTCCTGCTTCTGTTGCAGCTGTGAAAGAAAGGGAGATAACTGGTGGCAAGGGACAGGGCATGAATAAATGGAAGAGGAAAAAGGCTATGTTATAAGGCCAGGACTAAGCATAAAAAAATCAACTTCTCTACACTACAAATGTAACATGCCAACATAAATGTTTCTAAAGTGCACTGTACTAGGAATTACACAACTGATGGGAACTTGACATCCTGAGGTTAGTGTTCTGATGATGTTATTAATGAGTTGAACTTTCCAAAAGGGCGTACTATGCAATGAAGCAGATATGTATGAATGTAACTCCTGTTTCTGAGAAAGACTTTTGAAAGTAGTCAAGGACCAGTCTCCAACAATTGAGAATCACACTTTGCTATGTAACTAAAGCAGTGTTGCCAAATAAGAGAATACAGTAAGAAACATACAAGAAATTTCTCAGGTAAAAAAAAAAAGAAGGAAAGAAATTATGTATGCGGTTCATGTCTGCCAGTTATCAAACACAGGAGGCCATCAGCTGGTCTGTGTAGGAGGGAAAATTGTTGTATCAATGTTTTTAATTTTAGGAAAACTGGCTTTTAAAAGTAAATTCTGTAAGTCCTAAGAAAGTATTATTAGCAAACCATTTTTGATATTAAGTGAGAATGTGATGTTTAATCCAGAAACTGCTTGAGAAAAATGTTGGAATAAGGTTCCTGCAATAAATCCCAGTGGCAGGTAAGCCATTCTGCACATCTTAAACTCCCTGTAAAACTGACCTTGGTCATTTTTCAATTTTATGTTTTTCAATAAAAATCCTACGGAACGGTTGTGTGGTGTTCTTTTCCCCTGTCAACACAAATTCAGAGTGACTCTGTCACCCTTTAATTCCTGAATATTCCTTCTAGCTCTGTAGCATAAGAAGAGTAGTTAATCTACAGCACAAGATAAAGGCTTTACATAATAAACAATGTAACTGCTTTTGTGTTGTTTTACATTCAGCTCCTATCAGCTAATTAAGATACCACTGTGAGTCTAATTTTAGGCTTCTCCATGGCTTCATTGAACTTTTTCCTGCTTGTTCCTGTGCTCCATAGAAGGGTATACTGTGCTGTAATGTGCTCAGAATGTATTGTAGAATTGTGCGGAAGTAATTGTTGATGGTTGATCTTCCATCTCTGTGGGGGGAAGGTAGCGTTGGGCTGGTGGAGTGTTATTCGAGAGGGCAAAGGGGGTGGCTTCATCAGCAGCAGTAGTCCCTCAGACAGATGGGAATATCGCATGCGAGCTGAAAGGCTGCTTTGAACAGATAGCTGTGCATGTTACTGGCCTTGCATCTCTGAGGCTTGCTGGTGTTTATATACAAAGAAAAAGAAAACACAGGAAAACTGTTGTGGCTTGGTCTGTGGAACTGGAGCAATCAGTCTAACTGCAGTTTGCCAGCTGTATCCAGCAACCAAGGCACAATCGTGTTGCAGTGTTCAGTTACACTGGCTAAAAATTGAAGACTCTAGTAACACCTCAGCATGCTAAGATTGACAAAACATGAGGGGGAGAAATGGTGTGGGAAGTGGGCTTTGAGGTTGGAAGGAGAAGTTTTGAAATGTGTCTAACCAGTGTCAAATAGAGTTTTCTGTAATTTTTCTTCTGAAGTCCAAAAAATGCCCCTGTAAAGTGACCACTGAGCTTCTGTTGTAGCAAAGATAAATCATGTGTGTTGTGTTACTCTTAAAAGTCAAAACACCCTTAAGAGGCAAAAAGACACCTTGGCACCAAATAATGGAGCCTGACTTTGTCTTACTAGAATGCTATATAAACTTAAATGGATACTCTTTAAATAGCAGATTTTATTATAAAGATTTTCAGTGTGGTATTTTTGCTTTGGGGGACACTACATGTTTTTATTAATATTTTTAATTTGTCATGTCACTTTTCTTGATACATGTTGATTGTAATTACAGTTGGTGGGGCAGGGAGCTTTCTTTATCTTAAGTTGTCAGGTTCTGTGTCAGCTTGGCTGTAGTGATAAGTTACAAAGTGTTGAAGGAAAGTTTGTATAGTGTGCAGGCAGGTCATTCCCCATGCGAAACCATGACATGAGTAAAATGCTATTCTGTAATGCTACCATGTTACTGCTCCTTTGCCCAGCTTTCCTCCACCTCTTAACCGATTTCCTGCTTTTTCCTGGTCTTCAGGTGCCAGTACTGCAGTGTTTCTCATGTCCTGTCTGCGCTACAGACCTGCTGCCTTCTCCCTAGCACTTGTAGAAGGAAAAGGAAGCGGGAGGGGAGTGCTGTTCTACCAGTGACTAGGTAGGGCTCTATGCTTTCCTGTCGCTCTGACAGTGATCTTTATTGCCTCTGCCTAACCTCTGAGTTTGGGACACCAAATAAAATAACTGCAAATTGTTCTGAACTGACTGTGAGAAATACTCCTCAGGAGCATAGAAGTAAATGTATGCAGATAATGCCCTAGCAACACTTGCCTTTATTTCTTTACTTCAAATGAATTTGTCACTGTGATGTGCTACTGGCGTGTCCTTGCCTTGTGAACGTTGTGCACCTGAAGAAGCTGAGCTCTTACTTGCTAAGAAAAACGCTTCTAGGTGTATGAAAACTTGCTACCACTTTAATCGCACTTTTTTCTTGCTGTCAGTTAAAAATGAAGACAAACGACACGTCACTTGTACAGAAAGTGCTTCAGAAGCATTTGTAAAGGTATTTCTAGGAAAGATCTCCCTCATTTCCAATGTTTTCAGCTTAAATCTGCAGTGACAGCAGGCGTGCTGCGTCTGGCACAGTTTGTCTCCACATAACCTCAGTAAAGCAGAGTAACGGTGTCTCAAATGAGAGGTATTTCTGCCGAGGCAAAACTTGGTTATTTGTAACGTTCCTTTTAAAAAAACTAGCTTTTAAAGGAATTGTTTTCAGACCCTCATCGCTTTGTACAAGCGAGTATCTAAGGGTGGCAAAGGCCTGTCAAACCCCACCCGCTCAACGCGAGATCTGCCCCGCGGCCGCTGCCTCTCGTGGCACGCGCCTCGCGCTCAGTCCGGTGGCGCAGCGCAGCCTGACCAGCCGCTTTCACGCAGCGCT
>JAOWBP010002392.1:14122125-14153566 GCA_028571105.1 Tragopan temminckii
AGTCCCATTGGAACTGAGGGTAGAATGCTGCAGAAAATGTTTTATTGTGCAGTTTGTAAACATTCTGAGAGTGAGGCTACAGAAAGGGGAGATGATGAAGGGCAGCAATTAGATGAAAGGAACAGACATCTCTATGTCTATATACAAACTGAAGAATTATATCCAAGATGTTTATAGGGTCAGTAATTTAGTGCATTAGATTAAGCTTACTTTGTTTTTCTTGTCAGAATCCTACTCACTTTTGAACTTTCAGTATCCTGTTTTGAGTCAGAAGTTGAGAGAAATGTGGTCTTTAACACCCACACAAGGTGTTCTCGTGTATAATACAGGAACTCCTTGCTGCATTATACAGCAGAGTGCTTGTACATAGCAAAAAATGTAGAATCATTCCAAGGTCATTCTTTTAAGAAAACAAAACAAGGAAAATGTAAAGGGGATGTTATCTGATGCTGAGAAGTTGTAATATTGCCAAAACCTAAGAAGCATATTAAGCCTATTAAAGCACATACTTGCATGTCTCTCTTTAGCAGAGTCAGTCATCTTCTGTTATTTCTTTGAGGATTCTGTGTTTTGAGAGGTTGAAACATGGCAAATAGATGTTCTTAGTATAGGCGGGTACTTTGAAGAAACTTTTGATGATTCTTTTGCAAGCTAATCATCATGTATTTAGAGTATGAGTTGGATAGTTGCAGAAATATCCTGACAGGTGTTTTAAAACAAATAAAACCAGCTATAGGTTATGAAGGTTCCACATCACACATCCATGTGAGCACTGTCAAGAGAACCACATCTCTGTGTGTGCCGAGTGAGAGTGGAAAACATATTTTTTTTGTTTTGCTGTGGTTTTTTTTTTTTTTTTTTTTTTTAGAGCAAAAAGAGTTGCAGAGTTTATTCGAGTATTCAGTAGTCCAGATTGG
The DNA here is from genome assembly GCA_028571105.1 of Tragopan temminckii. NCBI lineage: Eukaryota > Metazoa > Chordata > Aves > Galliformes > Phasianidae > Tragopan > Tragopan temminckii. The sequence goes on from JAOWBP010002392.1 coordinate 14,123,043, forward strand.
GTTTTCACTGAGCCTACCACTGCTGTAATTTAGGGCAACTGTTAGATTCACAAAATCTTCAGGATATTAGCACAAATTCTACTGTTTGGTCAGTGTCTATTGCCAAGGTGTACCAGATATTTCTAATAGTTTACAAGATTTTTAGGGAGAGCGGTTCTTATGCCTTCAGTGTGACTGGGAGAACTGGGCTGCCAAATTACTTTTCTACTAAAATAAGAACACTTTGCGTTAGGATTTCTGAAAGAGAACAGATCTTTATGCCTTTCTCTTCCAGATGAAACTTTTTTTTTTGGAAGGCTAAAATGGGTATCTGTTTAAATTACGGCATAACACACTTGGCCAAGCTCAAGTGATCCTAACAGTGCGTTCCTGAATTATGTTGAATTCTTCTCTGGCAATAGTTTTCCTCAGGTCCAGAGATACTTTTCCAATAGCAAGCTTGCCTAAATTGTAAACACTGCCAGCAAGCAAGAAAATGGAAGTTGTTCTGCAGAATCCGCTTGCTGTTTAGCTCCTATTTTATTTCCAGTGATTCTGGTAAGATGAATGTCAGCTCTCTGCTGACCTTGTCATTAAGTGTATTGCCCAGTCTTAAGTTGGCGGTTGTCGTGCTGTTGCTGCAGGGAATTGCTTTTCTGCCTCTGGCACAGAAACCTGTTGCAGTATATTGCTGATCTGACCAGCGGCAGGGATACTGTGCATGTTTGAGATGTTGTCCTTCTCATGTGGCTCTGAGGCTGTCCAGTACTTCAGCAGCTTACTGATAAGTGGGCCTCATAAGTCCAAAACAGAATTGGTGATTGTAGCAGAGGATCTCTAGGACTACAGGTTATTCACTTCCCAGAACTGCAGTACCTTACTGTTTCACAGCTGTCTATGGTCTCTCCAAGTCCTTTAGTGGTAGTTTTCTACTTAGTGTCTGCAGACAAAAATAGGATCTCAATGTGGTATGTTTTGGATGCTACTGAGGATGTCTGGGAGGAGCCTTTTTGGTGTGCTGCTAGTCTGAGGAGTGCTTTGCTGTTACATAGTTACCTTAAATGACATTTAAATAAGATAGCCTAAGGGAAACTGGAAGCATTCTTTCCTAAGATCTAAAATAAGCAGCGTAGTGCGAGTGTTTACAGAGACCTAGGCTGCAAAATGAAAGTGAAAATAATCTTAGTGTACTTAAACTAAGCTTCTGTAGCAGTTTCCTTTAGTTAGTTGAATTCATGCTTCTCCTGAGGGTGGTAATTGGTTTCACTTGTATCTGAAGTTGCATTTAGTGGAAGCAGCTTCTGTCACAGGGCTGCGCTATCCTGCACCCCCCCCGCAATGGATCTTCCTCCAGAAAATGAACACCTTCAACAGAAGCTCCAGCATACTGTTATCAGATCATTTCTGGAATTGTTGTCTAGGAGTATGTTAGATTTTATACCCAGTCTTCTCTGAAGTCTAGTAAGTTAAAGAAAAAAAAAATTTTTTTTACACCGTACAACCATACTATTTTCTTCTTAACCAGAAGATAGTCTAAGCATCTTCTGTAATTAAGATACGTGTTCCCTTACTTCAGAAATGCAAGTATGCTTAATGGACTAGAAGTCCTTATGTGTACTTAACTGGCTGGGGAACAACTTGTTGTTCCAGTGAAGGACAAATTTCTCCACCCTTTGATCTTTGGTAATTTTTTTACAGAATTTCTCTGGGTCTTACTCTCGGTATCAGTCTTCATGCTAACGTCAGAAAGGAAAAATATTTGCAGTTGGCTAGCTTGTGATTTTATTCACTTCTTTCTTTCTATCTTACTGTGGGAATGGCTGAACATTGTTATAAATTGCCCAGAGAGACTTTGCCATGTCTATCCTTGAAGGTGCTCAAACACAACTGGAAATGGCTGACCCTGCTTGAGTAGAGGGTCTAGACAATCTTGAAAGGTCCTTTCCAGTCTTGACCACTCTGATTCTGTACTGTCTGTTAGCTATGCTTAGAATTAAGAAGAAGAAAATGCAGAGGGTTGGAGTTAATTTTGGGGAACTGGAAGAGTGGGTAGAAGAGCTAGGGAGGAGTTGGTTTGGTGCCCTCTCACAAGGAGGGGGTTGCAGACTGGAGAGAGGGAGGAAGTGATATTTGATGAAATTAAAAAAGATGATGAATGGTTATCCTTGAAAGTGAAAAGATTGTTTGCACCAGTAGAAGAAAGAACAGACAGTCATTATGAAGAATGAGTACAAAAAGCTTGAATTCCCTTTTTAATTACTATAAAAAGAGTTGACTGTCTTCCGTGGGCTTAAGAAGGTGCTGGATATGTAATGTTCTCTTAAGCTGTAATGTGCTTGTCCAACAGGCCCTAAAGGACAGTACAGAAGTAGAAACTGTGGATCAGAGGATAAGAAAAAGGGTTGATCCAGAAAAGTGGCCAATTCCAGGTCCGCCTCCCTGTAATCTGTCAACGACTGACTTTTCTCAGCTCATCAATTGTCCAGAATTCATACCAGGCCAAGTCTACGGCTCGCATACTGGTAAAGGATTTCTTTAATAGAAACTTAAGTTTGGGGCTGGCTGTCTAGCTGAGGAAATTTGCTTCTTGATACTGTTTTCGTAATAGAAATTGTGCATTTGGTAATGGTTTATTCAGCTGATATGCCTGCCCGTTGTACGGTTGTGGCTGGTATGGCTAATATTAAGTACATAAGAATGTCTTCTGCGTGCTTTAGTTGTGACCATTCTCCAGAAGAAGGTATAATGGCCTGGAGTCCTTTTTGATTACCAATAGCAGAAGCAGTAGTAGTGTTAACATAGTCATAAAAGCTACTTCATTTTGATACTAGCTGAAAGTTAACTGTATTTTGTGTACCCTAGTTTTGGATGGGTATTTCATTCACACTATTACTATGGAGATGGCTTTGTTTGCAAACAATGTTTGGCAAGTAAATCTTTTAGTAAAGTGTTGGCTCAAAGTAAATGGGAAGAATGAAGGCTGAGTTAGGCAGCCATCCGTAGAGCTGGCGCCTGGTATAGGGAAAACATATCCCTGATAAATGAATTCTTGTTTTCTGAATAACAGATGATTTCTCTGAGTCTGTTATATACTTTTAACTTAAGTAAGCTGATAAATTAGTACTTTCCTAAAATACTATGAAAATTGATCTCCTAAAATGAAAAGAAATTCTGCTAATCAATGCTAACTTGAACCACAGAGATAGCAAGTAGTGGCTGAGGTTAAAGGAAAGTCTAATGTGCAAAAAAAACAAAACAAAAAAAAACCAAAAAAACAAAAACAAAAACAAACAAACAAAAAAACAAAAAACAAAAAAACACCAACCAAATGAAAAATAACACAACAGGAACTGAACTACTATTTTTCAATGCTAGAGTCTGCACCAAGTTCTCCAGGAATGGGAAGCTTGTTGAGTCTGAAGGAAAACACTGAAACAAGTAATTTTCAGACAATATCTAAAGGGCTGTCTACAAGTTTGCCTGATTTGGACTCTGAACCTTGGATAGAAGTGAAGAACAGGCATCATGCATCCACTGTCAGAGTAAAGGTAAAATAAGAAAGAACTTTATTTAAATAAGCAAAAGCAAAACCTTCCCACTTTCCAGTTATAGTATGAAACAGTTGTTTTTGTTTTTTTCCCCACACTTCAATATATGTGATACTTGATTATGTAAAACTGTTAGTGTGGGCACCGCTCACTGTATCCAGTGCATTTCCAAATGCATTTCAAATTCTGGTCCAAAGCTCACTATAATGAAATGTAAATTTTTTTTTTCTGCTGATGGACAGTTGTACATGTGCATTATTGAAAAGCTGTTGTGCTTTGAGAATTATTCTAAAAACTCATGATGCTGAATTACTTAGAGTAATTTACTTGTCAGCTTGATAAATATCTTAAAGTGGCTGTGTCGTTTCTAATTCTGTATGTTCATTATTGAAAGTGTTCAGTTGTGCTCTATTTGTCTTCTATTTGGATGATCATTATCTATTTCAAGTATAAAATGCATCACCTTTTCTTATTTAGGAATGCATTCCTGTACCTGATCAAGTATCAGGCCAACAACAGCTACCCCCACCTCCAGAGGAACAAGAACAAGAAGAACTTGACTTTTTGTTTGATGAAGAGATGGAACAAATTCAGGGTCATAAGAATAAATTCACTGATTGGTCAGATAGCAGTTCAGATTATGAAATTGATGATCAGGATGTAAACAAGATTTTGATAGTAACACAGACACCACCATATATGAGAAAACATCCTGGTGAAGGTCGTGCTGGCAACCATGTGTGTCATGGAAAAATAACATCAGAACTTGCTAAAGTTATTAATGATGGCTTATACTATTATGAACAGGATTTGTGGACAGTGCAGAGTGAAAATGACACTACAGTAATGGTAATTCTTTTTTCTTTCTTTCTTTTTTTTTTTTTTAACCTTAAAACAATGCCTTTGCAAACAGTACCAAACTTATTTTGGCTGTCTGCTACGCAACTAAACTATTGGCCTTTCAATATTTGAAGGGAGCTTATGAATAGGAGGGGGAATGACTGTTTACAAGGGTGGATAGTAATAGGATAAGGGGGGAATGGTTTTAAACTAAGGCAGAGGAGGTTTAGGTTGGATATTAGGAGGAAGTTTTTCACACAAAGGGTGATTATGTACTGGAACAGGTTGCCCAGAGAGACTGTGGATGCCCCATCCCTGGAGGCATTGAAGGCCAGGCTGGATGTGGCTCTGGGCAGCCTGGTCTGGTGGTTGGCGACCCTGCACATAGTAGGGGGGTTGAAACTGGGTGATCATTGTGGTCCTTTTCAACCCAGGTGGTTCTATGGTTCTATGATATGATAGACATTTTTGAAACAAAGTTGACATTTGAGTTCAATAGAAATGTAAATTATGATGATGTAGACAGTTGAAAGCAAAATTTTCTCTAGTCAGAGATTTGACCAAAAGCACAGAATGGATATTTTGTAGAACAATTTTTAGTGTTTTGGAGATGGTTCAACTTTTCCAATGTTTTCTTGTTCTATACATAGCTTGTTTCATAAAAAGCACTTCCAAACCCCTAGTATACAGGCAGTATAAGGACATATTTTTTATGTAAGATAGAGAGGAGGACATTATAGTCATTTTTAAGTAGTTTTATTTAGAGGTTTGTTTATCTTGCAGCTTGTAAGAATGTGCGGCTGTGTGAGCAAATTGCAGTTGGGTTTGCACACCTTGTTTTATCATAGCAACTCTTTTATTTCCTAGCTTGCATTTGAGGCCCCTGACATTTAGGCTTTCAAAACTTCAGAAGTAGATTGTTAGTTTTGTGATGTTTTTTCTACTGATTTATTTTCTTACAGTAAACGGCTATAAAATTACAGATGTGTTGAACTCTAGTACTTCATAGGCTGAGGCCAACTGGGAACACCACTGTCCTATCACTTACTGATTTTGGTTTATTAAGTATCCACATTTTGTGAAAGTGAGCCCAGTGAGTGGCTTATCTGTAGACAGTGCTGCTGTATCAATAGCAGATACTGTGCACATAGAAATAAAGTTACCCAAAGACTAAAATGGTGAGATAAAGGAGCTTTACCTGTTGGTAAGGACAAATGTGTGTTATATGGGAAGGAGGAAAAGGGTGAAAATAACTTAAGGGAATGAGGCATGTGGATACCAAAGTGAGTTGACAGAGTTAGAAATGAACGTTGAGAATAAAAGCAGGAAATTAAGGTGGGATTCAGAATATGGAATTTTTATTATGGAGAAAGTGGTCCAAGAAAATCAACAGGCTGGAACAAGACAGTGAGAAATGGCACACAGGAAGAGAAAATATTTTCTTGTTGTGATGTTCTTGGCCATAACCCAAATGAGATTTTTTTTTTCTTATATTCCATGCATGCATGCCACACTATCTTCAGCTGAGCAGGAGCATGAGTGCTTTGAGGTGCTGCCGTTTCATTTACAACACTGGCATTTCTTTATATGTAGCCTGAGGAAGGGAGCAGGTCATCTCCTGCCCCCCTAACTTGCTTTTCTTGTCAGACTTACTGCAGAAGGCAGAGTGCTTTGGTTTTGGCAAGAGATAGGATCTCAGTCGTTTCTGTTTCTTACCCTGTTAAAAAATCTTGAACATGGCCCCATCGGCTTCTATGTGCCCATTTGGTGGCCTGTTTCTTGCAGAAAGCAGTGTTGGTTGTGTTGTTCATGTCAGCTAGGAACTCCCATTTACATTTAACCAGATCTGTACTGGCTTGTGTGAGTTCAGCTGTGTGTGAATTCTGGGTTGCTGATTTTCTCTTAGGATATTCAGTCTTTCCTCAAGATGATGGCCACTGTGGTTTATGTTTACACTTTTTGGTTTCTCTAATTTAGCAAGAGGTTGAGAACTTCAGGAAGCTAAATCTCGTTTGTAAGGAAGAATTTGATAATCTTGCACCAGAACTGATTGGTGATCGATCCCAAGAAATTTCTCTGGGTTCTTCAGAGTTATGTAAAGGTAAGTAATGTAACACAGGTATTTCTATTTTAGAATCTCTATAATGAAGCATCTATTTTAACTTTTTTTGCTTGTGTAGTGTTTTATTTTTGGTTCAGTCGGCAGCCTGAGAGGATTTTTCTTTGCCAATTTTTCCAATTGTCAGTTCTTCATCAGTATTGGAAATCTGCATTGTGTTAGAAGAAGCTGATATTAGTAGTACTTCTCAGGACATGTATGATCATCTATAGGTAGCATTCTGTTCTGTTGTTATGCAGAAGGCGCCTAGTGGTGCTGTATGCTAACTTGCCATCTACACTGTGTTACTTAATAGCTATGGAGGTGAAATATGTTCTAGATTGGTATTTTTCTGGGAAATGAAAATAGAAGGAAGTGGGAAGAATTTTCTACTCATATCACAATAGAAGTCGCAATGTCCAAACATTATATTTTAGAGTAATTCTGATCTTATTAACATTTTCTGGGGTACACGCTAATGTTTTTTAAGTAGTTGAAGAAAACCACCTAACCAAAAAGCAAGAATATGTTTACACTTGTTTAGTTTGCCATTGTAAATACAGAAAACAAGCAGAAAAGAGAGGATATAAATTTTATAGAGAAGATGTGTTTGAAATATTTATTTCATTGCTTTGAGCAGCAGTCAGTCAGTACTGCTTCTGCACCGAGTGCTTTTTGTATTTCAGTTATCCTTTTGGGGATGATGTAGTTCACTTGAAGTAAGTCATGCCTTTAAGATATTAGGTATTTAGAGGAGCTTAAGATTTCAAAGCTCAATTTTCTTTTGAAAATTAACTATTTCTTTCCTTTTTGCTGATTTAGCAGAGGAACCAGTTTGTAATTTGTTTAGTACTGAAGCACTTCCGGCAGCAACAGTGGCTCGGTCACTGCCAACTGTAGTTCCAGAATCTCCCCGAGTTCACCCTGGTTTCACCCCGCGAACACCTCGCACCCCGAGGCTACAGGATCCCAACAAAACACCCAGGTTCTACCCCGTTGTTAAAGAAGCACAATCCATTGATGTGAAGGTACATGGAAAGGCTTAATATCTTTTAAAATCTATGGAAAGCCTATAAAATTAATGTTTGTAATGTAATTTATAAGAATGTCAAGGCAAAAATGAAACAATTGTACTTGACAATTGTTTTTCTTCAAAAATGTCACCATATTCATCCTTTTTTATTTCAACAAAATGGTTCCTGATTTTTCTCTGTAACATTTCTTAAAAGTCCATGATGAAGAAGTGTAACATCTAAAGGTTTTAAACTTGTTACATAAGATTAAGCTTCAGGTTACGAAGATGGAGCATCGTGACTTTATATTTGGTTAGATATAATATAAAATGGGCAGCATGCTGTTTTAGGAGGATAAAAGTGAGTGAAATCAAATTGAGTGAAATGGAATTGTGAAAATAAATGCTTCATTTGTTTCCTTAGGCTCCAAGAAAAAGAAAAACACGGCACAGTACAAATCCTCCCTTAGAATGCCATGTCGGTTGGGTGATGGATTCCAGAGACCACAGGCCAAGAACTTCCTCTGTGAGGTAAGGGTTGGTTGGTTGGTTTTTACAATTTCTTTTTGTAACGTCATTACTTCTCACCACCAGTACAGAAATAGGCTGCAATTAAATGAGAAATTCTGCATGCGGTGGAAGCAAAAGAGTGATGGAAGAAAGGCAAATGGGGACTGGAGACAAACCTAGAATTTAGAAGTAGGGCCATGTATAAGTGAGCTAATTAGCCTATTCTCTTTCTGTTCTTTGCTGATCCGTGATATAATCTCATTAATGTCACCTGAAGTACTGATGCTCATTGACGGTCAGTGACTCTGTTTGCCTTTAAGTGGTCATTTAATACCAAGTATTATATTAATGCTTAGTTAGCATCATCAAAAACTTTTCAAAGATAATAGCACAGAAGTAGATGTGTACCCAAAAACAGGGATGACTGGGAATCTAAGTACACATCACAGTGCTTGTCCGGTGATCATACTGTACTGACAGTGTTTGTATACAGCTGAAAGGTTGAAAGCTGATTCTGTGGAAAAGCACTGTCTGTAGAACAGAAATGTTTCTTTTGCAGCAGTTCCAATGCTTCACCTTCAGAAGGAGCTCCACTTGCAGGAGGTTATGGTTGTACTCCAAATTCTCTTCCAAAATTTCAGCATCCTTCTCATGAACTGTTAAAGGAAAATGGCTTTACACAACAGGTGTACCATAAGTATCATCGAAGGTGTCTAACGGGTAAGCCACTTAATGTACTTCCTAACTTTTTAGCAGGAAGTAACCAGTTGTCACTTGATAGCAGTTTTCTCCATATTGTTCTTGATCCGTCATTTTTCTTGGGGAAAAATGATGCTTTCATTTTATGATACTTTCCTTCTATTTAACTTCAAATTTCCTGACCAAAAAAAAAATACCCTCAAAATCCTTGACGTTTTCCAGCAACTTTTTCTGTATTAATATTCATTGCTAAAAGAAATATTGAGTCCTTGACAGAGGATAATTAGTTGAATTTGAGACTTACTAAATAATGTTAATGAAAATATCTTTTGAAAGTTCAAAATTACAATTCTTGAAGATCCTATATCAGTGTTACTAATGAAAAAGCACTTGAAAATAGTCTGTTGAAGAAGTGAGAATTTGGGGGTGTGTGTTTGTTTCCTTTTCAGAGAGGAAACGGTTGGGAATTGGCCAGTCCCAGGAAATGAACACACTTTTTCGTTTCTGGTCCTTTTTCCTGAGAGATCACTTCAACAGGAAAATGTATGAAGAATTCAGACAACTTGCTCTGGACGATGCAAAAGAACACTACAGGTATGAGGTTTTTCTTGGAACTGAAATTTTAAAACAAAATTTTTAAAGTTTGAGGTCTTTATCAGTCATTTTAATTACAGTGATTTTTTTTCATATATCTTTTTTTTACGTGTATTTTTTTACATATACCTTAAGTGAACATTTCTATTGTTAGATTTGTGTCTTTGTAAATCTTCAAAATAGCAGTCTGTACAAGTTGTTTTAACACCAAAAATGTGTTTGTATGTATTTGTGCTTTGTGGATAAGTAGCTAAGTGTATGGCATTTCCAGACCTGTAGTTGGTCCTGAATTCTCCAAAATCATGCAACTTGTTGACTCTGACAAGTCAGCTCCACTCTTAGGAAAGTTTCTGTGATTTTTCTCATCCGTTCTTGACCTCAGGTTGTTTGTCTTCCTACAATAGTAACACTGCCAAATTAGCTCTTCGATATTCCCTCTCTTCTTCCCACGCACTTCTTCCCTTTCCCTCCCCAGCCTCTATTTCTCTTAATCAAAGACACAGGGTAGCCCAGTGTATTGAATGCTAAGCGAGGAAGTTTATAAAAATTACCAAGTTTGAATATGTTGTCCCTCTAGAGTGTAAAGTCTGTAGGATGCAAAGGTGGTTTTAATCATCATTTGTATATCTGGTGAGAGCTTTCTTGATGCTTTTGTGATTATCCAAGTATATATTTTCCAAGCAGAAATGCTTGACAGAAGGAGGTCCCATTTATGCTGTCCTTATGTCTTTGCCAAATGTAACATATCGTGGTATCATAAAGAGAAGTTGATCCAGATCCTTCCTGAAAAAATAACTTTTGTATATTTATCTTTAAAAAATACTTCGGGTAAGTGCTACTGGCATGAATATTTCCCTAGTTAAGTGTTCCTTAAAGTTGTACTGATGACCTAGATGCAACTTGACTTCAGGAGCTATCACCATTGCATCACTTCATATATTCATAGCACGATACTGCAGTCTGCAGATAACTGAACTCAGCACTCAGATAAAAGGTGTGTGTCTGCATGGTAAGAGTTCAGTGTTATACAGGAACACAGTGGCTGGTTTGGTACTGGGAGCTGGATTAAAACATCCTTTAGCCTCAGTTCACTAGAAAAGCGAGCAATTTATTTTGACCTCCACTTGGCTGCCCAAGGCAGACTTCACACACGCATGCTAAGAATTCATGTGGATCCACAAGGCGTTGAACTTGGAAGGAAACCAGTAATAACTGTAGTAACTTCTAGCAGTAGGGCTGTTGTTTTTTTTTTTTTGCAACTTTTTCACTTTCTCAGCTAGTATAGATTAGGGAAAAGTTGAGTGTGACAGCAAGTTTAATGCTTCCAAGTAAGGTAAAATGAAGGTAGGTACCTTACCTCAGCTCAGAGTAGATGATTAAGAAGCTTAGGATTGAGTTGAATAAGGGAGTGGCAGGTAGACTGGTGTTTATTCCCTCTAATAGAAAACAGGAGGGGCATGGAAGGAAGTCAGAGTCCAAAAAAATTGGAGGCCGTTTTTCATAAAGTGTGGGAGCTGTGGGTCTCTTGACATCTCGAAAATGTAAAAGCACTTGTTTTGAAATTGCAGGCATGCATAGAGGCTGTAGTTCATAAAATGAAGCCGTATGAAAAAACTGATATTCCTAAGTTATTTTGCCTATTTGTGAAGGTGTTTCAGAACAACTGTTTAATAAAATTGAATGTAAAAGGAAGCATTTTTTGTGGAAAGGGAAAAGCGAGGCTATGCTATTTACATAAATGCAAGGAGAGATCAAAAACTTGCATGCTTTTGAGCAATTAGAGTGTATTCCTAAGATTCCCATACCTGTTTCTTCTCTTCTAGGTACGGGTTGGAATGCTTGTTTCGATTTTACAGCTATGGCCTAGAGAAGAAATTCAGGCGAGACATATTCAAGGACTTCCAAGAAGAAACAAAGAGGGACTATGAAGCTGGTAATTATCATAGGCCAGTCACTGCTTACAGCAGGGTGACTTTAGCTGGGAGATAATCCCCTTTCTTCGGCACTCACTTGTTTAGTAAGCTCAGTTTTAGTTTAGTTTTTAAGAGCACCTTTAGTTTATCTTTCATATACAGATACTGGTGAACAATTAGGTTTTTAGTTAAGTCTAGCCTTTGTAAATTGCTAAAATTATCTTCTTTTGTTATTAGGTCAGCTTTATGGACTGGAAAAGTTTTGGGCTTACCTAAAATATTCTCAGCACAAGACACCAGCCATTGATCCCAAGCTGCAAGAATACCTCAGTAAATTTAGGAGACTGGAGGACTTCAGAGTGGATGTAAGTTTCTACACCTATTTTAAATAATTTGACATATCTGTTACTTCAAGTTAAACTGTTTCAAAACAGTACTCCAGTTCATGAAAAGGCAAATTTACAAATCCCATCAAGTCACTACAAGGCCTGATTAGGAAAAGTTAAATGGAAATGAAAAATGTGTTGTTCTGTTCCAGGTGTTATTTTTCAAACTGAAATATGATTAGTATATGAACAATGCTGAATTTCTCTTTTTATTGCATAACGTAAATAGCAAAATTACATAAAAGGACATTTTACTGATGTAATAATATGACGTGCTGAGGAAGGAGGACTTTGAAGGTTTTTTCAACTCAATACATAGTTTATTTGTCACCTGCTAAGACAGATTACTTCTGTACTCTTCAGGAATTTGGCAAATTAATTAACACCTAGCAGTTCCTTAATGAATTGTGACAGGCATTGTCCTTTGCACGCCAAATTCAGCATAACCTTCTTATAGACAGCTGATTTCTTAAGCTGCACGATTCCAGACTGCAGTGCTGCTCTGTTTGTTGTAACGGGGTTGTGATGTACTGCTCCAGTGCTGTCATCCTCTTCACCCCTCCTTTCTGGGAGTTGTGGCAAATATTGGGCACTGCCTATAATGTAGTGCTTCAAGATGTTCAAGTCCTAAACTTGTCATGTTTTTACACTCACAGCTTAATGGCCAGAAAGGTTTTAAGAGTATCAGCGGTGAGTTGTGAATAACTATTAATATTACTGTGCCTAACTAAAGGCTCAATTACAGAATGCTCCTTTCTGCTCCCCTAAGTATAGGAAAGGGCAGATACCTGGCCTTACAGAACAACTCTTAACATGGTACTGATGTTAATTTTCAGCCTCCTTTTAGTGAAGAATGTGGCAGGAGGCAGTTTGCTGCAGCAGGTGAGGATTCGGGTCATCGCAGACATCCGGTTCGTTCCTGTAGAACATTTCCTGTGGCTCAGCCTTCAGTGCTGGAGCACGTTACCAGTGGGAATGCTGTGCAAGCACCCAGAGCAGGCCATCCTAATGCTGCCACAAAATCAATAGAAAGTGATGTACCGGAAAAATAGACTAAGCCTCGCAACCCTTGAGAAATCGGCTTTTTCATCGCTCTTTTTAGTTGGAGATCTCCAAGGTGAGCCCATCTAGTACATGATTAAAAGTGTATGGGAAGACAAAGGACTGCATTCTTTTTCGTGGGATTGAGTTCCAAAACACCCTAGGAGAGTCGTTCTTGGTTTTGGGATCATCAGAAAGGTCCTAGGGAAGATTCTTTGGCTTCAGTATTGCTTTCCTCAAGCTTTTGTTTACAAAAACTGCATTCCTTGCATATGCATAAAAATACTTTGGGGATGCCTTACATTTCAGCTCATGTTTCTGGAAAAAAAAAAAAAAAAAAAAAAGGTATGGTATATCCATCTTACTGACTGAGCTTTCTTTGTCCCTTTGTTTGTATTTTACCAAAGCAAAAAAATTACAGTATACATATAATTTTAAATGTAAAGAAAGATCTATGTGATTGGTTTGCTTTTGAATCTGTAACTATAAAAAGTATGCTTTGTGTGAAAGTGCACTCAAGAATGTGCAGCTATATATGATACAGCACTGCTGGATTCTATTTAAAGACATAGTTTCTATTTTTTTCGGGGTCTCCATAGTTAGTATTAAGTATGGAGTTGAGTGGACATAACTGGGATAGCTTTGCAGATACTTCTTTCAATACTGATTCTTAAAAAGCCACAGTAAAATACAGGGAAAAATGGATCTGTTGATTCAGTGTCTTAAATTAACACCTAGCATCTGCAGTTGGTGCAGATTATTCAAGTAGCTTCAGCTGAATTCTCATATGATGATCACAGAATCACAATAAAACACTCTAACATGAGAGGCATCCTTTTTTTTTTTTTTTAAGATTTTTTTTCCTCTGTATTTCAAGGAATAAAAATTAGTTTGGAAGGAAACAAAGTATTCCTTGTAAACTTTTTTTTTTTTTTTGCTTAATTTTACAATATTTGAATGAAGGTCTGCTTAAATTGTGCTAGCTAAGATAAGATAATTTCACACAGGTCTAAGCACAATTTCACTGAATGTAAGTTATTGAAATATACGTTCATTTCTGTAGCTAAAATATGAGGGTGTTTATATCATGCAATTTCTTTTAATTTCATTACTTGGATTTAAAAAACACTGCACAAACTGAGTGAGTCACTTACTTCTTCCGAGGGTAAATGAGAAGAATTTCAGCTTTGTTACCGGTTAGCTACAAAAGAGCCCTCTGTTGAGAATTACATCTAGCACAAATGCCTTAACCCATGAAGGTGTCCAAACGGAACGACCATCCAAAGTCAGAGTGTCAAACTGCTATCAGCTCTTAGAAGTTGTCATAGTAAGTCCATTATTATTTTTTCAATCATTGTCTTGTGAAACTCAATGAATTATGAATGTCTGCATTGTAAATGAGTACATGAGCAATGGCCTTCCCAGCAGCTAAAAGAATTACAGTACAAAATAGAGCCTTTTACAGGGGGCCTGTTCTAAGTGAAAACAAATAACTAATTTAAGCAACATCCCTTCCATAAGCTGAACTGACACATCTCAACCCTGTGTTTGATCCATGACTCTTGCTATCCAGGAAAATGATGCAAATGTAAATTTGAATTGAATTTGTATATACAAGTAAAAGATTTAAAATATTTCACTTTTTTTCATTGGAAAATGTGCAGACTAAGCTTATAGTGTGTAATTTTGTGATATCTTGCCAAATTTTATAAAGACAATCCAGAAAACCCTCCAATAATGTTGTATTACAAGCTTTGTTGTTATTGTTCCAAAAGCGTAAAGAAAACACTTGTATGGAGTCTAAGGCTGTCGGTTTGCTTCTGGTGGGTTCTTAAAATGCAAGCCAGCCTTTTTTCAAGTTTTGTGATGACTTTTCATACGCCTGAGTGATTTTTTCAAAGAAAAAATGACAGGTGAGTAGAAAATGTGTCTGAAGCTAAAGGGAGGGAATGCTTTACCTCTTACAGGCTTTGTTTAGAGTGTGGCCCTTTATTTTGGTGGATGCAAGGGACACAGGTCTGGCTTATAGTTCTGCCTACCTTCAGGAATGCCCCCTTTGTTGTCTCATGGACTCAAACCTTCCTTCTCTCTCTGGTTCCCTGTCAGAGTGGTAGAAAAAATGACAGCTCCACTGCTGCTGTTCACATGCTGAGATGAGAACACAAACATCAAAGTTTAGTACAAAGCCCCAGGACTACTGGTTAAGCAGTTTGTTCTTCTGTAAGGTTCAAAGTTGTTAATTGCCTTTCCGTAACTGGCATTCCTGTTGTGGAGCCATATATTTGTCTTTGAGCAGGCATATATACGCACAGCATCCTTTCTGCTGCCTTCTACATCCATTTAAGCTAACCTTCAGTTCATCCGTCTTAAGACTGATTGTATTCCAACAGATTTTTGCTAAGTACTTATCAAGTTTTTGACCTTTCACATGTCTGAAAGCTCTTGCTTAATGATAGCATGCCTTCTTGTAGAGACATTTCTCAGCAAATGCTTCAAAACTATACTATGCTAAAAGCTCATTCATTAAGGTTTTCCTTCAGTCTTGCTCAAAAGGCTTTTCAGGGAAAGAAGGAAAACTGTTGTTCCTTATGGAGAGCAGATATTTTCCTACAATGAGAAGCAGTAGCCTGTCTGCATGACAGACTCTTCTGGAGTTTAGCAGGGATTTGGGTGTCTGTGGGAGATAAATGAGTAGAAAGCAGCTCGTACTCACAGCAGTCTGTGCTCTGTGTCCACTGGAATCAGGCATCCTTCTGTGCTGAGGTGGCAAACCACCCTTTTGCAACTCCAGACTGAGGAAGAGACTTAATTGTTGGCTGATGTTCTCTTGCTGAGAAATCCCACAGCTACACTAGGCTGTGCCTGTAATCTTAAAGCTTTGCTCTCTGCTTTCTTCATCCTAGAGTTTGGGAGGGAAAAAGGCAGTGCCCTTCACTTCAGCTTCTGCAAACTCCACTAGAAATGCAGCAAACAAACACCCAAATTCTAACCCGGTAATGGGATTTATGTAGAAAGCCAGCTTTTAACTTGTCTGAGGTGACGTTATTATACGGCCCAAGTGACATGAGACTTCAGCATACAGCTACAATGGCACTATGATAGAAAATTCTGAAGAAGTTTAAGCATCTAGGTTAGCTATTTTAAGGCAACGCTTTGGATTAATGCCTTCAGAGCTCATCAGTTGTGGTTTCTTTCCTATAAAAAGTGATGCCTTCAACTACATAAAATGAAATGACAGCCTTCACACTCCCATGAAATCAGGGCCCAAGTCAGACAGCGGAAATGTGTTTCTACTCCAGAATGCTCATGGCCAGTGACAAATCCAGACCTGCCACCACAACTTCTCACCTCCAAGGAGTTTTATTCTTAGGTGCTTACACAGTATGCTTGTAGGCTTTACCCAGTTACCTAGGAATTGTGACAGCTCAGTAAAATATCGTCACAGAAAACAGTTTGTAACCAGAATGGGGATAATTAAATTTTTTTTCAATAATTTTGCAAGACGGCTGTTCTGCCAGACTGGAACTGTGAAACACAGCAAAGTTGCAAACTTCTGGTACAGCAGAGTGCACAGAAACACAGGAGACCCCACAGAGGGGAATGTTCCTGTGTTGGTTTTGGTTTTCTCATTAAAAAAAAAAACAAACACTTGCATTTGAACTAACCTGGGTGGATATACCTGTTCATGTTTGTTTAAGTTTTTTTATATTTCAGCCCTCAAGGCCAGAATGACAGGATTACTAGGACTAAATTGCCAAAGTGACAACTGCAAGTGCATCATTTCATCCATGGCTGAAAGAGCAATCACTGGTTGAGCTTTTCCCCCCCCCCCAACAACCTATTATTTAAACCGTAACATGGAAATCGGAGGGAACTAAGACTGCAAGAAGCAAGCTAAGGACTTCATCACAAGCATACTCTAAGCTTAGTAAGGCAATTTCTGGAACACTTTATGTTAGTCAGTTATGCTTCATAAAAAAACTACACACCTTCCTCCTAAAACACCAACAAAAAAATCAACAGCCACGAAGCAGGACTAAAACACAGGAAGACAATTATATTCCAAGAAGTTCTACTTTTTGAACAATATTTTGTTCTATTACACACAACAATGCATGTTTCAGGGTAGGAGGAAAGCTACCAACATGCTTACTGTAGCACAGGCAAAGAGACTGTCAGTCCACCTGACCTATATTTTGAGCTTTTCACCAAAGAGGCTGAAACTGATCTGATTTCACAGGGGAAAAAAAAAAGCAAAAACAAGAGCAGAAAAATAGCTTAGATTATGATGGTTTATAATAGCTATTTGAAGTGTAGCAAAACAAGAAGCAACTTAAGAGAGCACCAAACTGCTACTGCATATGCTGAAAAGATAGAAAATGCAAATCTTAACCAAGGAAAAGCAGAAGAAAAAGATATGAACATGTACAAGCATGTGGAAAGGCACTTCCGTAGTCTCCAGTGAAAGTTTGCTATGTTCAAGATTAAGTAAAAATGTTTGTTTAGAAAAAAAAAAAAATCAAGATTTAAAAATACCTTTCCTACCACCAAAACAAAAACTTGGGAAGTGGTGTACAAATGGGGCAGAAACATTTTAACAAATGACTGCTTGTAACCCAGAGTAACACTAAGTCTAGCCCAAGAAAACAAGTAATAGCAGACTGGAAGTGTATTTCACTTCTAATGAAGATGAGACTAGTCCCTCGTGTTCCCTAAACAAAAATTTTGTCAGTATCAATATTAGTTTAACAGTGAATTTTGATCAAGTGACTGCTGTAACTACTACAAGCATGAGTGTCTCCATCAAAGTTATGATACTGACTTCACTGAAGCTTCCACGGATGTGATGTTGTTCTGAACTATGAGCGCCTACTGTATGCATCGACTTCCTGTTAAAATGAAGGATATGGTGTGCTTTTAAAGCATTGTTTAGGTTGTCATCCCCTAATCACTAGTGACTTTTAAGGCAGGGTGAATGAGCCAAAGTCAGATCCGCTGGGCATCAAAATATAGGGTTATATCTATGCAACATGTTACTGCCAGAAGATGACTTCTTTTGTGTTGTAGTCTTCAGTTACTGCTAAGTTGCTTGAAAGCAAAAATCATCCTTCTACCCATCTTTGATCATTTTTTTACTTAACCAATCTTAAACCATAAGTACTGGGGCATTGATCTTTTTAAAAGTGTTTAATTAAAAACAAAAACAAAAACAAACACATTCATGTAATTTTGATCTGATGAAGCTTCACTGCAGTTCTTTGAGCGTGGGAAGGGAAAAGGCTGCACTGGGTTAGGAAGGCACAGCGTATGAAAACAACTGCTCTTTCCCCAGTAAGAAGTTTCTACATAAAACAGACACAAGCAAAATAAACAGCTCAAGCTACAGCTATGTCAGATGTAGCAATAGTAATAGATGTAATGAGTAAATAACAGGGTATCTCATGTCAGGTGGTAGGAATCTCCAGCCATGACTGTACAGTAGAAGCTGTAATACAATCAATTGTAAAAGTATTCTTATGTGGAAGCCTGAAAAAACTTGATCTGATTGTCCCATTTGATATGGGCATAAGCCTTCTATTCCTGATCCACAGTTACATGCATCTTGATGCTATAATGAGGTGCAAGAGCTAAAATGTGATAAACATACTCCAAATACAGTGTAAATCTTTTAAATTTAGTTAAAACGAAGCAGTAAGGTGTCTGGGTAGCAAACTAGCAGTCAAGTACTCCTAGCTGCTGTCCTGTACAAGAAAGCATTTCTTCGTTTGTTGGCAGCTTCTGCTCTTCCATCTAAGCTGTATTCCTGTAGTTAGTTATACTAGCCTACCCAACACTGCAGCAGTGTTCAGTGATTAGCAGATAGATACTTATTATAGTAATAATGCATACGCAGAAGATTGGACACTGCATTCACACTCAGTTAACAAGGATGTGACACGAACAGAAACCAGCACCTTAATGAATGACACACACTAACTGGCCAGCCATGTACTTAAATGCATTGTTCAGCTCCTATGAGAACCTGCAAGTGGAGCCTGACTTGTAATGGCTTCAGTTCTATTATTTCTTCTGCTGTGATAAAACTATTATGTTTCAGGCTTGCATATGCAAGGAATTTAATCTGCCTTCTAGGACATGTGATTGCACACGATTCAGTGGAGGATTTTGTTTGTTTCATTTATATTGACACAAAACTCTTTCAGTCAAACAGTAATAAAAACACAGTAGTTCCTGAAACTTCAGGGTTGACAGTTCAACAGAATGGATATATAGAAACCCGTTACTGTAAACAGACCACAGATAAAATCTGCAAGCACTGGTGCAGATGTAACCCATAAAGCTGTAAGCCATGAACTTAATGGTGTCACAGTTACAATTTTGGTAAAGTAGGCAGTGAAGTTTCTGCAAGATGTTGATTGATCCACATGTATTGATCTCCAGCATCCTTGTCCTGCAAGCGCCATGAAACACACTGCTTTTACTGTACATTATATTATTTCTTAGAATGCTTATATACAATCACTTGATTTTTTTCCACCATAAATACACTGGCATAGGTTTACCCTTTAACTTACCTGAGTGAGTCTTCCAGTTTCTTCAAAAGGTGGGACTTGAGAAGAAAATCAACACCCCTGGAGTTAGGAACATTAATAACAGCGAATTTTTCATATCCAAGACTTCTTCCCCTTACTTTGTGTTCCATCATATTCCAGCTCTGCTTGACGCTTCTACATAGAGTCTGACAGCCCATTCGGTATTGTACATGCTTTATTAAAATGGTACTCGTATTTACAATATCTGCAGAAACAATCCTTCTCAAGTCTTGCATTCAGACAGACACGCACACAGACACACGCGCGCACGCCCCTTCACTCTACAGGGGTGTGAAGGCTATGCTCCCAAAAGTTAGGCAGCTTCTGGAAGAGGAGGAAGGGTGACTTTTTTTTTTTTTTCATTACTTAAAAAGAAGCGTGGGAGTATGCATTTGGCCATCACAATGCTAATTTAAGTATATGTAGTATTAACATATGGCAGTAACACTGAGTATTCCTCTTTTACATTCTATACACAGAATGACATCAAGGTTTTCCAGTCAACAGAACATTCTAACTTCAGTCTCAATGTTGCAATGTAGTGACTATGAAAGAGGGCTTTCCCTTAAAACAATTCAAGTCTATGCAAGCGAAATAAGGCACAATTAATATTTGATTTGATTCAGACGAATGGGAAAAAGGAGTGGGAGGGAGGCAGGCTTCAGATAATAGCTGCTGAAGAGGAATTAGTTTTACCCAATCCTTTTGAGAAAAGGATGAATTTTACCCCCATCCTGATCTACATGGACTTCTCTTAGAGAACTGAAGTGTTCTGCCAGGGCTACTAAGGCCCACGTACAAAACAAAATGGAAAATTCACATTATAACACCAGTGTCAGTAGTCTAACCTACTGATGCTGATGTACGTGAGCACATCTTTGTTTAATGCTGAAGGAGAAGACAAACATGAAACAAGTTTCAAACCTTTCACCGAGCTTGAAGACTCACATCTTTAGAGAGTTTGTAATATATGCTATTTGAAAAGGCTTCAGCTTACTAATAAAAAGGAATAGCATTTTTGCCTTTAAATCCCTGGCCCCTCTTCACTAAGCCTTACCAGACATTACAAATAAACTGCAACAAAAAGTTTGGCAGCACAAATAATGTCTAGTATTCAAATCTTCAGTTGTGACTTTATTATTTTCCTTGTACAAAACCTGTTGAATGTTTTTCGCAGCAGATGAACTGTACCCAAAGATGCAGGACATTCTGTGATGGGAAAAGAGGTTGCAGTTCCGAAGGCCCCTGACTTTGGTTGTTTACAAAGTTCATTCCTGTTTAGTGTGATCCTTGGTATCTTCCTCATCTGTGTATTCTGATGGTTCTTCCCCTGGTTTTAGGAGTCTACCTACGTAGTCGTATTTTTCTGAAAGAGATTCATGATTCCATTACAATCAAAAACTTCATTCAATCAAAAGCTTCATTCACAAGTTAGCCTGCATTGCTGCTAATTCATTTTTCCCCCATACACATTAGGGTTCTGAACATGAATCACTGGCATTGATGGCAATTTATCAATGAGCTAGGCTGCTAAAACAGTCTTGGTACCATTGCTGCTTGCTGCTTATTCTGCTCTCAGTACTTCGGTTTTGATTCTAATCAGCCTGGCTTTATCACATAAAGGCTGAAAATAGTGCTTTTAGAACCAACACGAATTTCCTCTGCCTGTTTCAATTTCAATTCATGTGAAAAAATTGTTTCCTCTCCCTCCAGAGGCATACTTTCATACATTTTAGAAATAATTTCAAGACAAACTTGTTCAACTCTTAATGCCAGAATAACTCTTTGTCCTAGTCATAATTCAATGGAATCCAAAGCAAACAACCTGAGAGCAGGAATTCCATTGGTTAAGCTACTCTAACACTGAATAGCTGACAAGAGGACACCTTTCTTGTATAAAACTATCAGGGTAAAAAAGTTATAGTGGGATATAGTGCAATCTTCTCTAAAGAAGAAAGCCCTGAAATCCATGGTCTTTTCCGAGGAAAGCCACATTGCATTGTTAATGTCACTATCAACATCTCTTTTAAAGATGCCCCAAGCCCAAGTCAGTCATTTTATATTAAAAGCAGTTCCTTAAGCTAAAGATGTTCTAATTTGAGCAGTTACCTTTAAATTGCATTTCCCACTCTCTTACACTTTCCATCTGTACAGCATTTAAGTCCGATAGGTCATCATATTCATCTCTGAGTGCATCTCTATCTAGACAGAAAGTTGCTAGTCCCCTGGAGGCATCTCTGCCAGCAAATATTCCATATGGACCTTCTGAAAACAAAAAGACAAAACCAATACCTTCAGGTCTTTGCTTATGGTGACTGATGTCAATTCTTCAGTCTGACAAAGCCATACATGAAAAGTCCCATGCTTTTGCAGCTTTGACACTACAGCTGTCCAATGTTCAACAACACTGCAATTCAATCTTAGGTATCATTAGGAGATAAAGTCTGCCAAGAGAAGCAGAGTCAAGAAAACAGTTTTGAAGGGGTATCTGGAAAAATCGCTGACCCTTGATGCAAGTCAAGTGATGTAAATTCCAAAGAGATGGGAGGCCAGAATTCAAAAGAAATCTACTTCTATTAAGCAAAATATAAATCATCTAAAAGTCGGGCATTAACAGAACCAAATCACATGGACACCTTAGTAAGAAATCCATTTAGAGTGCCAGTCAATTACTTCACTTCACACCAAGATATTTAATTTACTTGTTCATTACACTCGGACACTTTTCATAAAACTGATAAGAGGTAGTAATGGCTGCCAATGGCAACATAATGGAGAGCTTCTTCAAGCAACAAGTCTTGCTGTACTCCAAACCAGCTCCCATTCAAATGATCTCTTTGTTGATGTTCTGAATGAGGAACACAGGCCCACAGCATTATAAACAGCTTTTACAAAGATCACACACAATCAGTAAATCCTTAAGAGCAACTATAAATTGCAACTTAAGCTCCCTGCCAACAGTATTTTGCCCCAGATTATTTCCTTTCCCCGAAGCATTTAAAACAAAGTTTCCATAACTCTATTTATATAACATTCTCAGAATTTTGATTAACTGTTGTTAAAGGAGCACACTGTCCCTCCCTGAAGCTCTGCATCTGGGGTTTTACAGAGCTTTACAGCCACTGCTGAGATGCTACCTCTTGATCCACCAGCTTGACGCCAATTGTTTATGCTGAAGAATTACACTATATTACTCAGTACCAAGCCCTGAACACCCTTCCATCTCAATAGCACATTTAGTTGAAAGCGTGAATGCCTTTCTAACATATGTTTGTGTTAAGACGATCAGTGCAAGATTTCTCCTGATACATGATAATGACAGATGCCACTATATGGCAACATCTTTTCTAAAACTGATTTTAAACGCTTGTGTTTTAGTGTGTTTACTACAAGAGTATTCAGGAATTGTATACAATCAATCACACCAGGTGCAAGCATTCAGCAGAATGCTAACAAGTGAAAACAAGCCTTCAGACTCAGCACCTGAAATTCCAGCTCTGCGAACATAACCTAAAAAATGCCACATTCTTTCATCCGTTACTACTGAATTAGGAACATTTTAAGAAAACAGTAAAAATGAAAGCCTGGCTTCACCTTACTTACAGGGCTGGTAAAGTAGAAGGTCAGACACCTCAATATATGAGCAATCTAATCTACTTTAAATCTTAAAGCTTTCACTCAGCTAACTTAACACAGATTAATTTTAAATGTTGTAATTAATACAGAATATACACAGCTGTATTTTGCTATGACCCCTTGCCTACTATTCACTTTTATATAAATACTGATACAGTGGTCCTAAAAAAGTATTTTGCACATCAGGTCCTAGGAAATCATTCAGGAAGGTGCAAGCATAGACAACTCTGAGTAAGAAACAGGCTGTGTGAACATTATCTTGTGTCAGAGACATCAGTGCAATCCCTGAAGTACTCCCACAGAGTTCTTTCATGACCAGCTGCAATTTACTCTCCAAGTCCTACCTACAGCCCTTCTTTTATTTCCCTTTGTCTGCCTGTCTATTTAGACTGGCTCCTGCTCTAAATAATTCATTGTGCCACCAGTACACATACTAAAGAGATTGTAAAAAGAGATGCTAGTAGCATACGTATGTAGACTAAATCAATTTTTCAAGACTACCACAGACTCTAAGTTGTTTTCTTTCTCTATACCCCCACAAAGTTATCTACTTCCTAGTCAAGTACTTCACAAATTCTCCTCCCACACCTATTTGACATCTCACAACAAGAAGAGGAAAAGTCATGTAAGAATCAAAACATTGAAATACTTGGCTACACACAGTCATGACATTACATTAAGGAAGCTTTGCTCCTTGAATAATGTTTTTCTTCCCATCATTGTTTTCACATATTAAAACACTCTGTTACCTAGCCTTTGTTCTAGTGTTAGCTCAGCTCTGAGACCAAACTGTTATCAAAACTACGTATTTGCCTGCCTATCTCTACCTCTGTAATACCACATTTATGCAGTGCCCTTTTCCCTGTATAAAGTCCTCATTTACCTTACAACTCTACCTTATATAAAATATGCCCTTCTTTAATCTAAGCACATGCAAATACAGCTACCCACTGCCTGGTACCACTCCCAGGAAGCAAGGATTCTCCCTTCCTTGTAAAATCCAAATAAAATCTGCCCTTCCTGACAGATGTGTTCCAGCCTAACATTCATCTTTACCTACAAATGAACTGGGCAGGCCTGAAACTTGGCAAAACTCAAGTCTCTTCAATCAACAAAAAAACCTCTTCAACTCTTGCACTCAGGAACAGGAGTTCAGCATCTCCTAGCCCTGTTTTGGATCTTAAATGAAGATTTAATTTCTCTTTGCTTGCGTATGTTAAGCAACAGCAGACAAGGAAAAACAATATTAACACATAATATTTAGACACTTGAGAGATATTAAGCTATCCAAGCTGAAGGTTTTATTTGGAAGCATTTTTTCCAGTCATTTGGTCCAAAACAGGCTGAACTTGGAACACAGACTGCATTTGAATTTTCAAATGATTTCACCAGTAATTCCCCAAAACCTCTGTTGGTTCCCAAATTTGGAGTAGATTTTCTCAGCGTACCAAAAGAACCATTTCAGTTATCTATTGATTTTGCAGAAGATCCCACACTGCTGCTCGAGAACCAGTAATGAAAGTGAACACTGTGCACCGAACTCCAGATTGCTCTGGCTGTCAGTACAGGGACCTGCACCACGAACAGCTGCACGTGGACTTGGTATCTAACCTAGTGATACTATCAGCTATCCAGCTGTGTTCCATTTCACGGGATTAATGCACATTCCCTGAAGAAGCCATGCAGCTTCAATTTAAACCAGTTTTCATTTCTGAAAGCAGCCAAAAAACACTTCTGAGAAATCACCAAACACGTCGACCATAGCAGGTATTCTTAGCATCTGTGCATCCCATGCAGCCTCTGGAATATGGCCCTGTTCCACCTGCAGGCTCAAAATTCATGGACAACATTCTTTAAGCTGCAGAAAAGAATAAAGACAAATCTCTCTTTTAATGTAAGTTAAACGACTGAATGGAGAAAGAGCAAGAAATCGCTGACAGCTGCACTAACTTACCACTTTGTCTACCTTCTCTGCTAAAAATCAAAGCAAATCTCTATCTGTTTAAAGTTTTCCATCCAAATCTTGAGACATCTGTTCAGCGTCACTCCTTTTATGAGAACTAAAAAGCTACAAGTTCAACAAAGCTATCTTGAGATGCAGCTTGAAAACAGAAGCTTTCTAATAACATGGATCATTGGAATTCAAAGTAACATCATTTTAACTTTAAACACACTCCGGATTTACAGGAATGGAAAGATGTGGATCAGTTTGAAGTTACAACTCGTGAAAAATAAACATTCTTAGGAAAATGATCCATAAAGCCTAGATACTGAAATGCGAATTGCTCTGGTCTAAATTGGACTTCTTAAGCCCAGGCCTCGCTCTGCCTTCTGCCAGCTTTCTCTCCAACTCTGTGGGAGAAGTGCAAGAAACAGTGACCTAACTTGAACTGGAGAGGCTGTCAGCTAGCACTGCTCAGACAGCCTGCAGCTCAGCTGTCAGGAAGCTCTGGCACGGAGCTCTACACTTGGAGAGGACACAGATCCCAAACTTCGCCTCAGAAAGAAGTAAGTACTCTGCCCATAGTTTGGTCCATTACAAAGTAAGCAGTGCTAGCCAGGGTCTTGATTATATGAAAAAGTGTGTGCTGGATTTAACATCTATACGTCATTAACAACAATGACACTACTGCATCACATATATCACACTTGGCCAAGTCCCCAGATCCCCAATTTAAATGATTTTACTAGGGATTTACTAGCTTATATCAAGCAGTTGTTCAAGCGTTAAGGAATATATTCAGCTAATCAGTAAAGGCAGAGAGCAGCTGTTGGTCACAGAGTAGAAGCTGCAGAGGGCAGAGAGCTGCATCTTCCTGCATACTCCGCACTGCTTCCTGCTCTCAGGGAATGGGGACTCTTGTCCCGCTCCCTTGTACCAGAAGCACAAAGACTATCTCTTCTCAGTAGGCATTTCTGAACCTTTTCAGTTTACTCATTCTGGTAGTACCTTACTTTTCCCAGAGACACTGGTTCCTTTGAGAAGCTGAGTCCCACGGAGAGACCACTTCCCTTGCACAACACCAAAGAGCAGGCAAGCATCAAAACGAACTGCAGAAGACCGACACCTCACAGGAAGCACTGCTCCCACCATCTTATCCTCTGTACTTGTCTCTTAACACTCAGCCTGTTGTGTTCTGCAGATAAGGCCACCCTTAACAGACTTCTCCAGACACAGCACACATGCTCCACCTGCAGCATTTCACTCTAGCCCTACCCTTGTACCTGAAGTACAAAAGCATCAATACTATCCAGAACAACTTGTAAATGCAAATATAATTAAACTCCACTAAATTCCCAAGGAATTGGGCGGCATCATTTTATTCTACATAAACGATGGAAGAAATGATAGCGTTCAGATTTTTTCAAAGAATTTAATATCGGATATTGTAGTTGTCAATTGCATTTGCAGCACAAAACAAAGCCAATTCTCCCCTAATGAAAAATGAATGACAACAGATATTTATGGAAGGAAATACTACCACAGCCTGATCTATTCCTCTTGGGAAAATGTAAAGTAGGAATCTTTGTGACACTCTGACAGACTCAAGTGGGATGAGAAATGAGATGACGGTGACAATGTATTATAGGAAAAGTATCAGGAAATTAACTTTTAAATCATGAGAAATTAAGACCCAAGAAGTGATGTGGAACAGTTGTGTATACTGGATTGCATACAACCTTGCTTCGTCACACTCGAAAAATGAGTATTTTTTCATAACTACACAAAGTATTTTTCAGTTGATCGAAACTTGCTTAGAGCATTATACTACCATGCCCATTTAAACTCTAAATATTAAGATTACTTTATCTCTTACTATGCCTTTCTATTGACCAATATACCTTGAGGAAACTTAGTGTAAACAAATATGAAAGTTAACGTTACAATAAATGAAACAGTAAAAACTGTCTCCTGTGATAAAGATATAAAAAAACAAAGCACACACTGAAGGTATCAACCACTAGGCTCTCAGTCATGAGATGTGGTTGTGGATGGGGAGATCACCCCACCACAATTTATTTGATATTCTGGCCTCATAATTTTTTAAGTGAACCATTAATTGTTTGCTTGATTACTTGCCGAGTTTGCAGACGATAAAGGAAAAAGTAATTAAGATTCATAATCAAACAAAGCTTTCTAGAACTCAAATGGGGACAAACAGAAGTGATATTTACTTAATACAACTAAAAGTGAAACACTGAAACAAAGGGTATGCTTGCAGGACAGACGACTACCTTAGGAATTTTGAAGAAGAACCCTCTAAGTGATGTTTTTAGAGAGCACAATGTAAGAGAACTGATTCTTGGAGGCACAGACAGTTAAATGTGTGATACAACCTTCCTGCTCTCACCTGAAATGCAACAGACATACCAAAGACTAATTACCACTAGGATAAATTGTGCAAAGCTTAAAAGAGTCAACATTAAAAAAATAAAAAATAAAAAATAAAAAAATTGGAAGATATTTTGATTAAATGTTCAAGAAATGGAAACTTTCAACCATGGCTGTTTGAAAGGATGAGGTAAACAGTCTATCCACTTCTTTTAGATCTTAACTGTAGGTCTTTAGTGGGCCCTTCACTGAAACAAAGTATACCAGGATTCAGTGGACAGAAACTTAAAAATGACAGAGCTTCTAAAAAAGTCAAGAGCTTTGCAAGACTTTCAATGGAATCTCACCTGCTGGACAAAAACATGGGCTAGATGACAATTCTGTGTATTAACCTTATGCGAAAAGTACAAAAGTAAGGAAAACATTTGCATCCATACTATTGTCAAAAAAAAAGAGACTTTCCAGTCAAGGTGTCAGAAGCCTTCTGAGACAGCCACATTAGTCAGCAGTAACCCAGCAGTCAAGAAATAGCCTAAGAGACAATAACGAGCCTTCAGCCAATGTAGATTGCCACCTAAAGCTGGGGCACCACTATGCATCAGTGCCTCAACAAAACACAAGCAGCTCCCAGACCAAGCTCGTGCTGTCAGCGCAGTCAGTGCTCTCAACTGCTTCTTCTTCTGTTTAACAAAACTTTGCCATCGTTTTGTCGGTAAGCTTTGCACTTCTGCTGTACTCCAGCTATGAAGCATAGAATTACCAAGAAAACTTCTGCAGACATCTGGTTACTGTGACAGACATCCTTGTGCAGAGGTGCAGCTTTAAAAGCTGAAGACTTTTCCACCTAACTCTTCTCAGATCTTTTAAGGCCTTCAGCTCATTAGTTTTTTTTCTTTTTGGTCACAAAACAATTGCAAGAAAATACTGCTCGACATGCAGACTGGGCTGACCACATCGGCATGATGTGACAGAAAGCACAGAACTGATGCATAGGCTGAGCACCAATTTCTTAATGTGCACACATAACAAAGGTCTGACAGAGGAAAATTATGCCAGGCCTGTTGTTAAAAGGCCATCTTTCAAAACAGGGCAAAAAGAAAAAAAAAAAAAAAAACAGGAAGAAAAAAACCAACCTACAACACATGTCCCTCTGCACAAAAGCAGGATACACTGCTTTAGGGAAACCAGCTGCTGGCACTTATCAAAGAAGCAGACTGATGTCCTTAAACACAAAGCTTTAGTTTCTTCACAGCAATGGGCCTCCAGAGGCAGAGGATGCAAACCAGTGATAGTATCTACAGAGAATAGCCCAGAAATTGTCTGATACACAAAAAACCTAAAATTAATGTTCTGACTGTAGTGCAATGTTATTTCATGGGGGTAATTTTTGAAGAAATCTATCAATTCAGACTGGTGTTTCACATGCACACGTGTTGTTAATCTATGCATTAGAAACACAGAAGCGCTAGAGTTAAAAGGGACCTTAAAGGCAATGTAGTCCAACTCCCCTGCAATGATCAGGGATACCTGCAGCTCAGTCAGGTTGCTCAGAGCCTGATCCAGCCTGACCTTGAATGTCTCCAAGGATTGAGCATCCACCATCTCTCTGGGCAACCTGTTCTACTGCCTTACTACCCTTAATGCAAAAATTTAAAAAACCAACTTCTTCCTCATATCCAATCTAAATCTCCCCATTTTTAGTTTGAAACCATTTCCCCTTGTCCTGTCACAACAGACCCTGCTAAAGAGTCTGTCCCCTTCTTTCTCTGAGCCTCTGTTTACATACTGAAAGGCCACACTCAGGTATCTCCAGAGCCTTCTCCAGGCTGAACAGCTCCAGCTCTCTCAGCCTGCTCTCGTAGGAAAGGTGTTCCATCCCTTGGTTCATTTTTGTGGCCCTCTGGACATGCTCCAGCAGGTCCATGTATCTCCTGTACTGAGGACTCCACATCTGCATGCACAGTTTCAGCTGAGGTCTCACCAGCGCAGAGCAGAGGGACAGGATCACCTCCCTCCACCTGCAGGCCACGCTTCATTCAGTGCAGCCCAGGATACAGTTGGCTTTCTGGGCTGTGAGGGCACGTTGCTGGCACTTGGATTTGTTGAACCTCAAGAGGTTCACCTTACCTGTATTTTCTATCAGCACACAGGTCTCAGTTTAAAATTCCCTAAAGCACTTGAGACAAAAGAATTTGCCTAAGAAAGTGTTTGGAAGCTGCAGCACACCAGACTGTATCTTCTCAGCTTTACCCATTAATAGGCGTAATCCAGGCACAGCTAGGTAGCTCAGTGCCTAGTGTTAGCTTTTCCAGTACCCAAACAGAAAGCATTTTGATTCACTTATGGCAGCTACAGTTTCTGTGACTGGCAGCAGAGTTGGTATCAGATCCCCTGAGCGTGACAAGAACACGAGCCTGGTTCAGCTGTACAACTGCTTGTCACTGCTTGGGACCAAACACCTGCAGCACTGCACTTTTATGTTTTTATTTTTATAACCTACGACTTAAGAACAAAATCAAACACAAAAAAGCCATCTAACTTGAACTATTTCCTGGAAAAAAAAACAGCATCCTCTCTCCTCTGCCCCTCATACAAAGGCACTTGTCACACCTACTGTGAAAAACTCCTGTGTAATTTGATTAGATCCGGTTTTCCGAACCACCATTGTTTCAGGAAGAAAATGAGCAGCAGCCATAACTCTCACTTCCTTTGGCACTGGGTTAGCACACGCAGCTCAGCAAACTTGCCCAGCTCATTACGCGAAACCACTGCGTATTTATTCCTCATAAATGATCCACACGGCGAACATGGAAACCTAACGCCGGCTCTGACGCACGCTTCTTTATGCGTGAAAGACACGTTTCAGCACTAAGGAACCCTATTGTCTACCTTTCTGCCTGAGAGACAGGCCGCTTTCCGCACACACCTAGCTGGTATCGGCACTGTCAGCCCACCAGCTCCCCCTGCTCGCCTCCATCCCGATTACAGCTCACGCTGTTATGTCACCTGCACCTTTAGGTAAGCAACCAGCTGGCTTTACTCCTCCCTGAGCCGTAACAGCTAGAAAGCAGGAAGCACCGCTCGGCTGCACGTGGCAAACCTACCAGCAGAGACAGAGAAAAACGATTAAAGCACCGCGGCCCCGCATCCGTCAGGCAGCTGGAAAAGCACCCGTCAGGCGGCGCGGCTCGGCACGGCACCGCCGGGCCCGGCGAGGCCCTCCCCGCAGCGCCCGGACCGCCGCGTGCTGGACACCGTGGCACCGGACGTCCCCGTGGCGCTGAGCTCGCTGGACCTGCACACACTGTGGCTGAACTCCCGGGCCCTGCAGGAGCTGGGTCT
>JAOWBP010002392.1:14162579-14250283 GCA_028571105.1 Tragopan temminckii
GTCATACCAGCCTCCAGAGAGCATGCTGTCATCAAAATGTGTCAAAGTCAAAAACCTTTCTAAACTTTTTTTTTAATATACATGTCTTTTAAAATAAGCTATATTGCACCAGTAAGGCAAAACACAGAAATGTTTTACACAGGGTAATTTATAATTATATGTAATTATTATAATTGTTATGCCGTTAACTCCCAATGCACTTAAATCTCATTGCAAAGCAGTGGCAAATGGCACCCTAACTTAGGATTTTCACACAGATGATAGGAAAAGAAGTCCTCCTAAACAAAAAAAGATGCTTCGGCTCTCATACTGCAAGGCAAAACCATCTTCTGATTTCTTGAGTAGGTTTCTACAACCTTACAGCCTTACAGAAAATGAATATAATAAATGTTCCTGTAAACAAGCATTTTAAAATCTTTTTTTTTTTTTAGTCTTGTTTTTTGGTAACATAGATCAAGGCCTAATACCTATGCCAAAGCTTTAGCCCTCAGAATGATTTCTGAATTGCACATAGTTATAGCTTTGTTTTCCCTTTTGCAGGCTTCACGTTGGCTTTGGAATGTTATAAGCAGTATCAAGAGTGAGAACATGCCTAGTGTGGAAAACTAGCCCCCATTTGCTTCATTATTCTGCCCCAACTATTAGCAGTATCAGGTCTACATTTTCAAATTTAAAAGAATAGGTGGAAAAAGGTATAGGTTCTCCTCTATCTGGAAGGAGACCCAAAAATCCAAATCAATGCTTTTGAAAATGTCTTTTGGTACTATAAAAACTGAAAATTTAACAGTGATTGCTCACCTTTCAGGATTTTGCTTCTAGGCATTGAGCTCCTCAAAGCCACCAGTATTATCTAATTGCTTACATAGCAAACTTATAGGGGGGATTAAATGTAACAAAAAGGGAAGTTGTTCTGAATATCTCCAAGGGTAGTGAATCAGTAGGCCCTTGGACAACTTGCCCTAGTGTATGGCTATCTTGTTAAAATGTTTTTTCAACAATGTCTGTCCTACAATATGTCTATCCTAGTATCTGATCTATGAGCAGGACCATTGCAGGAAGAAATTTTGCCTCTTCTAGTCTTGGACTCTGGCTAGGGGACCACAAAGGGCAGGAAATTGAGAGTCAGAACACAGGAGTTATTTTGGGAAATGTTACAGCTCTTACACCCTGGGTGAATTTTGTGCAGTGCTTTAGATATGGACTTAGCATAGCTGACACTGAAGTACTAGGATGGGGACTATCTTAGTGATACCAGTCAGGAGGATCGAGGTTTGTGCCTGTACTTCAGTGCAACCCAAATTAGATACGGTTTTGTTTTCCCTTAGGCTAGTAAATTGCAGTCATGTACTAAGAGCATTTAGTTGTTATCCATTTCCCAGTCTCCTCCCAGAAGGGAAGGCAAGTTTCATCAAAAAGACTGGTAAAAGATTACTGGTGCTTCATATAATGGCAGTAAATAAAGTCACGGGCTCTGGCTCTGGAAGTGGCCAACGCATGTGGGTATGCTGTGCCAAGACGGATACAGTAAATGTATTGTTTCATGTGCTGTTTTCCCAGCAGCAGCCTGTTTTAAGGCGTTCCCAAGTCTCACCTCAACTGCCAGCTGCTTGTTCTTGACACTCTTTCAGCTGTGCCAACACAGCTGTTTATGTGGATGTTTGTGAACTGAATAAGGTGACTAATTCAGTTTAAACTGCCCAACTACATCTTCTTGCAGTGCTTTCTTTAATACCTGTTTAGTGCCCTGTGCCCCGTTCACACTGCAGCCTAAAAACCAGTTTTGTTGATAAAGTAATGTGGTTGTCAAGGGAACAGGACAGGCAGGAAGGAGGGAAAAGTTGCTGGAAGTAACTTAAGTCAGAATTGTTGCCAGAGGCAACGTGTCTCCATGTGTAGCTTTGTGGTGTTGCTGCTGACAGCTGAGTTGAGCTATTACTGTTGAGTCCAGTGTCTATCTCACAGTCAGCCTCAGCACTGCCTGCACATCTGTGGGTACATTTGTATCACTTTGCCCATCAGCGCTGAGAAACTAGAAGTTAAATTAAAAGAATGTAGTTGCCAATTCTGCACAGTGGATGCCTACTAACTTGAAGACTAATAATCTTGCAACATCTTCTGCCAATTCTTTTGTTTTTCACAGTTCAGTGGAAAGTAGTTTCCAGAATGGTTTTGAAAGGGTTGCAGTTTTACCACTCGCCTAATTCAGACTAACAGAGAGCAGCCAGTGGATACGGCCAGTTCTGCTCTTCCCTTAGACTTGCGTCAGGTGCGGTCTCCTCTTCTTTTGCACCAGATCAAATGGTCATGCAATGCTAGAAGTCAGTTCCCTTTGAGAATCGGATGAGAAACTTTTTTTTTTTTTTTTCTGTGAAAACTCTGGTTTAAATTGGAGGAGTTAACAAAAACAGAAGTTGAGGGCTAAACCTTCACTGAGGATGTAACCGCTTAGAAAAGGATCATTCATAACCTTCACAAGGTTTTAAAAAGGAATCCCCTATTCTCTGCAAATGCAGTACTGTTTGGTGAAGTCGTGGAACAAAATCTGAATTAACAGTGTATTTGAAGCTGAAGTTCTAATTTTAATTTTTATGTTAATTTTAGTTTGCCACAAGTGTATGGCCCAAATCAGTTTACTGGTCATAGGTCTTTATGCTTCACTGCTGTCCCTGTGTGTCTCCTGTGAGAGACACACTCCTTGTACCTGTGTAAAATACACATGAAATATTGTCGAGTCACAGCATTTTATGCACATTCAACACTCACACTGCAGCACAATTACTGCAATATGAGGCATCAGTGAATAAAAGTCTTGTGTTAGAAGCTGTGTTTTTACTATTGTTTTAATGGAACATTGCAAAACTGAAAAATCATTAGTAGTCCTGCCAATGCTTTAACATTTAGAAGGTCCTATTTTCCATTTCCCCATAGCCTCTTTATGCTACTCTATTAGTTTTAAAAGGCCATAAAGAGAGCACATTTAGCCACTCAGGAGTATTTTCATTTCTGTGTTGCTCTTGCCTTTGGCATAGTAGATGTGTGTTAGGTTGTGGCTGAGGAGAAAGGGTCACGGCTGGCCTGACTCTCTGTTCCAGCTATTCCTGGTTGCTGGAACAGTTCCTAGGGGCCTCAGGCTGCCATTTAGACTAAAATTGCTGGTAGCCTTAAGACTATTCAAGGATTAATTAGCTACAAAATGTGGGTAATTGTGACAGAGTAGCTAATACTGCTTATGTCTGAACAGTCTAATTAAAGGCTGCACACATAAGAAGAAAAGAAATAAACTCTTAAGGAAAAGAATTATTAAATAAGAAAATTTGGTCTATTATTTTTAAAAAGTTGTGTTTCTTTAAGTAGGATCCTAGCATTTATTGATTGAAAACTAGTGTTTTTAAATTATTTCCTCTCTGGAAGCTTCATATTCTGCTCTTCGTTTCATAAAAGCTTCTATATATTTCTTAGAAGATGGCTGTTCACTGCAAGCACATTTTAAAAATCCTTGCCTATGAAAAATCAGGAGTTCTGTTTCCACTATTAGAGTCATAAGTAATTTTAAGAAGCCCAGTTGGAGACTTATCGTAGATATGTAAGTTCTAGATCTCCCTCTGTACAAAATGAGATGGGGAAGGCATGGGGGTGAATTTTCTGCTGATTTGACAGTCTCTCTGCGCATTTTTATAGCTGTGTTTTTCATAATTTGTACCTGTGCTCCTTTCTTCTGCTGCTCCTACAATCATTTGAGAGTACTTCCATTCCAACCCTTTTGTGTAGTGTTTGTCTTTGGTGCTACTTAGATATTTGCTAACAGAGGCATAAAACCTCACATCTCAGATAAATTCTCTATATTCTTTGCTGTACTGTAGGAAATTGCAGTTTTCTTAACTGCAGGAGTCCCATGTGTGGCTGATAATACCTATTTCTTTCTGTATTCTGAAGTCTATCACGCTTAGAAGAGAACAAACAGCGTAAGGTCCTTTTAAGAAGAGCAGGTTCAGAGGAAAACTGTTTGCTTTACTTCCTGTCCAGGTATAACAGGTTGTTTTAGAAAACACTGCTTTTTTTCTAAGATACTGCAGTATCTAATGTCTTCTCAGATGTTCTATAGCGTGCTATAGCACTTCCCAGCCACCAGCCATTAACGTCACCACCCTCAGCAGTCTCTGTGTTCTGCTCAGAATTACATCACTACCATGTCTGTCAGATACACCAGACAACTTGTTCTGGTCTCCTGCCTTTTACTTTCACTATAGCTGCTAATGAACAGCACAGGTGCTGCTTCCTATTTTTCTCTTCCCATCCCAATGGGCTGGCTGTAAGCCTGAATTTAATATCATTCTGAAAGTACACTGAAATATACAAATATACAGCAGAATGACATTAGACTTGTTATGTGTTTATGACCATGATCAGTGATCAAGCGTAGAGTGCCAAGCTCTTCATCCCCAAATGATAGTAAGTAGGGAAGCTGTGTTTTTTGGAGTTTATAAACATGAGGGAAATCAACTTTTTATACAGGTAGATAACAATAGGACAAGGGGGAATGGTTTTTTTACTAAAGGAAGGGAGATTTAGATTAGATGTCAGGGGAAAGTTTTTTACTGAGAGAGTGGTGAGGTGCTGGAACAGGCTGCCCAGAGAGGCTGTGGATGCGCAGTCCCTGGAGGAGTTCAAGACCAGGTTGGATGGGGCCTTGGGCAACCTGATCTAGTGGCTGGCAACCTTGCCTGTGGCAGAGGGGTTGGAACTTGGTGGTCCTTCAGGTCCCTTCCAACCCAAGCCATTCTGTGTTTCTAAGATTCTGTGATTCTATGGCTCTATGATTCAGTTCCTTTTCTAAATGCAAAGGGGAACTTGCTATGATGTCTTGGTCTGTCCAGAGAATAGAGAACTGTGAACTTCTGCAAGTACACAAACTGCAAAGTTCAAATCTGATTAAATTCCAGACATTTTACAACCAGGAATACAAGTGTTACCTTATTATGACACCTGCAGTTCCTTTTTTATCAGTTTCCAAGAGGATCTGATATAACCTAGTCTCCTTGAATAAGTATATTCTTACCCTTTGTTGTGAAAGTGAATTAGAATTAACATTGCAACTGATTTACGTACATTCTCCAAAACAAAAATAAACAAATCTCTGTTACTGAATGCAGTTTTTAACTAGAGCAGGCAGTTTTTATGATTGTCTTTGCAATACTGATCTGGTGATCAGCAGAGACTGTGGCTAGTATTGCTCTTCTTTTCTATCCTTTCTATTGATTTGCACTTGGGAATTCAATTAAGTGAGACGGTCTGTACTGATGTAAGAACTCCTATGGAAATGTGAGAACATGGTAGCTGATTCTGTTGCTCTTTGAACTGAGAGTTTGGATGACCTGACTGGCAACTCATGAAAACATTCCTAGGTAAAGAGCAGCTGTTGTACTGGTCTAGCAGGACAGTCCAATCTGAAGGCTGCACCAGATTGCTTTAACTTGTTTGAAGGCTGAGGATCAAAGTTCTGTGAATGATACAGAAAATTGCTGTATAGTCTCATCACTCATTTATACAGTCAAGGAAAGAAGACTCCAAAAGTAAGAACGATGAAATGTCTATACTTTTTCAAAAAAGTATAATGGATAAATAGTATAATGGATAATAGTATAAAGTATAATGGTAGAAGTCTGATGGATGTTGCTGTGGTATGCATCTCCACTACTCATTCTGGAGGCATTCTGGCTGAGTTGATGAAGTTACAGCCACATAAGCTACATTTTAGGAATACCTGTCATTGCTCATCTTTATTCACCTAACTGCGTAGATGGGAATAGCGATTTCTGTATGAGTACTATCTTACGGTAGAAATTGAAGGCTTGAAAAAGTAAATTAATGTGGGACAAATGCAGCCTCAGTCTGGATGCATGAAAAAAGATCACCCTTAAAATTTTGTAAGACAAGTCTGAGGTTTGGGTTGTCAAGGTTTTGTTTTTAATTGACAGTAATTAACATCTCACATATAAGAATGTTAAATCCTTTTTTCCCCCCTGTATTTACATGTAGAACTACAGTTTGTCATCTTGTTATTTAGATGCTGTCAGACATATGGCTTGATTTTTAGGTGGTCCTTTGCAGTGCTAGGTGTTGGACTTGGTGCTTGAGGGTTCTTTCCAACTCAGGATATTCTCTGATTCTATGTATTGTTTCTTTTTATGCTAAAGATTTAGTGACATCTTTCCTATCTTGCCCAATGCACCTCACATCCCCTTTTCTCTTCAAGTTGTACAAAATCAAGTATCACAAATGCCTGGCCAATTCCTTTACTCCACCCTTTATCCAACAACAAAATGTTAGGCTGGTGATCAGAGCACACATTAGAGAGATTTGTTTGTCACCGTTCTTGGCCAAAAAAGAAATTAGCCTAGATTTCCCAGCTCAGACCAAGGGCTATGAATTGGAGTTGTTACTATAATAGAATTTCTGTATGTTGACACCTAAGTAGATGGAACAGAGCACTAGTAACCATGCACTGACTCTGCCCTCTCAACCCGCTCTAGGTTAGTACTTGCTAAGATCATATCTTCAAACAGCTTCTTGATTAGTTCTTTAGGTGTTTTGGATTTCATTTTGAGGTATGCAGGCATCCACTGTATCAAGAGCTTAAATATGAAAACAGATCTTTGGATTCCTGAGTCACTCAAACCTCATTAATATCTCACCTTAATGCTACCTAAGACCTCTATACCACTCATCACTGAGTTTGCTGCTGTGTTCTCTAAGCTGGCCTAGTGTAAGGTAGCTGTGTTGAGGGAATAGTGTTGTTTTATGGCACAGAGCCCAGGCAAGGGAAAAGCATAAGCTTATAGTCAGAGATGGAGGAGAGAACAGAATAGCTGCTTTCCACAACAGTGCAAACAGATTGGCTTAAGCTGATTGTGAAATCACAGTTATAATCCTTAGGTATTTCTATGGAGAAGCATTTTTCTATTTTTACATAAAATGATATTGCCACTCAAGTTTATCTATTCATGCATAATACTGCATTATTTGGAAACTCCTTAATTCAAGAAAAACATTTTATGAAAAAGATTATAATATGCTTCTCTGTTCTGTATGTACTATGAGTTTTGTGATTTATGCTAGACTTTATATTCCTTTCCCACTGACACTGCTTTGTAACTGTGGCATGTATTTCCACTGATCTTTGCTCGTGAGCAAGCTCTTAACACAAATAATTCAAGCACGGACATAAAGGTTATTCCCTTGATTTTCAATATCATTCACCATTGTAATGCTCTGAGATCATCTAGAGGTTCTGAGTCACGGATGAGGTAGATAAAATTAATTTGAGTATTGGTACAAAATGATGCATATTGGTATTTAAAATTAATACCCTACATTGTTCACCCCCACTCCTTTTGAAGGAATCCATTCCCCACTTGGGTTGCATTTCTAGAGAGGGTGGGTTTGTGGCATGCAGTCTGCACATTAGCAAGCAGTGAGAGACTTGCATTTCTGAGTGAAAAGTACACTATGTAACGTTTTCACATCTCATTTTCCAAAGTTAAGCGCTAACTTATAAAAAAGACACATCTCATTATAAAGCAGCAAGGATCAAAATCAAGCACAGATAGCTGTGACATTGTACAAGGAGTTTTAAAGCACAGAAGATGAACAAGTTACCTCTGGATTAGGACTTGCTCCATTGAGCTTGCCTTTGAGCTTCATCGATCAGCTCTGGATACACCTGTATTAGTGGGGAGAGAACTTTGTTGTTGCCATCTTCTGACTTTGGAATTTGATTATACATTAACATAATAGGTCTCCTACTGGACAGAAAAATTATCAATTTTTTCAGCTTTTGTTTTGGAATTGCAAATTACTATTTTTACTTTCAAATTCTTTCTTCCTTTGTATTTGCATGGATATTTGTGTTTGCTTCCAGTGAGCAAAGGCTATGTGTATGGTGTCAGAAGGTAGACCCTAAATTGGGTAGAAATAAGTTATAGAGCACGTGGAAGCATGCACTGATAGCCTTTGTGCCTTTAAAAAGCTAATCTGAAATAAACACTGAAATGTCAGCATGAGTATGTGCAAGCACTCTAGATAAGCAGAAAATAATTTGACACAAGGTTTAGACATTTCAAGTGTTGGAGTTGAGCAGTGCAGGTTCTGTAATCTTGTTACTACTTCAGTGTGGCAGACATGAATGTCCCAGAAAAAGTTAAGGCCAATTTTATGAATTACAAGAATTGACTACTAGAACATTTATGTGTCAAAGAAAATAGATGGTGTTAATTAAGTGAGGGGAATTCATATTATGTGTCATATGTCACCCACACTTGCAGTTTTCCAAGCCATTCTTAGCCTGTACTGTGACTTAATATATGCACAGTGGCATTGCACAGAGCAGGTGGGAATTCACGGGCCTCAACACGGACAAAATCCTCAGTCTTGGTAACATTTATTCTGATGCTTGTCATCTGGCTGTAATAGGACAGATTTGCCATTACACTCTCAGGTGCACAGTAACTAGAGCAGGTTACTAGTTTGAATGATTTGAGTAGAGCATCTAGTGTAAATAAAGCAATTTGCTGAACAATTTCTGAACTATCTGTGAGTATAAACGATTAGGAGTTTTGAATCAACTTTGTTATTGTTACCTCTAGAAACCAATTGCCTGACAGATATTTCATTAAAAGATATATACTTATTATTATAAATATTTATTTCATATTTCCTAACCAGAGCAGATTGAAAGGTTTGGCATTGTGACAGAATAATGAAATTGTTTCAGTTCCTTGGTTTGAGAACTTTTAACTAATATGCTATTCGTAGCAATCAACAGCTTCTTACTCCATGGTTCATCCAGAACAATAAATTACCTAGATATTCTGCCTGAAGGAGGACCGCTCCTAAACTTAGTATGTGTTTTTAAGTAGCTTGAATTGTAATATGTAATTTAGAAGCACTTTAAAAATCTATTTCATGTGATATCTAGTATCACGTGTGTCCAAACTTGGTAGACCAGTGAGGCAGGTGATTCACTTGATTTGCTTATGTAGGTGGTTAGATTAGTGGTATAATTAATTCCATAGACTCCATTAACATTGGACTCTATAATGTTAGGATGTTGCCCCACCCAGCTTATTGTCCCAGCCTGGAGCTGGCAACTCATGGTGCCAACTACCCTGGAAGGAAGTGTGTGACCTGATCTATGTATGCTTGAAGATTCCCAAAGCAACAGCTTTGCAGAGGCTTCCTAAATCAGCTCTGGTATGAGAAGATTGCTGTTTGGTTAGTCTGGCATGATTAAAAGCAGACCAACACCTAGTTCCAAAACAAGGTCAAGAAATTAAAGGAGGGCAGAACAAGCCAAGAATAGCAAGTCATGCTCAGGGGCTTTGCAGTGGAAGCATTCTTGGCTGAGGTATAAAGTTTTCCAGGAGATTTTTAGCAGGGAGGCATACACATTTGATGTGACACTGGGTGTATCAGGGAAATGTGAGAAAGAAAATAGTTGTATAGAGAGAGGTAAAAGAGAACCTAGTTTGTCACAGTTTTTCTTTTAGGCAATCATATATATCAGGCAGACTCTACAGTTGCCGGTCCCATTCCAAGTCCCTGATTCAGTCATTCAATATTCTCGTAGCCTGACTTCTTTCCTGCAGATTACTGTCTGTAATTGTCAGAGAGGTATGGAGGTAGAGAGAAGAGCATGCAGTCTCCATTACTGACTGCAAGGTTTTCATTCCAGATGTTATTCCCCCGTCTGAGATCAGGACTACATATTGCATTCAGAGGAATATTGCATTCTTTTCCAAACAGTATCCAATGATGGGCACTATGATTATTTTAATTTCAAGACGTGTAATTCCTTCTTATGCCATGTCCTATCACCACAGGCAATAAATTCATGGATGTCATCTCATGACTTAGGATGGTGTTCAAGTACATGTATAACTTTGAATGTGGCTGCTCAGTTAGTGTGTTCTGGGCCCTGCATCAGGCTTGATTTGCTTTTCTAAAAATGACGAATTTAAAGAATATGGTGGAAAGCAGCAAAATACTGGGAAGATCCAGAATGATTTTTTTTTTCCTGCAGCTTTCCTTTTATCTACAGAGTTACTGTTCTCAGGGTCAAGAAGTTAAATAAGATCGATATAGGTTGATAGCTGAGATGTTTGTAGTCTCCTTTGATATTTTGTTCCAGAAGAGGGCTGAAAGCAGTAGACAGTCACACTGATCCAGAACCAGATACAGTCTTTTTTCCCTGCTCGTGTGCTTTATAAAGCTGTATCTCATTCATCCTGGCTATAACAATATACTCAGCAAGACCATCCCATGCAATTAAGTAGTCAGAGGATATTCACTCACTACAGAAAGTCTACATATAACAGTAGTTTGTACTTACCAGTACAAAGACAAATACAGGCATGCAGAGTTATCTCAGCTGTAGGTACGTTTGGTGCCATTCTGATTTGCGACAGAACAGGGAGATGACTATGGAATAAAGTGATAAAACAATGTAGTCACGTTCATATCCTACAATTAGTTATATCAAGAGAGTGATGGGGCCATGTCAGTGTCTGTCACTACCTCAGCTTTAGAACAGCAGGTATAGGGAGATTTATGCAAGAGCTCTTTTTTCGTTATGCTTTCATTCCTGAGCTTAACTTTGTTCCTCAGCAATGACCCTGCCTACTTGAAGTTCAAGGAGTCAGGTAGATTTAGTGAGTTTTCCTGCCACAACTGATACCTACTACTCTTAGCTACACAAGTGCAGAAAGGTATGGAATCACACATATACATGATTTAATGCAAGGCTCGTTTTTCAAATGCTATGCAGTAAAATTCAAATTTTCATACGATTCCTATTCTAGAAAAAAAGGGAGATGTCTAAAGCAAATATTTCCCAAAATCATTCTTAAAGAGTATGGATATTTTGAAGTAGTATACTTCCAAAAAATTGAACTGAACTTCAAATAACTCTGATTTGCTTCTGCTTCCAGACTGTTTCTTTTCAGTACAATTTTTAGTGCTTTTATCCTAGAACTTTAGTACCAAGTAATCATGTTGAGAACTGGCTTACATGTTCTCTTACAATCAAGTTTTCCTATCGCTCTTTCATTTCCACAGCATAGTATTTCTTAAACTAATGGTGTTGAAAAATAAAGATCAGTGAAAGAGAAGAGACTAAAAGCCCTTCTAGTATCTTTCTTTGTAGGCTCAGGCCTTTTCTAAAGAAATTTTTTTGCTCCCCAGAAGAGAAACTTCTTCTCAGTTGCTCACTTCATTGTGTATCTTGTCTACAACCAAAAATATTCGCTAGCTCTGTAAGTCCATCCAGTGGCTGCATGTGAGAACTGCATATTTTAGAAAGTAAATTCAAGTTCCTTGGAATTACATTTGCCAGGTACTACAGTTGATATTATTATTAGAAATAAGCACGAACCACAATGTATAAGAGAATTCTCCCAGTGTTCAGTGATGTGTAGTTCTTTATCTGTAAAAGACCCTTTGAATAATGGCGAGATACAATTTATTACCACAACAACAGGAAGAATTAAGTTTTCATATTCAAAAAATTTACTTTCTAGAATAGGAAATTGAAACCTGCTTAGTTAAATGCTTTGGCTTATTTTCATTCTGAAATCGAGATAACTCAGGTCATTGTGAATATAAGCTTAGAAGATTTGTCCTCAGTTCTCAGCATGGTTGTAGTTCTTCTAAAACACACCTGTAAAAAATTCTGTCTTCTGATCATTAAATTTCTTAAATGCCATAAAATACTACATAATTCAATTTAAAAACCCAAGTGTGGTATAGAGGACTACGTTTGAACAGTGTGAGTTTCAAGTCACATTAAGAATTTATATAGTCTATTTCCAGAAAATCCTACTTCAGTACAGTATTTGAATCTTGATGTTCATCAAACTAAATCAGGCTAGATGGATTGTTTGAGAGCTTACAACTAGATGTAGCATTTTCCCACAGCGATGACAGCAATTTGAGCCTCAGTGTCTTGAGCCCTCCTTCTAACATCACTTCCATTACTACCACCAGTGCCAGAGTTGTAACTGTGGAAAACTCAAATATGCTACTTTTTACTAGTAAAAAAAGTCAGTTTGCTAAATGCCTTTCTTGACAAATACAGGCTTCTAAAATCAAACACTTGCTTTATTCTTCCTATGCAAGTAAATCTAATTTTGCCTTTTACAGTGAATGTATTATGATATAATGTACAATTACAATAGCCTGTTATTTTTGTAGGAGTGCTCTGTTACGCTGTATAGGTTGGGAAAGCATAAAGAGAGACTGACATTTATAACATCAGCCTAAATCTAGCTTGTCTTTCATTTTAAGTGCCTTATGTTGCAATCTACATGAATAAATTTTAGTCTAGAAAGTTTGAGAAGCATGTCTAAGATACTGTCATGGTGGGTACTTTGCACATATTGAAATTATAAAATAATGACTAATGCAGTCTGTGGAACAGCAGTTACAGGTATAATTTTTATACATTTCAGATCTTTGTTTTTCATTCTGGAATTGCTACTACTGAGGTTGCTGTGATTGTAAACTCTTGCAGTTTGTCTCTAAGAATATATCTGGTTTTACAAATATTGTTCTAATTTGTGCTGATACATTCCTAGATATCAGAGAACTCGTAATAGGCCTTTTCTCTAGGCTGTACTAGAATTTAAGTCTTGGCCTGTGCTGCAATTAAACAATAAACCTCTGAGCATGGAGGTTACAATCTGAACTGAAATGTACACGTATAAAAATTATTTTCAAATCAGGTGTAGTTTTTTAGCTAAACAAAGCAATATTAATGAGCATGTGCATACCAAACACTTTCTATGAGTGTTCTCAATATTTACAGAGCCCATGGATTCTGCTTAATGTTTAACAGGCTTTTGCAGTACACCCTTAATTCTTTGCTCAGGATTTCTCAGTAGAGAAAAAAACTGGAATATTCTAGTTTTTGTCTGTTAAAAGGTCTAACAGCGGTTCCAAGAGTCATCAGATTCATGGCCCACCTCTGCACTGCCCTTTCACAACAAAAGCAAACAAGAAGAAACAGTTTTCTAGGGTTGCAGACAGTGCATTTTGTCTAGAGTGAATACCAGTGAACAACTGGCATTGCCTTTTTTTTTTTTTTTAACATACTGTTTTTAACAATGTCCATCCATATATTTTCTTAGACTGGTTTTTCTTTCATCTTTTTTTCTGAATCAAGCACTTGTAATTCTTTAAATGCCCTTCTGTAGACAACAGAATGTGACTTAGAAAGGACTATCAAACATCTTTGCAAAACCAGGTTAATTTAATACCATTATATCATAAAATAGTGTACTTCAAATATGGAATTCATTCTAAAAAATGTGTTGGTATGTTTTATAGTGTTCTGTTCTGTGTTTCTCACATTTACATCCAGGGGTCTGTTTCAATTATATTTTCACAAAGTTAGCGACATACAGTTATACAGTTAGTGTTTGCTTATGAAATTACAAGTAGCTTTTGAAAAATTTGTTTCACGCTTACAGTCCCTCTGTTTATGAAGGAAGTGCAGACTGAGAAGACAGTATACTATGGATGAGCATAAACTGATCTTATTGTTTCTGCTTGGAGGCAGTACTGAGTGGTGTGCTTGCTTACAGCTATGTATCTGGAGGCATAGACTCTTGGTCTCCTCATGAATTAATGTCTTGACAGAGCTGGAGGGCTTCTGGGTATCCAGTCCTAAGAGACTTTCTCCTATAAACCTGCCTCCAGAATCTGCTAATTGACAAATGGTTATTGAAAGACTAAACAAGTGATTTTTGTGTTCTG
Source organism: Tragopan temminckii (assembly GCA_028571105.1). Classification (NCBI taxonomy): domain Eukaryota; kingdom Metazoa; phylum Chordata; class Aves; order Galliformes; family Phasianidae; genus Tragopan; species Tragopan temminckii. Next base: position 14,176,389 of record JAOWBP010002392.1, read on the forward strand.
GAATTTTTTTCTGACAGTTTCTTATTTTTAATGTATTAAAAAAAAAAAAAAAATCAGTATGAAAGAATTGGCCAATCTCATAACCCTTCTTATTTTAGTACTATATATTTAAGGATCGCGAAACTTTTACATGTTTATGTTATTGGTTAAATATCTATCCTTGCTCTGAGGAAGATACTATGATATAATACTATGCAGTTGAAGGAAATGTGGCCGAGAAAACAGTGACTTGCTTCAGGATGCACTTCAAGAATGGAATAGGCACAGTCATTCCAGTCCTCACAGTGAATGGTACTTTGTTCTTCACAGTAAAAAACATTCTCCACAATTTACAAAAAAACAAAAACAACAACAAAAAAAAAACTAACAAACAAACCAAAAAAGTTAGTCTCAGTGGCTTCTTTCTTGGGATAGGATTTTCGGAACCAGAATTTTGGTGCTCAGATACCACCTATACCATCCCACAGTGCTTTAGTTTTCTTTTTTGTGTGCAATTCTGTGTCTTTTGGAGAGGCACCTAAGTGCCACTAGAGAATCCACAGCAACTAAACTGCCTTTGCAGCAGGAGGACTGATTGTAATTAAAAGGAATTGGGATTACTTTAACTGAGCACAGATTTAGTATAATGAATAAAATAGGAAAATCTTATTCCTAACAAAGTATAGAATGATCCAGTGGCATTTGATTTATTCCTGCTGTAAACACTACCTCATGTATTAACAGAAACCCTGCTGTAAACACTGCCTCATGTATTAACAGAAACTCTTCTGTGATGTGCATTTAAGAACAAGCTTTTATTCAACTCTTATGATGGTGTAGTATTTGTGGTAATACTGTAGCTACAGGAAAGCTGGGGAGGCATTTTTTAAGAGGGTAGGGAGTGACAGGATGAGGGGAAATGGTTTTAAACTGGAAGAGGGTAGATTCCAGACTAGATATCAGGAAGAAATTCTTTACTGTAGGGATGGTGAGACACTGGAACAGATTGCCCAGTGAGGTTGTGGATGCCTCCTGCCAGGAAGCATTCCAAGGCCGGGCTGGATGGGGCTGTGAGCAACCTGGTCTATGGGAGGTGTCCCTGCCTATAGCAGGGGGTTGGAACTAGATGGTTTTAAAGGTACTTTCCAGCCCAAACCTTTCTATGATTCTATGAATCCTTTACTACTGAGAAATAAAGCTCATGTGGTGGAATGTGCTCATATAGATATGCATGCCAGAGATCTTCCTGGATAATGAAATCACTCATTTTTAGCCAAAACCAGCAATATTTTGGTTTCACTCCCGTCATGCAGTGCTGGATCATGTTCTGCATGTAACCAAAAAGCTGCAAGGATGAATGGATTGAGCTGCTTAGTCTCATTAATCCTGTGCTTTATTTTTTTTTTTGCTGGCAGTGACTTTCAAAGCCAGCAGAAACTACAAGGAATGATGAAAAAAGTAGAAAGGAGGACCAGGGAGTTAGTTGCTGGGAGGAGAACAAGGCTACTGTAACCACTGCTACTGTATTGTAGCTTGAGATCACCTGAGCCTCTGAGTAAAGTAGAAATCTGTTGATGAATAAATGTATTAATAAAGAGGAGCAGCACTTTTATTAAAAACAAAACAAGACAAACAGCCCACAAATGATACTCTTATCTCTGAAGTCTTAAATTACTTTTATCTCGTTAGTCTCACTTTACAACAGTTTATATTTTCCAAATAGCGTTAAGTGGGCTGCTCTTGTAGTTTTTGCTATATGATAAACACTTTTATGCAAGTTATTGTCAGATCTGATTAGAATGTGGGTCCTAACATCAGACAGCTCACTGTCAACATATATTGAGTCTTTACTGGCTGTCATACATATGTTATGTAGGTCACCCATATATGGAGTAGATGGGAGTAAACTGTAAACTGTGGGTTGTAAATACGTTAAGAGTCTTTTGAAGCAAAGCTTGAGTGGTTTTTGATGCCAGCAGAACCCTGAGATGATTAATTTTGCTGCTTGTCTATTGCCCGTGGAGCATATCTCCTTTACAAACAGCAAGAGAAAGGCAATCGTATTCTATAGAGAAGTCAAACATAGACACTAAAATGATAACTGCAGACATTTACAAGATGTCTTATTCTATCATTGCCAGAGGCAGATGCATACAATTGTGTTTCATTTATGTAGTTCAAACAGGAGTTCTGAGCTTATTAAATGTAATTTGCTTCATTTCCTGGCTATAACGCTGTTATAACTGGATATTACGTAGAACAACTCTGGGTTTTAAGTTGCTCTTAGTATATAAATTAAAGTTTAAAAGCAGAAAACATGTTAGTGCAGATTTAAACATGCAAGTTATGAACAGACTTAATCTACACTATGTGCTAAAGAATATCAAGAAAATGTATTTTCATGACAATGCAACAGAAAATGTTTTTGACACTAAGAATCTAAGATTTTCATATAATTATAATTAGTGGTAGCAAAGGAGGAATAACTTAAGTCAATGATCCTAAGGGGAAAAAAAAGCGGAGCTGAGCTGAATTGTTTCTGAAAAATAATCACTAGACTTCAGTCATAAAAAGTGATATATTTTGCAGATTGCACTGCAAATTATTTCCAAACCTGTTGGCAGAATCAGAATGACAGTGCCCAATTGTACTTGCTTCTCATCTGGAGGAGTAAAAGCACTGATCTGAATGAAAAGGCAGAATAACAACGTCCTGTGTATTAACCAGTAGTATCAGGCATAAACCCTGTCACAGCAGATAATAATCTTGTTTCCATAGACTAATCTGTTTTTGACTCTGTGCAGCATAGTAATCTGAAGAAATAATTTATGATTGTGTTGAAGGATATTGCGTATTTACTGTAGTTAGTCTGAAGGAGCTTTAAGCATGTTAACAGCATAATTTGTTTCAGTGGTTAAAATCTAGTCCAAAAAAGCAATGGTTGCCTGGATCAAAATCTAGTCAGAAAAACAAGCAGGTGTGGGTGAAATCTATAAAACAGCGAGGACCTGTATGCAGAATTGTCTTTGTAACAGTGCTGAAATGCAGAGTGCGTTTATCTGTAAATGTTCATTTTAAGTAGCCGAAGTATCTATTAAAATTCCTTTATATCTGCTGATCTCACATTTGAAAAATCAGAGAAGGACAACTTACCTTAAGAGGATGTGATTATTCTGCACTGTCAGCCTTCATCACCATTTGTAATGCTATGTAAAACTACAGATTATTTTCTAACACTATCTGTAAAATAGGCTGCCTTGACAAAATTAAAGTACACTGTGGCTTGGTTGTAATTCCTAATTACATATGGACATGTAGGAATGGCCATGCGTCTTGGTTATGTTGGAACGTAAAAGATTCTAGCCAACCTCTCAGGTCACAGGAGAATCTGCTTGACAAAAGTCCTGGCATGGGAACACAACTGAGCCATTATGTTGTATACTGATGCCTAGTACTGCATTTGGCTTGAGAAAACAGTCTAGACATGGTTGATATCATACCAGAGATACACGACTTTTTCTGAACTTGGATAGCTGATCAAACTTCTTCTAAAATGCCGTAGTGCATGAAGCATAGAGAATTAATAGAAGCTTATTTTTCTGGTGCCATTCAAAATTGGTCTTCCTCCAGCTCTTCTTACAGTGTTGTTATAATAACAGGTAAAGTTATGTTGAAAATCAGTTAGAGGTTATGTGATTGCACGTTAGAGGTGTTCTCTTCATTGCCAGATTCTCTGTGGTGGCAATGAAAATGCTTTCTAGGTTTCAGTCTAAAATGTGAAATAAGACTAAAAGTGATTACTCCTGTGTGAATACATAGTTCCTTCTTTTGACAGTAAATTTTTCTCAGTTATGCTTTAAAGAAGTCTAAAGGCACTGAGAATTATATTAAACATATTCCATGTGTGCAGAAGTGAAAAAGAAGGTTCAAATATATTAATTTCAGCCTCAGATGGGATATAACTCTTAATTTTTCCATTTGTACTCTGGACAATATCTCAGAGCTCTATAAAATTTCTTATTCTGAATGCAGGTGGGTTCTTAGAGCAATGTTGAAGGCCATAATACCTGTTCATTCCCTTTGGAAATCTGGAGTAATAACTCACAGTATAGACAAATAAATCAGTTCTATCCCAGATATGTTACTGTTTGAAAAAAAAAAAAAAAAAAAAAACCAAAAAAAAAAGAAGAAGAGGAAAGAGAAAAGGAAAAAAAAAAAGCCTACAAAACACAGATTTGATGTTCCTTTCCAGAGTTATTAAAAAATGGATTAAATGTGTGGCTTTACTTCCATATGGTGCTTAACACTGATAGTTACACATGGCATTGGAGATAAACTACAATCCCATCACTGGGCCCTGCCTAAATATGCAAGAACTTGATTACAGATTCCTTCAAACACTTTGGCTCATCTCTGTTATTATTTTTCTCTTTTGCTCCACTGGGGCTTTTTTTTTTCCCCCCACTAGATAGCTTAAAAAAAATAATTATATTAATGTTTGTGGGATTACATGCATTTCAGAGAATGCACAGTAAATTGCATTGTAGAGTGCAATAAAGAAATTTATCTGTGTAAAGTATTTCATTATGTACATGTTAGGATGATATTTAGTAATACAGATCTTCATAAAATATTTTCAGTTATTTGCCTGGAAGAAAATCAAGGCTTCTATTTATGCAGAGGAGGAATTCGAATATGCATCTTCCCCTAAAAAAGTAAACACTTCAACTCTGTCGTTTCTAAGGATTGCGAATTGGGGAATGTTGTGAAGTTTGTTTTGTTTCTCATTAGAAGGAGCTGATGAGATGGAGACACCAGCACTAGAAGGATGAGTGTTGGTAGCTGAGAACCTCGAATGAGGATAAACCCCTAAGTACTTATGAGTGGCAAAAATTAGATCCTTTTTTTTGTTTGTTTGTTTTTTTTGTTTTGTTTTGACATCATTTAGTGTTGTCTAGGAGGCAGTCCATTAAATTTGCTGGTTTGAATACCTAAATTTCCTGCATTTTATGGGGAATGTGGGCACCCTATCTCAAGAAGTTGAATTTTATTGCAACACATAAATCCCTGATGGAAGTAGGCCAAGTTATTTTTTCTACTGTAAAAACTGAGGGTTTTTTTCCCTTAAAATAAAATGCCAGAATTCTTTGTGCTCATTCAGCTTCAGACAGAAACTATAAATGAACCATTTTTCCTTCGGATGTGAGAATTTGTGCCGAGTTCTGCTAGCATGTGTAACTAAAGGAATATGAAAAGTCTTAAGCCCTAGTGCCATATGATATGACAGACTATAATATTTCAGAGTTTGCTGCCAAATCCTAATCTAATATAGGCAGATACTTTTCCTTTAGCATAAGAGTTTCCAGTCATGTCCAAAAATATTTTAACCAAAGCAGCCATGAAGATTGTGATCTATCTTGGAAAACAGAGTAGTTGGTAATCTGGATAATATTTTGTTACTACTTTATTGCAAAAAGTTAGACTCAGACTTCAGTAGTTGCTGTTTGGTGATGCCTTTATTTGGGAATGTATGGTTACTAATCATACTGGACTGATAAAATAATGCTTATGCATAGCCAAAGCATTCAGAAGCACAGCAGATTTGCTTTCCACTGCAATTCTGATTCCAGATCATTATAGATCAACATTGTTTCACTTCCTATTGGAGCAGAATAGGATTATATGGAAATAATATGAAACCATTCTGTAAAATCACTTCATACGGAAAAAAAAAAAGGCATATTGCCTTTCTCAGACCACCAGATTTGTCAAGTAAAACAAATATTTTTTTCTTGTTCTTCTTTTCTAATACCTCGCTCACTGGGATGATTTGTGAGTAAATCAAGACATTCTATTAACATTAGATAACATTAGATAAATTATTTTAAAAATTATTTATTTTTTACTCTTTTTGTTAGAGTTATGCGTGGTAAGGCATTGTATTTGGATCCAAATTTTTAACTATTTTTTATGTTTGAGATTTCTGGAGTGGTCATGTCCAGAGTTAACATATGTTGTCTGAAAAGAACAGGAAAGCATCCAAGGATAATAACGTGAGGTGGTAATTAAGTAAACAGGTAAGTTGCTTTGAATGTTCTACTACATCAGGAACATAGCAGATGAAACGGGGTTTCACTTCTTTTCTGAAAAAACCTGTTCTCATTTCATTTCCACCCAATTTGCCTCCTCTACTCTCTGCTAGAAACTGCTGGTGCCCACGAGATGGCACTGTGCCATAATAGGGTGTTAGGAAACCAAGTCTACAGGTCCCATTTTACGGCATGGTTGGGTCTCTTTTTAAACTCTAGAGATTAGCTCAGAACATAGTTTCCTTGTGTCACAAATATCCTGCCTTTCACACCTATGTCACTTGGGAACTGCAGGATATTCCTGCTGAGCAGTTGGGGGGAATACCAGTGCAGGCAGGGATTGTGCTGCTAACAGATTTGGGAAGGACGTTTAGCCTAAGATCCCTCCATGAAAGAAAAAATTGTTATCTAAAGGATCCTCTTAGATAAGAACTGTTTGGAGTAAATAGCACATTTAGGCAAGAGTGTCTCTGAGGAACATAGTTAATCAGTTAAACAGGCTTTAACATATTTCATTCGTATATTCTTGGCCTACCTTCTAACCATTATATATAAGGTAAAAGTTACTTCATTTTTATTAAATATAAAAAGATTAAAGAATTTAAAAGACATATCTCACATCATTTTTGTCAAGAATAGCACACAGAGGAAATGCATTATCAAGCCCCAGCTACCTGAGATCCACTGAGCTGCTCAGGTTATGGAATATTAAATTAATTGGGCTGGATGATATAAGCAAAGAAGAGTGAACAAGGTCAGTCCCCACCCCACCAAAGAAATGAAAAAAAAAAAAAAAAAAATCCTTCCTGTCATGGAGCTGCTGTGCAGCTTTGCAGAGAGGAGAGCTGCTTTCTGGAAGAGGAAACAACCTTTGCAGCTGTGAAACCTGAGAGAACAATGGAGATTGTGTACACCAGCAGTTGTGAGGGGCTGCTTTCTGCTCTCCAGGGCTCAATGCCAGAACGGTCCCTCAACAGCAATCTTTTTTCTGTAATAAATTCTAAACTTCTTTTGGCCTTATTGCCACACTGTGAGCTGAAGTGAATCTGAACAATTGATAGAAGGCACCCCCTGTCTTAAAAGCTGTTGACGCGTACTGAACTGCAACAGATCTGTTCTGGATGATGTAGAAGAGGTATGAAAAGTATGCTCCCACCATATAGAAGTCTGCAAAATATGGTTCAGTTATTTCTGATTACTGAAATATCTGAAGAGATATGGAATACTAACTTAAAACAATTAGAACAATTGGTGTATGTTGTTAAAATTACAATCTATCTAGAAAAGTGACCTTTATTCTTAATTAGTGTAGCTTTTATTTTGCTTGATATTTTGCTTTTGCTGGTCTGTATGCTCTAAGGGGTGACACAACAAGGAGCAGAAAGCTTTAATGTGCTCACTCTCACCAGAATGGAAAGTTTTGTCTGTTAGATGATGCCTGAGTCCTCCCATCTCGACCTAATTCTAACTGAATCAGTCTCACAGTACTCTTCACTTTTAACTGAAGAGTATTCCTCTTCACATTCTGTTGTTCTTTCTCATCTGCTGCTATACCTTTTCATGAAGAAGGCTGCATTTTCACTGTAAGTGAAGTAGTATTTGAGCGTTTATAGCTCTCCAGGCTAGAAAATGTCTCGTAAAAGTTCCATGGCACTGTTTACAGATATATAATAGGGTATGCAGTGTTTTTTTTTAAATTAACATCTCTGTTGGTCTAAAAGTCAATGTACCAAACAGAATGATTTCAGTGATGAATACTAGTTAGAGTCTGACTACAATCTTTTTAAAATAAGTATGTAAATTTAGAAATTTATAGTTTTATCAGCAGGCAATTGGCCTGATGCTTCTTTACTAACCTTTTCAACACATGGGACTATTTATGTAATAAGGCATTAATTAATATAAGTTGGGAGTAACAGAAAAAGCTCCTGTGTCTTTTTCTAAGTCCATAATGAGGTTATAGGCTCCCTCTGATTTCATCATTAAAAATTGACTGTTTTAGCATTCTTTCCAACAACACTGTGAAACTTGGGCCTACTAGAACTAAACAAGATTTTGTTTGTCTTGGTTGAAATTTTTAAAAGCTTATCCCAAATACAGAATGATGATGAAAGATAAAGATAGCAACGATAAAAATTTATGCCTAACAATGACGGTAGAAGGGGAAAAAAAAAAAAAAAAAGGAAATGTAATGATTAATATTGTTTTTAGAATCATTACGAAGGCTATTTCATGATTAATGCCTTCTTGTAGTCAGTGTAGCTCTGATCCCCGTGTAGAACTGGCAAAAAGCATTTTCCTCTTGTTTGTAGACTGAGTTTAAACTGAAACCTAATCTTTTTATGCCTGTTTTAGCATTTTGAAAAGGGGCAAAGGAACTGGTTTAAATGAAGAGAAAATATTCTTCTAGACTTGACTTAGACTGAAGACTATACTTTTTTTCTGTCTTTGCTCTTTGGAAATAAATTTTCCTCTTCACTCCTTCCAACTTGCCACATAAGTGGTTCTCAGAGCTGTGACTGATAATGTGCAGGTAGCCCTTGCTTACCCTGCACAGGCTCTTCTGTACATTGCAGTAGCGTATACCATAGTAATTCTACGGAGAAAGTAGTTCCACTGTGCTGAGAGCAAAGCTGTTCTAATATGTCTGAGTCCATTCCCTTCCAGAAATCTTATCTTATGATTACTGTTACACACTTGAAAGAGTTCTTTGTTAGGCTAAACTATACAGATGCGTGGTTTAGCTGCAAAACACACTGACATCCCATCCCAAAACATTTGTCTATTGGTCATGGTGTTTATACAGGTAGACAGCTGTAATGCGTTTGTGCTTGTCAGTAAGTTGTAGCAAACTAATTTTGTTATGCATTAGAGCTAAAATAGAAACAGCAGTGTCAGAATACCTACTTAATCTTTGGGGGTTTTATTTATTTTAAAAATCTATAGTGAGTTTTTTTTTTTTTTTTTACTTTTTTTTTTTTTAAGGTAAAAATGATTTGCAAACTATAGTGGAAATGCTAAGTCACAGCCTTAAGCAGTGATTGAGCACCTGGTGGGAAGGCAGGACCAACCCAGGGCAGCTCAGGTGCGTGCAATGTACCTGAGTGAGCAGAAGGGGTGGAGCCAGGATCCACCCCTTCCCAGACCTCATTTAAGGGTTGACAGTAGAGGTAAGAGTATCTTATTGGAGATCTTTTCCTACTGGAGGTTTTGTAAGGGTTAGTTGTTTTTTTATTATTATTATTTGTTTGTTTGTTTTTTTGTCTTTTTATGTCTATGGCTGCTGTATTTGAGCATATGCTTACTTGCTGCAGCTTAGGAATTTGCTATTCCACTGTCATTGCTGTGTTTTCCGTTGTGTTACAGCATTACATAAGCACAAAGTAAAACTTAAAAATTGTAATGTTAGACAAATAACTCTGAAAGGTGCTTATATGTTCAGTATTATTTTGAAGCAGTTTTTCAATTTAAGGTCCTTGATTTTATTCCAGGTTCTGTGGAGTCTACTTACAACAGACTCTTATTCTCTACTTCGTTATAAAACCTCTTTTATCCATGTGCTTATCAAGGCTGTTGTTCTTTTAAGTTCATGGCTATGGTGACAGTCTCACTATGTAAACGTTCCTACACAGAGTTTTTTTATACTGTGTGCAGGAGTTTACATGCATTTATCTTGTAAGAGTGGGAACTAAATTATTGCCTCATCCTTAAGAATTAAAACCCTTAGGATTTTCTACTTCTTACTAAATGAGGTATAAGATTCTGGTTTATGGTTTTTCTATGCATCGTCAGACCAAATATATTTCTACAATACAGCACAATAATATTATTCCTCGAATCATGTAATAGTGAACTTTCATAGTAAGTAGCCTGTAACTATTAGATTAATATTCAAGGATTTGTTATTTGTGTTTTAAATTGCATACCAGGAGGGGACTGTGTGCTTTTTTTTAACATAAATGTTTGTGTCTGTAGTCTTCAATGGTAGACAAGACTGTGTGAAAATATTACTTGTGGAGAAGCTCTGAATGCTCTTCTTCACACTTAACATTATGCAAGCATCTTCCTCTTTAATATCTACTATCCTGCAATTCTGTTTCCTTTAGGCGATGTTATTTCTGGCTCAGTTTAGGCTGCAAAATATTCCTTCCACCTCTTTTCAGCAACCTAGACTCATTTTCAGTTGAGTAGTTGCTATTGTTATCTGATGAATGATGTAGTACTTTAACCAATACTGTTAAGGATTGGGAAGATTTATAGATTAGCTGCTTGAAAATAGTAAGGCTTCCAACACTGATATAAGCATTTGAAGTGTAAATTTTGTAAGTGGACTCTTTAAGACTTTTTGGAGAGATTAAACATCAAATAACTTAACGCAATTGGCTGTAAGACTTTTGGATGTTGCCTGTATTCAACACAACAGCACAAGAGGAATTATTATTTAATGATGAAATAATCTCTGTTCTTTCTGGCTAGATTATATTTAAATCCTAGAAATCTTTTGACAAAAAAGGGAGATGAAGCTAAGGCCAGTGATAAACTTAGTCATGAAATAGTTGAAATGTGGTGTGTAGAGTAAATGGTGTTCTGTGTCAACTATGTGCCAGCTCTATGTAGGATGTGAACATGACAGTGTTAGAGAAGACTTCTGCCATAATTTACTTTTTTTTTAATATTTAAAAAAAAGAAACAAAAAAAACCACAACAGGATGATGCTGGGTTACTCATGTGAGACAGGCATTATTTTGCAGGTTTGTGTGCTTTTGGCAGTAATTCAAAGCACTTGGAGGCAAGAGCATGTATTAGGAGAATTCCTAGAATTGCTCATGATTATTTCAAGAAAAACTTTCCTACCACCCAGAGGGCAACTTAGGGCAGGAATTCAGCACAAGTGACTGAATGACTCTCCTGAAGAGGCCCTTTTTCCTTACTGGTACACAGGAAACAGATGGCAACTAGCTGCCTAGTTTATTGCATAAACAGCAAAAAAGAGAGTTGTAATTGCCAGGAATAAAAATAAAATCAGGGTGCATGTAGAAGATTATCATGGGCCAAATGCAAAATTAAGTACTTAATGCTGAAACCAAAATTCTGAAAATGTCTGCTAATGTGCTCTCCAGATTTAGGCTTTCTAGCTCTTTCAGCCGTGTCAAGACATATCTGGAGATGCTTCTGATTTGGTGATTCTGGATAGGCTGTGTGTGTGTGTGTCATATCTCAGTGTAATCATGGTACAGAAACTATCTGTTTTCTCCCTCGTGAAACATGCTTTTCCTCTATTTCTTGTTAATATCTTTATTAAAGATTTTAATTGTTAAAACAGTGGTTAGAAGGTTAAGAGTAGCCGTTCAGGGTTAAGAGCTGATATACAAGCGGAGGAAATTTTAAGCTTTTACAGTTAGAAATTAACACTCTGATTGTGATGGACGCTACACAGTAACAGAACAGGAAAAATTGTATAATTGCCCCAGGCAAAAACTAGTTAAGAAGATTCAAAGATTTTAAACCTGTTTTAATTCAGACCAGGAGAAAAAGTATGGTTGGGCTGCATCATTTCATGCAGAAATGGGAATTGGTAGTGCAAGCACCAGGAAATCTAGCTGATTATGCCACTGCAGCACAGGTTTGAAGCTTCTGGTAGAAACTAAGCAAAACCAAGGTAATTCTATGACAAAGTTTTTTTTGTTGACTTTTTTTTTCTTTTTTCCTTGCTTTAGTTCTAAGAGACAATTGGAAGAAGTGTTAACAAAACCAAGATGGATTGTATTAATCAGTGGCAAAGGAAGAGGTAAGTTGAAACTAAAATCTTGCTATTTCTCTGTGTTAATAAACGTCCAACAACTAAAGAAATTCAGACAGGACAGGTTTGAATGAGTGTCTATAGAGAGTACATTAATAGATGTGTATTCAACAGTGCTGTTGTAAGACTGGCCAGTAATCACAGCCTACATTAATTCCAGAAAGTACACACAAATAATATTTCTTTGCTCCATTTTGAAAGCAGCATTTGGAAAGTTATTTGCACTAATCCTGTAACAATAACAGGATTTGTGTTTCCAGTGTAAGCATAGCTTTGAAAATGTGTCTAATGCAATAGTCATAGTAATCCCTGACCTCTTAACCTCTGTGAAAAGAGAGCAATTTTGCAAACGTATTTGCCGCTAAACTAGAAAAAATATCCTGTACCCCTTAAGATCCTTGCCTGAGCAGTCTCTTTTTCCCTGGAGGGATGTAATATTATTATTAAAAAAAAAAAAAAAAAAAAAAAGGAGAAGGAATAGAGATCGAAAGAACCCAAATCTCCTTCTTGCGTGTCTTAAAATCCCAAGCTTCTTTCCCAGAGATGTTATAACGCCTGTAGTGAAGAATAGTGACTTTGAGTACTGAATAATTTAAAACGATACCATAGAATTATAGTAAGGCTTATGTTGAAGGGGACCTTAAGGATCATCGAGCTCCAGCCCCCTGCCGTGGGCAGGGTTGCAACCACTAGATCAGGCTTCCCTGGATCCCATCCTACCCGGCCTTGAGCTCCTCCAGGGATGGGGCCTCTATGGATTCTGTGGGCAACCTGTGCCGGTGCCTCACCACCTTCTGAATAAAAAAATTCTGCCTAATATCTAACCTGAATCTCCCCTCTCTTTTAGTTTAAAGCCATTCTCCCTTGTCCTATCACTATCGGACTGGGTAAAAAGTTGATCTCCCTCCTGCTTGTAAGCTCCCTTCAGGTACTGCAAAGCTGCAATGAGGTCTCCTCAGACCCTTCTCTTCTTTAAGCTAAGCAAGCCCAGCTCCCTCAACCTTTCCTCATAGGAGAGGTTCTCCATCCCTTTAATAATCTTTGTGACTCTTCTCTGGATCCACTCCAACAGCTCTGCATCCTTTCTGTACTGGGGGCTCCATGCTTGGATGCAATATTCCAGAGGAGGCCTCAGGAGGGCAGAGGAGAAGGGGGCAATCTGTTCCCTCTCCCTGCTGGTCACCCCTCTTTTGATGCAGCCCAGGATACTGTTGGCCTTCCAAGATGCAAGTGCACATAGCTGGCTCATGTCCAGCTTTTCATCTATCAGGACCCCTAAGTCTTTTGCTGCAGGGCTGCTCTCAATAAGTAAATATGCTTTTGTACTCTCCTGTTGCCCGACAATGCAAAGTGTTATCTATTCTACTTCAGTTCCTGTTTCCTTCAGTCTGAGGAGAAGGACATACAGAATTGGATTATTTTTTTTCTCTTCTCCCTAGAAAGATTTGTGTATGAGCCTTACATATATTTGTGTATAGAACAAGAAGTTATGTGAAATTCAGAGATTTATGCAGAAAAGTAGCAAGTAAAATCTGAAAAGTTTCAGCCTACATTTTTCTGTTCAGGGTTCTTGTTGACTTTAGAGGAATGCGAGATTAGTCTTTTTTTCAGAATAGAAGAAAATTCTCCACATTAAGTATCAACTGGAATGATTGGATATTGGACTTTTCCATCATACTAGACGTCATTTTCCTATGATAACGGTTTCTAGTCTTGTGTTTTGTAACAGAGATATTGGTTATGATTATATGTGATATATTTAATAACTCTGCTCAATCTGAAGATTGCTGCCATGTATAGCACCGTTGTTGTGAGTCTGAATAAAACTAATTTTTTACTTAATGTTAATCAAACACAATATTCTCAGCATTGTGAAAACAAAAACAAAAGAAAACTGCTTGCAAGCCAAGAAAATGACCTAGTGATGAAGTACAACAAAGGATATTAAATAACCTTCCAGATATGTCTCCATACCTCTCAGTTAAAAGAAGTGTGAAATAATTTTCAAGACAGTAGGGCTTTACAGAGAAAGAAACATTATACACTAGTGAGGCTTCAAAAACTGATGAAACTGCTTAAAGGGACCAGAAGGTGGCAGTACTCTATGCATCGCTCAATTCCTAGCGCCCTTAGAGCTATCCAGTGTTCATTCTGAAGTGCTTGACATCTACTTATCTTCAGATATATCCAAGGAAACTATGTCCTTAAAATAATAAGTTTCCTTTGTGGCTACATTTGCTTTTCATGTATTTTGCGGAAGTGCACAATATGTAAAATGAAATATTTTAAGAGATCTGAAAAATACTTGTTTGACAATTCACTTTCTCACAGGCATTCCTGCGGACTGCTGACTGTCTCTTGCTATGGTCTGACATGGCATGTTGATAAATCACACAAGTCCGTCAGTTATACTTGTAGCTTAATTGATGTCAGGTGATCTGAAGTAAAATTTATCAAGACTGAGATTTATTTGATCCTTTTACTTCAGAAAAATCTTGGATACTGGTAGTGTAAAATCGTTCTGTATTTAGAGAAGTATCTCCGAGGCACAATTTGAACAGGTTGCTTCTTTATGCTTTGAGCAGTCATTTTTAACTGAAGTAAAACTGCAGGTGTTAAGATGGAAGTAGCTGTGTTTTATCCCCTGTGACAACTATTCTCCTGTTTGTCCATCAGACCAAACCCAGCCGATAATGGATCCCTTTTTCCAATTTCAAAAAACAACTGAAGGGTCTTTGCTGTAAACAGGGTGGTTATTGCATGTGGTGATGGATGATATTCTGTATTTCTAAATGTATGTGGTACGTTTATTAGTGACTGTTCTTGCAGTAATAGGGTTGTATGTGTAGTACTGTATTTTGCAGTGCTCCGACGTTCTGCACAGTGCTTCTCTGACCAGAACTGTGCCTCTGACCATGCTATGTTAGCTTTTCTCTGTTCCTTCTTCCTTTGGCCTTCTCACAGTGTTGGGACTGTTATCCTTGTGGTTGTCTCGCTTTTATGTTCTCTCTCCTTTCCCCATTGCCAGCAATGTTGCTGCTTTTTCCTAGTAAAGGACCAGAAGAGAAGAGAGCCACCATGCATTTACTGCAAGTGGAGGTCTGTGTGCTCAAGATGGCAGTTAGAGATCAGCAGGTCAGTGATGGGACAGAAAGGCAGGGAAAGACATCTTTCTCTGTTAAAGTCCCATATTGATTTTAGTCCAAATAAATAAAAAGTTTTTTTAGCTATAGCAACTCACTTGCTATTATAAATATTAAGAAAGATACAGATTATATTCCTCACTACTACTATTTTTCTTCTTCCAGACATAATGCTTTCATTACTAAGGTGGTGGGCTTCTCTTACAGAGAACTGTGCTACTTTGGTTATACCCTTTAAACCCAGAAAATATAGTAAGTGGTAAGATTTTCTTGGAACTAAATTCATTTGTTAAGGAGAATGCCACAGCCAACAGTAAGCAAGCTGTTAGTTATTATCCTCATTCAGGGTGTGGTTTTGTTTTTCTTGTTTTGAGGTTGAACTGGTCAGGTGACTTGCTGCTGTTGAAATGGTCAATTCAGTTCCTATCTTGTCCTGGCCACACATTCCTGTTACCTCCCTGGTGCTGTCTGCTGTGTTTGTCTGATCCTACCATAAACCAGTTCTACTCACTAAACCAGAAAAAACTAATCCAACAAAAATGTGAATGGTTTTCTGTGGTTTGGTTGGAGCTGAAGCATTTCTCCCCAAACTCAGGTGAAGGAGTATGGAACTGCTTGCCCATGAACTGGATGAGGCAAGTGTTGAGTAGCATAGTGGTGTTACATTGGCTTAGCCATTCTGTGAAAACTCAGTCACAGTTTAGGAGATACTGGAAAGAGAAGAATCATGGGTAAAGTAGAAAAAATAGTTAATGTGGGCCGAAGCATGCCACCAGTGAAGAAAATGGATCATGTACTATCTGAAAATGCAGAGGATGGATGCAAAAGGTGTAGTTTTGCCAGACGTTGGCTTTCCCAAGAAGGTCAGGTTAAGAAACTCTCTCTCCTTCCCTTGTTTCCAATCTGCCAATGTAATATATTTTAGGATATATTGTAAACTGTATTGCTGAAATAATCTGGCTTAAGCATTTGCTCTTTTGGAGGTTTATTTTTATCCCAGATGACTTCAGTGAAGCTAGTATCTCCTGAAAGTACACCTTTAGGGTGAAATTATGTGGTTCAATTCAAATTAGTAATTTAGCAGTACATCATTACTGAAAGAAGGAAGTTTTTCCCTGCTGATCCAGAAAAAAATAAACATCCTTCTGTCAGATTTGTGAGCTGAATTAGCTCATTGTGTTTTTGTGCGTGCATGCATGTGGATCTGAAGTGGTCCTTAGTGCGAAGCATTTGTAGTGAGAAACCTGTGGCTGGGAAGGAGAGGGAAAGAGAAAATAGGATCTCACCCTTTTGGTTATGTTAAGGGTTCATGATGGCTCGAGCCGGTACAAGTACTTCCACCTTCCATGTTCATCTCAAAATACTTCATTGATGACATAGAACTAGCTACATTAATGGCTGTACTAAATCTGGAAGTCTAGATTGCTATTTCCCTGTACTTGTTCCTATTTCCTATATGTTGTGCGTTAAGACGGTGTTTGGTATTATGAGCGCTATTAACTGAGTACTGATTTATTTATTTCTAACTTTGTGAAACGCTGTTACTGATTTGCTCAGGTAGCAACCATGTCCTTTACTAGCAAAGTACCTCCTACAGTATCGGGGGTGACCCTGAGGGAGAGTGTTCTGGGTGCGGCTACATTGTAAATACAGTGAAGAAGCAGCTGTCACTGGCCATTATTTTTTGATCTGAGATTTTTCATCACTGGTTATCTAACATGGGAAAATCCACAAAATCATCAATTCTATTTATCTAGTTTATCAGGTGTCAAGGAAGACCTTTCAATGATCATCAGCCTCAAACTAGTTAATCACCAGAGTGGCTCTCTGCAGTACATTTAGTTCATATACATGAGGCAATTGTTCGCTAATCAGTCACAGCTGATTTCCTCATTCTTGGCTGAGATCAACAACTTCCTTCTCCTAATCCCTGAGATAGTTATTTATTCAAAGAGGACTTTCTACTCCTCCTTTTTATATAGGGAATTTCTTGGTATTGACCTGTCCATAATCTGCATATACACTTCTGTGTAGCCTTATGCAAGCTTTTGTTCTCTTTATGCTTCCTTCCATATAGTTACCTTGTTGATCAAGTACAAATCTTCACTGAAGATCTATTGTCTTTTGTAGAACGGAGTACTAAAGTCTTGTACTGCTACAAATCTTTTTTTCTTGTAACGTAAGTGCGTTCAAATTTTATGCTGAAGTATTATGAAGTATCAGTCACATTCAATGAGATGAGAAATACTTTTAGTCACTTAAACATAAAGCTCCTGCTTAACCTCCCAACATGGGAGTGGAAGATCACTCACTCACCACAAGCCTTAGAGAAGCTAAGCCTGTATGTACTCAAACCTTTTGAACTCCAGTAGACGTGAATCCTGATAATTGTGCACAGAAGTAAACAAAGTGCAAAGCAGGGAGAAAGATCCCTTCTACTGTTATAGCTATAGATATTAATTCAGCAAGTTACAAGATTTTGTAAGAGTTTGAAGCTGATGATGTATCTTTAAGATGAATTATTTCTATAAGGAATTCTGAAAATATTATAATTTAAACAAGATTAGTCTTATCCGTGACCCATTAAGAACACTTACGTTCAAGTATGTTGTTTTTATCTTACTGCACTCTTCAGAAGTCTGACAATTACGCTGTTTGCTAAAAGTCTGCTTTTCTGTCTATCAGCCATAAGCAGTCAGGAATGCTATCAAATATTTAACGAAGCTTGGAGAATAAAAAGTGAATGCCATATGGACATCAGTGATTACTAAGAAAGGTAGTCCCAGTTTGATCATCTTGTACATGAAAATACAGAATTTGCTAAATTTTCCTGGACAGAGGGAAATCCTCATCAGCTTTTCTGAATTAGTTTAGGGAAGCATCTCAAAAGGTGTGCTGTAATATTAAAGGCAATTTTTAATGGTCAGTAGAGTTTTCTCTTGTGTGTGCTTGGAGGCACATAGATAGTTGGGAAATCACTCTGTGATGATTCTTCTGAATTATGTGCAGCTAAATCAGGCACAGAGCTGGTGAAAGTGTGCAGGATGTGTTAGCAATTCTGCTCTAAGCCATGCTTATAAGTAAATAATATTAATCCCTTCAGAGCAATGCACAACCAAATTATTAAAGCTAGTTCCTGAAGTAACTTAGACCATGGTGCTTAATAAAAATGTCATGTTCCTTGAGTTATTAGTTCCTCTCTCACTGCTGAGAATAGTTTTGAGCTTTTCTTACTTCATCCAAGAATTCGTGTTTTGTGTGTTGGTTAAGAGCAAAACAGTGACAATAAAGACTGTAGGAAACACTTGAATATAGGAAGTCTTACAAATAGCTAAGGCTCTGTAGTTTGTCTGTTACAATGTCCAAAATGAGTGAGTTGATTATAAATCTGAATAATTATTTTAATGTCAAATTTTACCGTTTAGCTTAAAAACACTAATGTTGTAATACAATGTTAATAATTCCTGTAAGAAATTTCAATTATATTTTTAAGTTGCCTCCGTCTGGTAAGAAAAAAAAAATACCCACAAAAACAAGACTAGCTTCTCAGTTGACTGAAATCAACATAATACTTTTGAAACTAGAGGAACTACATCAGTCAGTGGAGAATCTAGCCTACAGGTGTTAATCACATGCACAGTGAAATGAATCTATCCCTATACATTTTCTGTGATGATTTTCCATTTTTCTGCATGTCTACAGGAATTGCTAAGGTAGTAAGTAAATTAAATTTGTGGATATACATATATCATTTTAATATGCGAACTAAGCACATCATTCAAGGATTGTTAAGAGGCAGTAGACAAGCAGACTCAGTGAGATGCTTCAGATGCACTGTTTTTCAGATTTCCATTTTAATGACACTCCCTGCAATAATTACCAGATTGTTTATGTGGGTCATTGTTATATATGACTGGTCAGCAATTTATGTTAGGTAGTTTTGCTTTCGTTAATACATGCCCTTTGATTGAATAAATCTTCATGTGATTCTCAAGAGATCAATATTTCATTATTTTTAATTTAAAGATGATCGATTCCTGATATATTTTGTTTAGAATTTTAACATGTTTTGCTATTCAAATGTCTTCTATTTCATTTAATGATTTATGGTAGTAAGAGGAAATTAATTTAGAATAAATATATTGACAGGACAATATTTCGTGTTCCTATTGTACTTAAGACAAGGGGAAAAAATAGATGCATCTGAGTATATCCGTTCTGAACACTTTTTAATAAAATAAAGATAAAATTCTTACTAGTGATATGCTGAAACAAAAAAGCATCTTCAGCAACCTGGAATATCTAGGCCTATATTCAACAAAGCCCTAAAGTACACATCTAAGTGCAGGCACATAGATAATTTTATTCCACTGTGGAAATCTTGTATTTGATTTTGAGCACGTATAGTCAGACTTGGTGGAATTAGGGCACTGGCACTCTGCATTCCCGTGGAAATTACCATTAAGATTCATCCTAACTTGTACAAAAGGAACAGATCTCTCAGATGCAACTTCATACATCTGTGTGCTTGCTGTTTGTACAAATTGTAATTCATGAAAATAAAACAGGACTTAACCCTAGCACTAAGGCTTCTCACGTTCTTGGAACCAATGTGTTTTTACTACTAGTGTAAGTAACTGTAAATTTACAGATGGCATCTTTTTTCTATAAAAATGGCTCTCAAATTTCTAAGGGATACAGTTTCATCTACTTTTAAGACAGCAGTGTCTTGGTGTCAGTTAGCTTCCTTAGCTATCATTTATTTGTTATATGCTTTCATATTGTGATTTCTGCCTTGCCAATACTCTTATGATATGCACTGGACTTTCTTGTAATACTCCTCCACAGGAGGCAGTGAACAGCTGCAGTCCCTTGAAGAAGAAATCTCAGCACCAAAGAGATTGTACCTAATAGATCTGTGGAAATGACTGCACTTATCTGAGGCTTATTCTGTAATATAGTAAGGATGGAGTAGTTTGATCTTCTTTCTCATTCTTTAGCCTTGTTTTGAAAGCGAAGAATAAGTTGTTATCATGGCTTTCTCTGCTTCCTTTTTTTGATGACTTGCAGTTTTTGTGGCCAGTACTCTGTGCTCCCAGGTTGTAGAAACCATGACTGTCACAAGCCTTTCTGTCTGTGAAAAGGTAGATCTCTTGTACATCTCCCAGTTTAAACTAGTGAATTATGTGAAATCATCACAATATTGCTCTAGATACCATAATGCTTTTGAAGTCTTATGTCCTTTA
Source organism: Tragopan temminckii (assembly GCA_028571105.1). Taxonomy (NCBI): domain Eukaryota; kingdom Metazoa; phylum Chordata; class Aves; order Galliformes; family Phasianidae; genus Tragopan; species Tragopan temminckii. The sequence goes on from JAOWBP010002392.1 coordinate 14,196,646, forward strand.
GAAAACAAGAGCCTTTGCAACTTCTACCTTCTTGCGTGTTCATCAGGTATTACTGTTGGTCCAAGATGCTTTATGTCAGTAATAAATCTTTAAACAGCCTTTGCTTAGCACAGCGTGTGTTTCTCAAAGAATGATACGATATGTCTTTGAGCGATAAAGTAGAAAGCCTGAAAGAAGGAAGTTGAGACTTTTACAATGGTTGGAAATAGCACAAACTACTTGATAAAACTGCTTCTAACCACTGAGTTTTCCCATAATGCCTATAACATACTCATCTCAACAACTGAATGAAGGTACAGAGCCCAGCTGCTGAGGGCCTTGATCCCTAGTGACTCTTGCATGATCAACTTAAATCTCAGAGTACTCAAAAAAGAACAGTGGATTTACAAGTCCTTCAGTGTGTGGAGAACTTGCCATCTCTGAGCAACTCTGTTGGAAAAAAATCGTGGAATCTGGAGGCCATCTGCTCCAATCCCACTGCTCAAGTTGGGCCACCCGGAAAGGGTTGCCTAGCACCACATTCAGGTGGCTTTTGAGTATCTCCAAGAAGGGAGACACTACAAACTCTTTCCGTAGGCTATTCTATTGATTTTAAATTCATAACCTAGATTTACAGATAACATACAATATTATTTCACTTTGTGATAGTGATTTGCTATAAGATTCACTTGCAACAAGTGGGAGTTTCTTTGCTTAACAATGAAGAGGTGATAAAACAGATTCATTTCGAAACAGGAAAAAAATTGAAGTAGTGCATCAGTTGGGGGTATGCAGGTTCAGAAAACTGCCTTACTGAATGAGATATTTTATAACAACACATAATAAATTGGCAGCATAGCTACTTTAATTGTGTAAATATAAATGCCAGGTGAAAAATAGTCCAAGAAGAATCTTTCTGTGTATTTCACTGGGCTGTTGGTCAGTTTCTGTGTAAGGTAGAAAGAAAGGATTTCCTTTGGCATCTTCTAGAAATCATCTCCTTAGAAATACAGTGCTTGTTAATGTTCATTTCTCCCACCTTTCATTCTTTTACTTATAAATTAACTGGTGATGAGAGTTCACGGGTCTTTATATTCAAAATATGTAAGTAAGCCAAAGTTTAATTCATCTACTTACTTTTCCAGAAGAGTCCTGACAAGCACTTAATGAGATAAGTAGTGTGTGCCTATCTTTTACTGTTGAGTATCGTGCCTTTGTGCCATCTGTAGGAGATGCTTTTAAGATACTGGTCTGCTAACTATCTATGTGACTTGTAAGAAGTGTGTATTTATGAATTTGCTTACAGTTTTCTTAGGGATGATGTTGGAAGCCTAGTTATGTTGACCTCTCATCACTTTGAAACATTGACTGGCATGAGAATACCATTCAAGATCAGCTGTATCATATTTATGGAAGTCCATGTTTTATATACGAATTAGTGCTCTATCTTAATTCAAATTATTCATTAAAACAATCATAGAATCATAGAATGGCCTGGGTTGAAGTGACCATAATGATCATCCAGTTTCAACCCCCTTGCTATGTGCAGGGTCGCCAACCACCAAACCAGGCTGTCCAGAGCTGCATCCAGCCTGGCCTTGAATGCCTCCGGGGATGGGGCATCCACAACCTCCTTGGACAACCTGTTCCAGTGCTTCACCACCCTCTGTTTGAAAAGCTTCCTCCTAAAATTAGTTTCTCCGAGGCTTATTATTGCTAGTACATCAAATTTGCTATGACTCTTGCATAATTACAAAAAAAAAAAGTCCCCAAACCATCTTATAGCCTGAAACATATATATTTTTTTTTTTTTGCTTTGTACAGTATTGAACCACTGCCAGTCCTTAACAGAAAACGATGATAATGTTTCCTGTCTAACCAACAAATATCCTTATGTCCATCATTTATCCATACTGTTGTCTTTGTTTATACATCAAGTTTTCACTTGATTTTTTTTTTTCTTGGATTGGTAGTAGAATCTGTTTACACAGTTTTTCATTGTAGTTCATCAGTTTAAAATTTCATACAAACACCTGATAATAAATAATAGCAAATGTAATACAGTGCAACGTGTGCACTATGAGAATATGTATTTCCAAGATAAACTTTGTTATTTATAACCTGCTAAATATAAGGGAATTTAAAGATGCAAATAGATCATGGTAACTCAAATTTTAACAGTTACCTAAACAAGATAAACTCTTATTGGAGTAAGATTTTATTTTTTTTAAATAACTTCTCAGAAAAATATGAAGAATACCTATTTCTGCATAATATATGTTTGTTTTTATTTTTCATCAAAATATTTTTCTTTATGCTGAAAAAAAAAAATGTCCAAAAGATATACTGTTATTTTGGGATATGGACGAAAAAGCAGTGATTTTGATGAGATCTTAGTTCTAGCTACTGGACTATAGCATCAGAGTTTGGTTGCTGCTATCGTGTGCTGTTCATGGGACGTCATACATTCCGAGGTCTGAAGTGTTACTGGTTTTTTTTTTTGTTTGTTTGTTTTACAGTATTCCGCTTCTTCCATTATTTCTATTCAGTGAAATGTGGATAAGCTTAGCTTTTGGATTTTCACTGTCATAGGAATTCTGGTATGATGTATATAGCTTTACAACCTACACTAAGAGTGCATGGATTTAGAAACGTATATAAATTACCTGCTATCCACAGTAGTTTACTTTAAGCAGCTACATACCCATGAGATTATAAAATAAACATAATTTTTGATGATTTTAAATTTTTGGTAGAAATACTATTTACTAATGTTAAAAAAAAATTCTGCTAACATCAAAGGTTTTCTGACTTCTACTTAATGGGCAGTAAACTTAGCAAAGGTCATATGTGACCTGCTCTGGAGAAATGACATCTTGTTTTCTATTTCTGCCATACCACAGGAATGTCCATGAAAAAAAAAAATGCTTGCAGGAAAGAAACTGACAATCTTGAATTTTTAATTAATTTTAGTCCCAGTGTAGTGACCTAGTTATCATCAGCAAGAGTATTCCTGTTTTTGTTGTTGTTGTTTTTTACTGAAGTGAGTTAGAATGAACGTTCATAGTTACCTGAGAATGTTCTGGTCTCTAAACCACTTTTGGCCTTGGTGTACAGCTTGTATATGATTTGTACTAGCAAATAGAGATGGTGATATCTGTTGCAAGGAAATTCTAAAGTATATGAGTTATCAAATAGTTAATTTCATTTGTAGTGTGTAAACTTCATAGTAATTAATCTTAAAGTATGGTCAAATCAGATTGAAATATAATTAAATAATACTTTTTCTCAACTACCCTTTATATGTCTTTTATTCAGTAAGCTTTATTAAACTTACTGGGATGAAAAGTGAGTTACAAATTTTTTACAGATTTAACAAGGTGTATTAGTAAATTTCTATTTTCTTCTTTCAACTTCATGTTGAACTTACTAGCTTTGGTTTCTATTGCTAGATCATCTCTGTTGCCAAGTACTTCCCAAAAATGAAAGCAAAACAGTACTACCTTGAAGTGATTTTATAGCAATAGTTTCTCAAACAAACACTTTCCATAAGTTAATCTACAAACAGCTGCTGATATGCTGGCAGTTAAAATATTATAGCCACACAGATTTTTGTGGATTTTTTTTTACAGGAGAACATCTACGGTGGTGGAAAACTCCTTACTTGATGGTCTGTTCCTTGATGTTCTGCTGGAACAAGTAGCTGAAGCAGGGAAGGGAGGGGTAAGAAGGGTTAAAAACAAGGATATTTTTACTAATTGACTTCAAGTACCTTAATTTCCATTTAGAATGAGTTTGAGTGCTGAGGACTGGTGCAGTTACAAGGGGTGCTTGTCTTATATAACATCTCCCTTGCCACTTAGTTCTTTCCTTCCAAGATATTATCTTCAAGCTACCACAAGCATTCACTGCTCCCTAGCTGAAAGATCTTCCTACTCATCACTTCTAAATCTAGCACAGTGGACCTCCAGATCTTATGAAGTGATGGTTTATCCCACTCTAAAATACTCCACGTAAACTGCACTAAGCCCTAGGCCCACACAGAGTAGAGTCTCCAAAGCCTGCATTCCTAGAGCCAGCTCCTAACCTAGCTGAACTTAGATCTCGGGATATATCTGCCTGGCCAGGCTCTGTCTCGTACCTCAGAGAACTTGTACCCTTCCAATTTGTCCAAGGAGCCTGTTCACTAAACAAAAACTAGCTCTCAGACAAACAGCCTCCTTTTGTGATGCCTTATCTAGAAGCTACCTCTAGACTATCCCAGACTTTTCCCTAAGGAGCTTGCTGCTAAGCCTATAGCCTTTCCTAGCTAGTGCTCCCAGCTCAACATAGATGAAATGGGTCTGAAGCCTCGCTGCTCAAATGCTGCTGTGTTCTTCTGTTACCAATTAGCTTCAGAGGCTGTTTGGCAACCTCTCCTTCCCTTTCTCTCTGCATGATTAGTCTTTTGTCTAGGTCTATTTTATATTTTCTGGACAGTAAGTTTGGTCTTTTGGTTGCTTTCTCTGGATCCCTGAACTACTCAACCAAAATTTAAAAGTATGGATTATAGAGAAAAGTGAGCCTTTGCTGGACAGATAAAAATCAACATTGATTATTTCCATACAGAACAGTATAATGTAAGGTCTCACTTTTTTTCCCCCCTCAAAGATGTGGTAAGTTGTTTTGTGAATGAGAGTGGCGTTGCTCTTGGTTAGAAAATATTGTTACACATTTAGGAGATTGACTAGTCAATTAACAAGAACTAAATTAGTATCATCTAAGTGGAACTGTGCTTCTCATTGAAGAAGAGTTCAGCATCCTTACTCTGATGGGGAAATGTGTGCAAAATGAGCAAAACTGGTCTCTTAGAGATTTAACATATTGCTGGAAAACATCTAATAATGGATTGCGTTCACAAAAAATAAAAAGTGGGTTATTTGTATGCTTTGGAAAACTATTCGAAAGTCCACTGTTGAAACTAATTTTGCTTCTAGATGTTCTACTCTTCTGTAGTACAAGTCTTGTTTATACATAGAACGTATTCTTCCTAAGTTTTCAAGTATTTTCATTTTAGATTTTGTTTTTAATTTGCACCTAAAAAAGTTGGATTATTTAAAATACTTCCTTCTAGATTGTAGTCTTTTTGTTGTCTGTTTCTGTTGGTCCTTGGAAGCAGTAAAATGTGTCTGGTAAATTAGTTGTGATACCATGCGAAGTATCATTGGGAATTTTAATAACTATATGGAAGAAAATGTTAACACAGACAACTGGTGATAGAGTCTTTGGCTACAGAACCCTCCTTATCAGGAAATAGCCTTCATCCAAGAAACATTTTCTCTTTGGAGGCTAGCTATTAAATGAGCCTAGGGAGTGGTGGATGCAGGATCCACCCTTTCTGGTCACTTGGGAAGCAGGTGAATTGCTTGCACCTGTGCTTCCTGGGCCAGTCACTCACTTCACTGGGTGTTCAATCATCAGTTCAGGCTGTGACATAACAATTCCTTTACAGTTTCAAATGATTTTAATATTGAGAACTCTCCGAAGTTTCTTTTGTACTTAAAATTCATAGTTGCATTTCAATATTTTTTTAAGGCTTGCTGGCCATTTTGTCCCCTTATTTTTTTTTGTAAGTCATATAACTTCTTCAGTGCTAATGGAGTTGTATCAGCCTTTGGAGAAAATAGATCTCTGTGAATAAATCCCTTCTTTCTTCTTAAGTGCCTAAGACTTCATACAAGATTTCCTGTAAACTGTAGAGAAAATACAATCATGTAGTCTAATCTAAAAATGTACAATTAATAATGTAACTGTAAGCTATTTGTCAGGGAGTGGTTAAGTGACAAATTCAGAGTGGGGTTAATGCTATAGTATTTCAAAACATGTGAATGCATTTCTTGAGATTTGGTTTGTGTGTTAGCTTAGACAGGAGTATTGTATGCAATCTGGCAGAGTGTAAATCTTTTGGACCCCAATTTTGGCATGATCTAATTCTAATTAAGTCTTGTTTTGTAACATAGCAGCTACTAAAAATGCTTGTGCTGTTTGGCTGAGTGAGAAGAGATGCAAGACTTGCTACCTACAAATAAATCTTAAGCATGTCTATTATATTCGCTGGAGAGAGTATAAGTTAGACACTTTTCAAAAGAATTTCATGTGTTTATCTGATATGCTTCAGAATTTCCAGGCTGTTTCAGAACAGCTTCAGAAGAAGCGGTTTCAGGATTTCAAGTCAGTTTCAGAATTTTCACCTTTAAGCTTCAGTGTATGAATCAGTTCTTCAAAATGAAAGTACTTGGAGATGTTAGAGTAGGCCAGTTCTTTATACTCGCCTACGTTATGCACAAAAAAACAATAGCATTAAACCAAGTATTTTGTAGGTAGGAGAAGCAGAGGGACAGGTTGTGATGTTTTGTAGATTTTTATAATAATTCAGTGACAAAGCCTAATAATTTGTCATTACATTTCTATTTATCTCTATAACCATGGAAATCTGCAGTTCTGTAATGGATGGGAGCAAACACGTTAGAAGTAAATTCAGATGGAATAAAAATCCCTTTGATTTACAAGTCTAATACATAGGGTTTGAAAGAAAGAGGCATGTGAATATATTGTTGTTAGTTTTTGTCTTCAAAAATGCTACAAGACTTCAGTGATAGCCTTCTGTGATGACTGTCCCTCTTGATCTGTATTAACAGAATCATTCTCCCTCATTCACAGTAATCTAGAATAGTATCAATCTACTGGTGAGGTTATGCTTTGAGACAGCTTACCTTTTCTGGACTGACAGTGAACCTGAAGTCTTGAAGTTAGGTGCTGGGGAGCTGTACATCTGCATATGCAGGGGTGCTCGGTGTGGACCAAAGGATGGCTATGGCATCTCTTGAGATAATGAAGTTATTATGTATTCAGTAAAACTCAGGTGAAAATCCTTACCAGTTTGGTAGACAAAGCAAAAAGCATAATGTATGCAGGCATGTAGCTATGGAAAATAAGAATCACTGCTTGTGAAGTCATGCTTTTGATTGAGGATTACAATATTTCCAGTGTGTTTTGAGTTTTCCAGACTTAAAATAGTCTGACGTGTGTGAAGCAATTCACATTTGAATGCAGATGTGCCTTCTTTAAAATTCTGTTGTGAACAGATCTTTTGTTTTCTTTCCTGAAGAAAGGACCCAACTGGCACTACACTTCTGGAGGGATGAGTTGTTTTTTTTTTTTTTTTTTTAATGAAGCTTGGAACTGCTGCTGCTGTCAGAACCTGTTTGACAGTTTTTATATATGAAGTTGTCGGAGTGATGGTTGCCTTTATGGTGGTTTAAAAGAAAGGTAGCACTCAGGTTTTATACAAACAGAATTTTTAGAGATAAGCAGCTGTAAGTTGAATAGCAGTGAAGGACAGCTGAGAATGCTGGATAGCATAATCATAGTGAAGAATATGACTGGACTAATTTATAGTTTATATTAATGAAATCCTGGTAAAATCACCTTAATCTCATAACCTAATGTTGCTTTCATTCTGCATAGTATTAAGTCCGCCTTTAAAAGGCTGTGTATATTTCACATGCTAGTGATAACATAATAGGAGCACATGGAAATCCTATAAAGGTTTGAGGAAAAAACTCTCACGAGAAGAAAAACAGATGCAAAGTTATAAGCTTGCACCTGGAAATCTTTCACACGGCAGTTTTGTGTGTTCCCAACCACCCCATAAGGACAGAAACAACACAAACAGCTGATAATGTGATTGTGAGGAATGTGTTGACCATGGTGATGACAGGGTGATACATTAACCCTAGAGAGCATGAGTGCACCTGTGAAATATTAGACTGTGCTTTTTTACTAGATCATTTAAGAAATGTTTAAGAGTGAGCTGTAAGATGGAAGGAGAGTGCAGTTAAAAGAGGCTGTGAAGAGGTGAAGGATAGACATTTGGGGAAAAGCAGAGCATGCTTGCAGAACAATTTATTACAGAGCTTTGGAAGCTTACTCCTTTCTCATTAATAACAGATCTCAATTCACATTTCCTGTGCAGGCAAGCCTCTATCGGTGTAACTAATTAAATACACTGGAATTAGTAGACAAGGAGAGAGCTCCTAGTTTATATTAAAAATACATGATTTAACATGTAATTAGTGATTTATACTTGAAAAAGTGGAAAGGATGGGTTTCAGAAAGCTGATTTGATTGTGCTGACTGTACATTTCTGATTCAAGTTTGATTTTTAACACGCCAAATGAAACAGAAAATGCAACGTGCATGGAAAACATAAATTTGAAGTTACTGTTCATTTGGTATTGTTTGCATTTCCTGACTTGAAATGTTATCTTCGGTACTTTAAAATAAGTAATGCTTACAATTATATTTAAAGAAAGCTTTGCATACTAGTGTTACTGTCTCTGAACGATCACTTTCCATTTTGGAGTTCCCTTGTGGTATGAAAGAAATAAGATGTTCTAGTGAGTTTTTTGATGTTGTTTCTATTTTTATTTATTTAGTACCATGTAATGCAGCCTCACGGAAAACTTAGCAAACTTTAAGTTGGATTATAACAGACATAGGGATCAGGATGTTACAACTGTAGGGAAGATTCTATTCAGTCACGACGGTTTGTCTCTGAGAAATGCTGAAATACATTGGTCGATTTACTTCAACATTGTGTTGGAACTTGATGAGAATGTGTAATCTTACACAAAGGCTGATAAAAGGAATAAAATATTGACTGTATAAAATAGGGAGTGCTTTATGCAGGCTTGTGAACAGATGCTAGCTGACATGTTTTAGCCAGAAACTATGAAATTAATGATTAGGTTTCCTGGGAAAACACTTCTGTGAGCATTTGAGGAAAGCAGTTCTGTGCTTAAAATGTCCTCACAGTCAACTGGATGAGAACTGATTTGGCCTTTCACCAAAGAAAAGTAGACTCTTCACTGACAGGAAAAGCAAGTGCTGAATAGAGTTTAATGTTGAAGCAAATAGCTGCAAGGAGACAAGAGCTGAGTTTTATAGTGTGGAAAAAGTGACAAAGGATACCAGGAGACAGAAACAGTACAACACCTGGATATAGAGTACTTCTAATTTTTTTTTAATGATAGATTACATTTTCTTAATATTTCTTTAGAATCAGCCGTAGGAAGTGACCAGTACCTGGAAAATGAATGAATACTTTGCAGGTCTCTCCGACGTTACTCTGCCAGTGGAGGAAATCAATATTAAGTATATTTAGGAGTACATTATGCGGAGTTACACTGACCTCGTTAAACATTCCACTGATTAATGGCTACAGTACAATTGGTAATGGGACAGAGTTTGAACCCAAGACAGCTGCAAGACTGCTGAAGCTTCCTTTCACAATAAAGGCACAAAGTAGCTTCTTTAGAACAGGGCTGGGTGAACCTTATGTGGAATTGCGAAGAGGGTTATCCAGAAGGTCAGGTGCTGTCAACTGAAGAAAATGGAATAAACTAATTGAAATCTGAGTGCACGAGGAACTTAGTAAATGTCAGGCTTCTCAAGCAGCCTTCAGAAATGTGATAAAATGGCCCTGGTCACACATCAGAATACTGGAGGGTGGAAGTCAGTGCAAGGCTTTCTGAGATTCATCTGCTTTATGCTTCTTAGTGAAGGAATGTCTGGCTTCAAGTCATGCTGGAGGATGCTGGACACTGCTGCCTGCAGGCCTTAAAAGTTTCTGCAGAACTGCAAGCTGTGAGGGCAGCATCCAGTGGATGCTGAGAAATGCAATGGCTGTTTAAAGGAGGAAAACGAGAAGTGTAAGGGACTGATACCACTAAGAGGTCTAAATTAAACGAAAAAGGATGTCTTTCAGGCTGTTTGACTCTAGTGTTTGTTCACTTAAAACTGTCCTAAGTGGATGGGGATGATCTTCAGAATTAGAACATGACTACTGATACTGGCACATAATGGTTTCAAATATAACATTCCAAAGGAATCTGGGCTTAGAGTAGAAATACTGATGGGTTAAAATTCTAAAAAGAAGATGGCCACCAGAAACTTCAGAGAAAGTGTTTTACCCATTTTGAGTGAGTAAACTACAGTGCTAGAGGAAGAGCTGTTAAATCTAGTGTAGCCACTGGTGACTAGTTTGTTTTACTCTAGTTAATTATGCGTGTGCTGCTTTTGTACTAGCAATGCTTTCATAAAATTTGTGGTTTTCAGTAATTTTTTTAAGTGATACCTGAAACTGAGGCATCTGAAAAAGCCAGTTTGCCTGCCTGGAATAGGGTTTACCCTAGGATAGCAAGCAAGTAGTAATTTGTAAGGTTTCTATCAGCTAAGGGGAAGCCACAAATACCTGTAGGATAGTCAGCCTTGTGGTGTCTTGTGTAATCTTGCTGAAGGGAATTTGATCCCTCAGGCTAAGGAACTCAAAAGTTGGCTGCTGTAAGATTTCTTGGTTTGCTAGGTCAGATTGACTTGACAAGACTCTGTACTTCCTCAAGTAATTATGATTTGAAAAATTTTGCAGTGTGACATTCTAATAATCTGTCTGATTTAAACTAGTTGAAAGGCACATATATGGTAGTAAAATAAACACTGCAAGGCTTGTTTCTTCTCCTAACAACTTTTAAACCCACTGGTTATTTTAAACCAAAGCTGATGAAGGAAAGCAATCTTTAAGATACTCTCTCTATGAGTTTCCTGAAAATAACAGTCCACTTCGCCCGCCTGCCCAACACTGCTCTTGTTGACGAAAATGCAGTAGTATCAGTTTAGTTCTCCTTAGTTGTTAGGTAGTCTGTAGGTGGCAGCATGGTATGAACGGCCTGATTATTTCTGTCAGATTGTTTTTGTAGACATAGGAGATGCCAGTTGTTAGATCTAAAGCTATAGGAAATTCTAATTCTGCTGTCCATATTTTAAATCAGTTGCACTTGAGGCACTGGTATAAAGAAACCATAAAGGTGATTAATATTTGTAATGAAGCAATTGATACCTCGTAAGCCATTCACTTCAATAGACTGTTTACTAAAAATACTTAAAAACTTAAAGGTAAAAGTGAAATTCAATTTTGAGTACATAGATTTGGATACTAGATTCTATGTCAAAATAAACCCATTAGTATTGATTGATCTGTTGCCTCCCAAAGAAGTAGTCAAATGGTAACACTGTTAAAGACAAATGGACTACTTAGTGTGACACAAAGTGTCAAAAGGCCAAATCCTAACTTGAGAGTGGAGAATAACAACTTCGTGGTTATGTCAGGACTGATGACATGAGAAAGACTTGTTTCTAAAGGAAGTGAGGTTTTGCTGGATCTGTAAGTCAGTGGAACCTGCAACCAGGCTGATCCAGCAGCTTTGCTTTAATAGGATGTGCAGAAAGGATGGGGAGAGTGTGGTCTATTTCAGTATTGTGCAGCAAAGAAAGATAAGGTCAGCTGAACTGAAGCTTTTAACAAATTCCTGACTTTTGTTAAGTTTTTAGAAGTGAAAATACTGTGATTTTTTTTTTTCCCCCCAAACATTGGAATTAATAATATGGGTAACTCCTAATAATCACAATTTTTCAGCTTTACTGTTCAACGATTCACCATTATTCAGCTTGAGTCAAACTTTAATGTTCAAATATCAGCTAAAAGATGGTGGATACACAGATGGCCAATATTAGAATGCAAGCAATAATTGAAAAATGTACTTTACATGGTACCAGCACTTTTTGAGAATTTATCTCCAAGGTTACTCTTTCAGAGCATCTAAACTTCCATTTTGACTACTAGTTAAAACTACAGTAAGCTCTGACAGATACTTGTAGGCGTTGGGCCCCAGATCCTCCAAGACTGTACAGGTGTCTTTTTTTAAAAAAAAATTCCCTTAATGAACTAAATTGTATCAAATAACAAAATAATGTAATCTTAATTACACTGGTTTTATACACTTAAATGTGTCAACATTTTAAGCAGTATATTTGCCATTACTAATTAAATGGCTATACACATGTGAATATATTACAAATGATGATGATAATTTTTATTAATTATTATATATTTATTATTATTATTTTATTAATTTACTTAAACTTTAGATTGCAACTTTCAGTTATCCAGAGAACAATGGGAATAATGCTGTCTTCGACTCTCTATGAGTACTTGTTCGGTCCTCCTGATAATAGAGATCATGCTTGTCAGTATGCATCCTCTGTGGACAGTTCTGTTTGGTTACAGCTTGCCTCATTTTCTGTTGATTGGATTGTGTTGGGGCTAGAAAGTAAATAATTCCTCATTACTTAAATGTTTGCAGCTAAATTGATGACTGATAGGATTTTATTACAACAATAGAGTAAATAGCTTCTCAACTTGCATGCTGTGGCTGCTGAAGCAGGTTAACCTTCTCTCCTACTTCTAACCTGGTTTGCCTTGAGCTGTATGAAATCTACTGATGCCAGGCAGATTGATTTTTTTTTTTACAGGGACAGACTGGAAACAGTTCTGTTAAAACAAAAAACTCTGAAATGGATGAGAAAAATCTCTGAATTGTCATTTGGTTTGTGACTTCTTAAGGTGTTTTGTGGCAACTATATTTCAAGCTGATCTGCAATTTTCTTCTTACTATTTATGAAATATTTTAAAAAAGCAATTTTTTTTGTGACATCTATATTTATCAAGACTTCATGTTTGTGGAACTCTTTGGGCTCTGTTTTAGCAGTATATGCTGTTGTATTTCTGAACTAAATGTCTCTGACAAACCAACAGGGGCTTACAGTTTCTTCTTAAGGAAGTCAATGTGATGGGAGAAATTTCTACATATATTCTGGTGCTACAGTTGGCCTCCTCATCGCCCCAGTATAGGGGGTTTTGTTGCCTATCTGTGAGGATTTCTGAGCAATAAGCCAGACTAAAACACTTTACATATTACATGATTTCGTAATATATCTGCTCACTCAAAAAACAAAAACAAAAAACAGTGACTGCAAGACTTTAAAAACTGCAAGTACCTTTTGAAATATGCGAAGGAGCTGCTTTTGTGGACTACTGCTCATCAGCCTTTCATTTCTAAGGTCAAATTTGTAAATTTTGGGCTGTAATCTTTCTGGGTAATGCATAAAATGTAGAAATGAAGCTTTCCACCTTCCCGTATCTGTTTTCATAGCAGCTTACTCCTCAGTTCAGGATTGCTTCTCAGTCTCATGCTGTCGCTCCAAGCATCAAGAGTTATGTGGCCAAAGAATGGTCTGAATAGGCACAATCTATGCAGGCTGCACAAGGGGTTGGCATAAGGTTAAGTTTCCCCTTTGCCTTTGTGATCTGCAGCTAACACCAAGCCAGTCCTGAAGCAGGAGACTGTCTAACGTGTTGTGGAAAACTTTTTAAACTTCTTCTGTTTAAAACACAATTTGAAAAGTAGTTAAAACATCCTCTTTCTTGTGATGTCCTTGCTTTGGTTTCCCTAACCATTAATCTGCTTTTGTTCCTTTTGTATTGATAAATATTTAGGCTGTGCATGGGAACAGCAGCAAAGGAAAATTAGGTGGTGAGATCTTGGGCAAAGGAAGGTTTTGAGACTGCATGACTGTCTAAATTCCGTAACTACTGGGTAAAAAGATATTCTTCCGGATATTGTTTTGTAAAGATAATTCCTTTCTTGGAAGAAAAACTCAAATGCTGTGTTTTGGTTGATAATGCAGTTAATTTTTTTCCTTAGGTTTAGCAAGAAAAAAACACAAAACCACTTCTCATGGTTGACTTAACTCATGCACTTTTATTTTCAGACACGTAGCCTGTGCAAAAAAATCAATTATATCTGTGAGTACTCAATGATTAAGAGTAAGGCCCTTCATAACAATTTTATGCTTATAAACTGGTAATCCACAGGAGCTACCACTGCATTAGATGGAAGTGATTTGCACAAGCACTTGCAATGATCAAACCACTTGAAGTGTTACTGTGGGCACACATTAGGAAGCCTCTAAGCCAGGAAAGACTACAGGTTTCTTGAAAGTGGACATTTATGTCCATATTTTGGTATCTAAATGTAGACTTAGGCACCGGTTGAATTACCTTCTGAATTTACTTTTGAAATATGTCCTTCCTAAAGCTGGCAGCAATGCTGCTACAGAAGGTAAAGCTTCTGTCAACAGCATATGCAATACAGCTTAGGTAATTTTGTATATAAAATACCAACAGAAAACTAACCAATCAAAAATAAGGAAAAAAACAAACAAACCAAGAAAAAAGGAACCTGGGATCTTCTATTCATGTGTATAAATAAGGAAATGGATTTTGGTCTATTTAAAAAATGAACAGGTCAAAAATTTAAGTTCTACTTTGCCACCACATTCTCACAGCCTGAACATCTTCAGAGCTGACTAAGCAGAGAAAGCACTACTGCTCACTACAGTACTAATGCCTCATATCATAATAAGAGAAAATGTGTTAAGGGCTCATCAAAGAATGAGTTCTCACTACTTCTGCCAATGCTTTGGTTTTTTTCCTTGAGGTAAACATAGTGTCCAAGTTATATGTCGGTATAGATTTGCGCCCGAGACTTCCATGATTTTTACTTTTCACCAGGAGAAGCTTATTTCCAAATACAGCTATATTCTTAGTGCTTTTCAAAATCTTTTTGTACAGGCTTGTCTTGGTGTTTTTTGAATTTTTTTATTCATAATGACTAAGTGACTCTTAAGCTGTTCGGCTGATGTTTCTCTCTTGATTTGCTTGCTTGCTTTTACTAGCTGCAGGTCTGTAGGATTGGGGCTATCTGTGCTGGCTGTCAGCTAAAAATACAAGGACAAAAATGTGCTCTATAACCTAACTTTGAAACGATGCTTGAAATGAACTATGGATAGGCACAGAACCATGGGAGGATGGAACTTCGAGGTTTCTCACATCGCCAGTTTGTAACCATGTGGTTTTGTTCCTTCTTGCCACTAAGACACCTTGCATCTTCTGATTGTTAGGCAAGGAATTATAACATGGGGAGTGGCAAAGCATGCTAAATAGCTGTTTGGTGATTCTTGTCATCATTTGATATGGCAGAACTTGGAAGGTTTGATGTGGCCTAGCTTTGCAAGATCAGAAAAAAAGCCAACAGGCATAGTTAATATTTAGCTGCAGGTTATGGATGCTTGTTTTAATTTTACAGCTGGATGCTTGTGTTTTTACGAGGCCCCCATCTCAGTGGCCTTATCACATGGGATTTTGTGCAGTAGAATGAACTGGCTTTGATTTCCTTCTAAATGCAGTATTAAAGGCTGTCTGATTTATAGGCATTTATAGTGGTGTAATGAATCAAAGAATGGACTGGGATTCAAGGAATTTTATTACTGGCTTATTGGCTTTTCCAGCCTTACAGGTGAACTAACCTTTTGTGTATCAGAAGTTGAGAGCTGGAGACACAAGTGACAAAGACATTGCTATAAAATAGAAGTACATAAATATTTTAAAAATAAATGAATGTTACTGTCACTTTTACTGTAGCATTTCCACCTGGAATCATTCCAGAGAGATTGTAATGCAAAAATTATAATTTAATTTCAGAGCCTCTTCTCAAGCTTTGTGGCTCTTAAAATGGTCAAAACCCACTCTGTCCATCCTTTCTCTGTCCCTTTCCTACTCCTACCCTTTCTCTCTAAAAATTTCAGATTGAGGTGGCTCTCATTCTGACCTTACAATTGACAGGAGATAGACCTGTGGGTTTTGTTTGTTTTGTAACCATGTCATATCAGGTGCTTCTGTTTGTTGTTTTTATTTCAGGTTTGTTTATCTGGTGCTTCTCCATCAGCAGCTTTTTTTCTGAAGTGACCTCTACAATACAAAAGATTGATGGCAACGTGTACGTTCACTATGTATCAGTGTTACTATGAAAGCTTGCTACATTTCTGTCAGAGGAAGAACGGTTTCTCAGAATGAGTCTTCAGTATTATCTTTGTACATATGCTCTCTATTAAGTGAGATGAGGAAAGTCACTTACTTTTCTTTCCATTTGAAGGTTAAAATGGAGACTTCTCTAAAAGCAGATTGTGGTAAACTGTAGGCTTATTTGAAAAGTATGCCAACGTTATTAGCCTGAAAATATATACTAAATTGATAGATTTCCTTTAGTTACCTCATCTTGAAAGCTGTTCTCAATAAACAAGAAAACAGTTTAGAAGTGATTTAGTCTGCCTGAAAACAAGAAAATCAGAGGAAAGCATAAAGCACCATGTTTCTAAACATGACTTCTGTTATAAAGAGTGATAGATAAACTATATAATTTGTTTGGGCCATTCTACTTCTTCCTGTTCAGAACTAGTAGCAAATTTTAAAAGTTATTTGCGTCTGGATTCTAGGGTTATTCTGTAAATGTGTGAATGTTGGCTTATACTTTGCTCGTAGATAGTATTGGTGGTGTGGTTGCTTTGGGTTTTTTTCTTTTTTGGTTGTGATGTTAGCATGACCAGTTAGATACAGGTTACATGAGTGGGCTCTCAGACAATGCTGTGTCGTGACTTCACTGCCAGATGTTTTAGATGGCTTATATGAATGCTTCATGTGCAAGATACATTATCTATCAGACCTCCTTGCTTTCAGACATTATTGTGAAGATTTTAATGATGATATAAATGCCAAGAAAGCTCATTTGTTTTAGTGTTCCACATAATCGCAGACATTTTGGCAGCATTCACTTAGCACTCCTTATGCATGTGCTACCCTTTCTGACTGAAGAGCTAAAATTAGGGGCCTTCTAGATTACCCTGTTTTAGAGGAGAAACTAGAGATTTCTAGGGAAATTGAGCAGCTTTAGTACAGCTAATGAGAAACATGTGCCAACCCTGACTTTATTCAGCACAGCACAGAAGCAGATAGTTTCATAATTCAGAGTTTTAAAATTCTTTCCATAAATACTCCATTTTGAAAAGCCACTTGTTCTTAATCAGAACGAGCTAGTGATTCAGACATGGATTTCTTCTTGCTGTGGCTTCTGAACTCTTTCCTCACAGAAGCAGCTCTGGATGAAGAGCCATATCTACATTAAAACTCAACAGCAAAATTCATGTGCAAAATTAATTGTTTTAGAAGGAAGTGAGTGACTGTAAGTGCAGTCGTAGTAAGAATTTTTGATCTAGTGAAGGGTAGTCAAGTCCACCATTTCAGATTTTGATGTAGTGTGAAAGAATTGTGACACACTTAGATCTTCCAAACTACCCTTCCCAGTAACTATATCCAGAAAATCAAGTCACAGTGGTGTTTCCTCACAAAATGAATGGAGGATGTTACAGTTCTAGGCGACAGCTAGCTGTCTGTTGACAGAACCATCCAAAACTGAAATTGTACTTTAAAAACCAGGAAATAGTAGATCTTCACCTCCATGAAGATTTGTTGTGCTTTTACCTGGCAAGCAGTTAACAGTGCATTGTTCTCTCACTTTCCCCCTGTTCCAGTGGGATGGGGGAGACAATCAGGAAAAAAAGGTACAACTTGTAGATTGAAATAAAAACTAAGGCAGAAAAGGAAGAGTGATGTTAGAGTAATTATAAATATATATATACGCACACATACAGGTCACTCCAAAAGTAATGGTTCTTATTTATTGATATGCAAACTGTAACAGATACAAAGAGCACAATACAACAGTATTTGAGAGAGCAAATTCTCAGATGCAAAACACTGTTTTTCAACATAGTCACCACCACTGGCTATGTATTTTCACCAGCAACGAACAAGAGCCTGCATGCTATGCTCGTAAAAATCTGCATCAGCAGAGCTGACCCACTGTCGCTGTGGTACTGTTGAAATGCACCAGCCTGCTCACATACACTGTTTGAGCTTGTAAACATTCAGCAAATGCTGAATGTCAATGAGTACAATTTTGTTCTGCATGGAGGAATTCAGTGACACACCTTTGCTTCGTCTGTACTCCATGTCAGACAACATTCTGTAGGAGTGCCCCTCTGCTGCCATCTGTCACGTGGCAACAATGTGTAATGGAATATTGATGGAAACGTTCAACCTCTACTGCCTTACCACCGACGGCTGCTTCTGATGTCATGCCTAACTGACTTAATATTGCTTTCAGATATTATTTGGTGTCCTCCTCACAGATTTATGTTTTTCTCAACCCTAATACTGGACTATCCCAGCTGCTGTGTGCTTGGATCTTTTCCCATGAAATATAATTTCCTACTTCACAACCCTTCTGCTGTATATAGTCATTTTCATATGTGCAGCCTTTACTTACAAGTATGTGCAAGTTTGCGTTTTGCTATTTTATTATGTATAATTTCAAAAATTACCTCCAGAAATATAACATTCTTATATACTTTTTTACTTGCAATTTTTGCAATTTACTTAAATACTTATAAGACACAAAACAAAACCTTAAAACTTATTAAAAACTTACAAAAGCAAGGGATAATAGTTTGTCACAGAGGCATTTGGGGCACCTTGTTTTGTTTTATTTTTTCCTTTGAGGAAAAACAGCTTGGTCAGTGAAAGGTTTGCCCTGGGAACATGCAGTAATGGCAGTCATAATGTGTACCTGATCCAAAAATGTTCAGAACAGATTTAAATTTCTCTGTAGACCTTATATTTTGTGTGAGCATTTTTCAGTATGCCTCTGGATCTTTGTGGAAATATATACAAGAAAAACAAGTTTGCTTGAAAATCATGAGTGTCTGTGATCCAAACGCTGATACCTTCAATGATGATAGTTCAGTACTGTTTTTTACATCTAGAAGGTGCAAAATCTGGAGTAGAATTAACTTCTAACAATGTGATAGACTATACACAATAATATGATACTGCATATCAGGATTTATTTCCAGTAGGAAGCCATAAAGCTGGATAGCTGTACTCACTTCTTTCTCATGTGCTTGCAGTATATGCAAAAAAACTTTCCATCTTGCCAATTATTTTTCATGCAGGTGGTTTGGCTATTCGCGTTCAGTATTTCCTCACCGAGTTTGTGTTGTCACATATTTTATGTGGCAATTTATCATTAATGATCCTAGGAGTTATCACTATGTGCAAGTCCACCAGACTCTGTTCTTTGGTGAAATTGCAGTTGTGAAGTGCCAAAGAACTTGGTGGCTTTGAGCACTTGTTTTTATTTGTTCTGTCATTATTTTGTAGTACTGTTATGTTTTCCTCAAATGTTGCTATGCTGTATTTAAGAATTCTTTTTTTTTTTTAATTGGGGTTCAATCAAGTAACTTTTTTTTCTGTTGTAAGATGTATTTTTGATGGCTTCTCATATTATTTATCATGTGAAGATAAAGACAGATTTGTGAA
This sequence comes from Tragopan temminckii, assembly GCA_028571105.1. NCBI lineage: Eukaryota > Metazoa > Chordata > Aves > Galliformes > Phasianidae > Tragopan > Tragopan temminckii. Next base: position 14,215,835 of record JAOWBP010002392.1, read on the forward strand.
CTTACTGTGCTCCTTTTGTAGCTGTGGTTCATTGGTAAATCCTTACATGAGTCTATTTAAAATTTTGGTGCCTGCCTTTCTCTGTTTTCTGGAAATTGGTAGGTAAATTTATACACAGATGGGCCAAGTACCAAGACTGAAACACTAACAAAACTTTTCTAACTTTGCATGCATAAAACTGTGATGAATGTAAATAAACTTTGTGATATGAAGATGTAAGAAAGTGGCTCTTCATATTATATAGACTGTACTATACCTTTACTTTAAAAAAAAAAAAAGTTTACAGGTTTATTTTCTGTGCAATGGGGCTACTTCTAGAGGCCACCTGACTGAACGCCTGTATCCTGCAATTCACAGAACTAGGGTATGTCATAGACCATTGTTTACATGACTCCTTGTGTTTCATGACGTATCCTCACATACAGATGTTTTTCATCATTGACTGCTAATACTGAGTGCGTGTTACAGTTCTCTATGCATTTTTGTGGCATTTTGTGTGTTTAAACTATATTCATTTTGAATGGGAATGATTATGTATTTTGACTGAAGGAAATGAAACTCATCCCTGGGATACTTCTTGGTTTGTTTTCTCTGCTTATACAATGGCCTTTTACTATTCTAGAAAAAGGCACAAACCTTTCACCACCTAAACTTTTGCCTTGCATTCCTATCTATCTCACCTGCTTGCATTTTATATATATATATATATATATAATATATATTATATATATATAATTTACATATATATATATATGAAGTCACGTGAAGAATGACAAGATGACAGAAAATGCTGCCACAGTACAGGGTAGAGCTGGTTTGCAGAAGGAAAGCACCAAAACAGAATGCAAGTGATATTGCAGTAATTTCTTGCTTCAAGTCCTCTGTCCTAAATTCAAGTCCTGAATAAAAAGGATTCCCTTAATAAGAACTTCAAAGGTAAAAGACATGGGAAGTCATATTTTTCAGCCCTTAAGTGACGTTAGCTTCATTAGAGATTGGTTAAATGAATGCATTAACTGTTCTAAGTGACTTGAAAATGTGATTGAAAAGCTCTTTCTAAATGAGTGATTGGGCAAGGACAGTGAAGAAGTTTCTGAAAGAATATACAAAACTCTGACTCTTCATTTTTTTCTCTCTTCTCTGTATGTGGGAAAGAACTGTAGGCAACTAGTAAGAAAAAGCCCTAGCTGAAAAGCTTGATTTGAAAGCAAATATTGAGACTGGATTCCATTCAGAATATTCGGAATGGGAAGGAAAATGGAAAACTTCTAAATGCTTTTAAAGGCAAAAATGATGGGTGATAAATGTTTTTCTTCAATATTCAATTATACTACAGCTTTAGTTAAAGCAAATATCACTTTCCATTGGAGTAACAAAAAGTTGAAATGAATGCTCAGTGCTTCTTTAAGTTCCCACTATCCCCCATTATGCTTTCAGTCTTTTCTCCTAAGTAGCCTTCTGAATAACTGGACACAATGTTGTGTGTTATTTTTATTTCACACCTGCTATTCTTCCTCATATGTTCAAAATATTTATGAAGGGTTTTAATTTCATACAATGAAGGAATCCCTAAATGCTAAAGAAAGGTAAAAGGAAAAGTTCTAATGCGAAAGCCTGAATGAACAAATAGATGCTTGTGTTTCTCATTGAAATAAATCTCAAAATCCTTAAAAAGGATGATTCAAAATCTGTCTTTTTAAATTCCTGACTTAAAACAAGGAACTCTTATGTATTTTATAAATAAGGCCATGTCACAAAACAGCTAAATTGTCCTTGTAAACTGTACCTAGAATTCTGGAGAAATTTATTTTAAATGGTGAGTTTTCTATTCTCTAGGGTTTGAAAATACTACAAAGTAGTATAAGAACAAACCAACAGCTCAGCTAGGATGAATCCATGGATTTGGTCCTAGAATTAATGGCCTGCAATTCTTGTAAATACTAAGGCATTCCAACATGAGCTACAATTTAAAAGTACAATCTGATTTTAGCAACTGCTGCAGCAGTGTGCGTAGATGGTAAGGTTGTGTTGTGCTGTGGGATCAGAATTTAGTATTCTCTTGAGTTTCAGTGTTTTTAAAGCTACTCGGTTGCCTTCATCATCATCAGCTCTTTCCTTCTTTTGTGGCTGGTTCCTTCTGCAGCAGCACGAACAGTGTGAGAGAGACTCAGTCCTTTTTGCTGGTGTAAGTAGTAAGTAAAAAATGAGTTTCTATCTTTAACCATTAAGACACTTTATTGTTGCAGTTCATGTGATTTAATAAAAATACCTTATAGTAAGCAATATACTATCTAAGATTCTTGCTTTTCTTGTCAGTTCCTACCTAGGAACTGGGAGGAGGTTGAGAAAGATGTGTTGAAGTATAACTGTAGTAATACAGCAGCATATAAAATTCTGCTAGCTGCAACAGTTATCTTACAGCTGCTAACAGTTATCTTACACTTTTGCTAGCGAGCTGAACTGGTACCCTCTGGTTGGAAAGCAGGCAGGGAAGCACAACTCAATCTCACTCTGATTTCGTTTTTAGGCAGTGTAAATTTTGGAGGACGATGTTTAGTAATGATGAGATGGAGTGTCCTGTCTTTGCAGAGTGAAAGTCTGTGATGTGGAGAAAGAGGAAAAAACAACACACACACACACACACACACACACAGAATCAGTGTAAATTAATGCTTAATCTATATTTTGAACACATATGGGTTCCATGTGTACTTCTTAGTGCGTATGTGCCCACACCCTTCTTCCCATAAGCAAAGGGACAAGTATTCTGTTCCATAACATTTTTTTCTCATTCGGTTTTAACGCCTTTGAAAAGGAAGTGGCGAAAGCTGAATAGAAAACACCATGATTTTGAATACAATCCCAGAAGGTATCATTAATGTATTACTTCCTGGGAAAAGAGAACAAAGTGGACCAAATTATGTACGGGTAGGTCTGAGAACATTATGTGTAAAGACAGAGGGAAGCACTTGCTTGTGGAATGATGTGACTGGGATATCGGATCATCTCATTTTGAACAAAATATTTTTCATACAGTTTCACACTTCTGGCATTTCTCTGTCTTTCAAAATGTTCTTAATACCTCTTGGCAAAAGTGAAATTTCTTATCAGAGGGAATGACTTTTAATTAATGCTTATCTTTTGTGAAAGTGGCCTGAGGTATTGCAAAAACACACAAAGCTCATTTGATTCAGCAGATGTATGGTGTGACCAGCTGACAAAAGTTTGACTATGGAGTCAGTCTGAATGGCTTACGACTATATGCTTCAAAAGCATGAAGCTGAGCAGAGTGAAAAGCGTTTCAAATTTTAATTTTTAATTGAAGAATAATTTTTAATTTGATGTGTACAGAAGATTCACATGAAAGGAAGTGATTTTTATTTCCTTCTTCTAAACCTAAAGGAGCTGGGTTTAACACTGTTGAAGGATTTTCTGTGAGATGTTCACGCAGCTCTGGTGGTGACAGTATCTTGGCTTCAGTTCTGAATTTGGTTCTAAATTTAGGATTCCTCTTTGCCTCTCCCTTGGAAATGTAGTTGTTCCCTTCTCTGCTTGGTATCAATAACAGTCTGTCTCCCTTTTAGCATTATTTCTATACTTGATACTTGCACAGTGTTTGAATCTCTTTATATCTTCTGTGACTATCACCATGTTCTGGGCATACATTATTTTTGTTCTCACAGAAGCAATTTACAATAGATGAATAGATGTTGACAGTCCGGGCAGCCAGAGAAAAGAGTTGTATCACAACAGGCTTAGTTCAGAATAAAAAAAATGTTGCTGTCTCCTACCAAATTTCCACAACTGTCATTCACATTTCCTGTCTCATTTTTGGCAAGAAGTAAACAAAAATCAAGCATAAACCTGTGAGGAGCTCATGCCTCAAGGACAGATTATTATTATTTTTAATTTTCCTCTTCATCAGGTCTCTTGTTAACATGTTGCTACAGATGTTTATGTGGCTGCATCAGCAGTACTAGCAGTCCTGTTGCATGAAATGTCTTGTCTGCCATCAAAAATTACAAAGAGACAGCAGGCAACAAGACAATAGATCAGCCAGAGTGTCTACAGATGTTTTTAATCTGATCCTCTGTTATTTATACAGCGCCATAGGTATGCACGTTGTTTCTGCAGTTATATAAAACATGAGAGCTTCGTATCCTGAGGGGCTTACAACATACAAGGTTGTAAATTAAATCCTGCAAGATTTCTGGTCATGCTATCCAGTGCCCTTTGTGTGTAGCTTGCAGCAAGCATGATATGGAATATGCCCATTTTTCTTAGCTGCGTGTGTGAGGAGAAGCAGCGTGTTTAAACAATGTACAGTGAGAAGACTATAATGAATCTTCAGGGCCTTTAACACTGTTTTAAACCTATTTCAGATCAGCGAAGTGCTCTTATTTAGGCCTGAACCGTATTTTGTTGAATGAGAGGACTTTAGAAAGTCACAAACACATGTAGTTCCCAGTGAAGACGGTATCTGCATATGTCTGTGGTTACTGCACTGTGTGCTGCAGAGTAGTCTGCAGGTAACAGTGTCTGCTTCTTTCACTCAGCTCTATAAGAAACCATTCCTTATAATCACAATTAGTCCAGAGAAACGTGGATCAAAGTAACAGGCACTGAGAGGAGTTTGATGCATTTTTTTGGTGCAGCCAAAACATTAGTATTTAAGAAGAATGTAGTTTTTAAACTGACTAATTCAACTCAAAATCCCATGGATACGATCTCTGTAAAAGTTTTAAGTCATTATGGCATTGTATAGGTAAAATTCTTCTGTCTGAAAGCATTGAAATATTTCTGCCTTAGCAAAAACTGCTTTTGTTTTCTAAATTGATTGCATTCCTTTTTTTTTTAATTGTATTCCTGTGTATGACCTAAGCATGTGTATCCTACTGCATGTTTTTACAGATTGATTTTAGAAAATTCCAGTATGGTGAACCGTGATGTCTCTTGGCTTTGTGGAGTTTGTTGCTGAAGCAGAACTTGGAAACATGCATGGCTTTTCAGTGTATACATGTGTCTTGTTGAGCAGTACAGGATGAAATTAAAAACTGAAGGAGGAAAACAGGGATAACTAAACAGCTTCCATTCTAATAAAATAAAGTCATTATTTCAGAAGCCTTTTTGTAAGCCTGTTTCTAAAGTGCCGAAGTTATAACAGCGATATTTTTGCTATATTTTACAGCTACTGTTCTGGAAGCCATCTTCAGAATATGTCTGAAACTTTAGTTTTGTGGTGGTGTCTTCTCCCTTTGAGCTATTGAATAATGACTGGAAATTTTGACTTTTTTTTTGTATAAAACAAGTACATTTGGAATGCAATCTGAGAAGCACTTTTATATCCTCTAATACTTAGTTAAGAAGTTGTTCATTCCCAAATTGGGGACATAGTTTTCTGGCCCTGAATTGTGAATCTAGGAATGTATTGACCTTGTTAGCTTACTCCAAGCACAATTCCCGTTTTTCAACACGACTGGAAGGATTTGTCCTCATAAAAATGTGTCCATATGATAGAGCTTGAAAAATTTTTAGTTATTATTGATGTGTGCGGTCATATAAATCATTGCTTCATATCTTTACCTATATATATATATATGTCTTTTTTTCCTCCTCTTTTCCTTCTTTCATGTTATTTTTCATTTCTGAGAGAATTTCAGGATAGAAAGGGAAGCATTCCAGGAGGAAGAAGTCAGGAAGGGAAGGTAGAGGCTAAGAAAAGAGTTAAGTGGGGATTTTCCTTGCTATAAAACGGTTGGGCAGAAGCCAGGCGCTTAAGAGCTGGGGAATAGGAATTGCAGAAGTTTTTTCTGTGTGTTGCAGTCTGGGGGAGGGAAGAGGAACTAAAACAGGGCATGATTCAGGGAAGGAAGCCTTTTATGACAGCTTTCTGAGAGAATGGAAGCTAGGAGAAAAGATGGCAAAAAGAGTGTGCATGAAATATGTTTGTTTTACTTAGCTCAGACTGCTGCTTAAAAAATTTTAACTGTGTTAATTAGCACTTGCTAAATGCTGCTCCAATATGCTGAATTCCTGTCTTTGTGCTCATTCATTTAGAATTAGCCAGTTGCAGGCTGTGATTGCCAAGTTTCTGGTCTTGACCAAGCACCAGAGATAGTAGGATCATATCCATTTAAAACTCTCTGCATCTCCCTATCTGAAACGCAGTGCACTTCCAGTTTTCACTTCCTCGTTTCACATTACAACAGGTGTAGTGAAAAGTGACAGGGATACTCAGATATGTGGAATGACTTCAACGGAAAAACCAGCCAATTAACCTAGCCTCCTTGAGGCTGGGAAAAGCCTGACTCTGAAGGGAGTGTGACAGATTATAAAATCCTGGGTGGCTGAGGAAATGTGACTAAAGAACAAGGAACTACAGTTTCTTACAACACAAGGACTGAGAGAGGTTCAAATGTTATTATTGGGTGGTAGGGTGGAAATGTACAAGGAAGAAGGTAATTGTGGGAAACTCACTGCCATGCAGTTATAGGAATGCCTGTAGTTATATGTGGCCTCAGAAGCGGTGAGACAAATGGCAGCCACTTAGGGCCTTCTGAATGCAAGGCCATCCTCTGGGGCTCAGGCATGAGCTGGTGAAGTATTGCTTCATGCTGCTCCTTATCTGCCTGTTTGCTGCTGCTGTTGTCAGAGGAAGTCTGTCTCAGTGTGGCCATTTGTATGGCACAGCATGTCTTACTGTGTAAGTGGTGAAATCATCACTTTGGGACAGTGTAGCTTTACTTTTGGAATCACTGAAAGTGGGTAAATACTTCAAATGCTCTTTGGATTCTGTTGAATAGTGAAGTCTTTTTGTGTCTTTTCCTGCTTTTAAGTGGCAAGGAAGTAATTACTAAAATCAAAGTCTATTCAGACAAAATAGCATTCCTGCGAAGAAGGATGCGCGTGTAAATCTGCTGCATGGTACCCACCTTTGATTTGATTTTTAAGTTTCATTATGTATCCAAATGTAAAGATGCTGGCAGAAATTCAAACAAGCTGATGTGAAACTTCAGCTATTGCTTCAACACAGACGATACGTTTTTTACTCATAATGTGTAGTTCTGACAGCGGCAGGCTGAAGTCTAACCGTAGTTACAGGAAAAGCTGTAGTCTTTTTGTTCTGGAGTTTTCCTTGAAGCTGAGATTTTGTTGCTCAAGAGAAGAGCAGACATAGTTATTGTGATTCTAGATTCTCTAGGAAGTTCAATTTCTAGCTTTTCTTTTTAAAGTCTTGTTCTTTGAGTTTGCATCTGTAATTTTTTTTAAGCTCAGAATAGGGCCACTGACTATATTTTCACATCTGGATATGATTTTTGTTGGTACAGCTTGACTGTGCCCTTGATTATATTCTGAGATTCAGCTTGGATAAATTATTTCTGCATGTGAATCATGATGTTCATATTATCTCACCTTTGCCACTTCATTTCAGGGGTTACCTTTCTCTTTAGACTTTGTGCAGTGAGAAAGAGAGAGATTCCTGCAGAAAGTTGTACTGTGAACCACCTTTGACAAGAGATTCTTTGGTGAAAGGCCAGGAGTGACTACAACCCGGAGAAAAGAAAACTTGATTGAAGGGATCTTGATCTGTTGTTTTTCTCACCACACCTCTGGCGCATAGAAATAATTCTATTAGCATCAAGAAGACTGTGCGGCAGCAATAGGCATTACTGTGGTTAAGTCCCCTGCCATCTGATGAGGTGTGAACTTCATCTGAAGCTTCTTGTGTGATGGAATTATTCGTAATGTGCCTTTTATCTGTGGCCTCCTGAGTGTCTGGTAACGGACAAGTTCGATTGGACTGAAATTGCCAAGGGGTGCAGAAGTTATTTGGACTTTCACAATGTGTCTATGTATGCTTCTGTTGGAATACCACAAGATATTCCTCCCCTTAAAAAAATTTGGAGTAAAATCCCTATTAGTATGATAATCCCCATTTGTATGATAATTGGACTTATTTAATGAAGATCTTATCATTATGTAACTAAAATACACAGTGCTGTACCAGATTGCATTTCTGCACTGAAGTTCTGCTAACACAAATATATAGAGCTCAGTATTGGAAATCAGTTCAAGATAGGGATTTCTTGATTTTTCGTTGTAGGAGGAGAGGAGGAAAACATTCTGAACCACTTCTTATTTGACACAGTAATCTTAAATTATCAGGACCTAAACTTAGAAACTTGCAAGTTGGGAAGTGAGGTGAAAAAATACAAAAGACATGAAGAACAGCATTTGAAGCACTGGGCAATCAGAATGGTGGCACTTGAACCAAGTCCATGCTGTATAAATATTTGCAAATTTGTTTCCGTTTCTGAAACTGTGAGGAAAACCTTGACTAAAAGACAAAGATAAGGACAAAGGTAGCTTCAAAAGGCGCCTGCCATGGGAAGGCTTGGTATCAGCAAACAAAAGTAGATATTTTAGTTGTGTTTTGGGACAGGACATTCTATCCTGTGATAGTGTGGTTTAGTGCTTTGCTAGATCACTGCAAAGCGTCATGATAATCCAGGCTAATGTTTTGGTTCCAATCTGGCGCAACCTGTATGTGAGACTGAAGGATTCAAAATAAGTAGCTCCTATATATATCTGTTGTTTTTGTTTGGTTTTGTTTTCCTTTAATGAAAACGTTTTGCGTCTTTTTCAGACTGAATCCCTGCAAACGCAGGGTTCATGAAATGTGCATGCAGTGTAGAATATTCAAATCTATTATCTTAGTGCACATGCCAGTAGCAGCCATGGGAATTTCAGGTGTTTATCTGGAGAAGAACATACGTTGTTTGTTTGGCTGCCTTTAAAAGTCAAACTAATAGAGGAAAAAATATGAGATTAAAAGAGCATGTAATGCTCTGTAACATGGGACAGTTGGGGTGAGTCAGATCTGTGCGTTCTGATAGTGGTCACTGGTAGATCTTGGGAGTGGGTTATAATCTCCAATTTTTGAGAGTGTGCAAAGACAGAACAAAAGGGAATGAGCAATGAGAGATCCTCTGTGAAAATACATATTATATGTATTTGTCATGGCAGTAACCTTCTGTGAGGTCTTCATTTAACAGAAGTTGAGGCAGGAATGCTATCTGGGCTTGTGACAGGTCTGCTTAAATTTCTCCCTATGTTTCCCGAAGACTTTAGAGTCACTTCTGGATAGTAGGCACAGCTGTACAGCCATTATTTGATGACAATTTTCTTAATCTTCTTGTTCCTTATGAAAAATTATTTTTAATTAGACATGAGAAATCCTTAACCCATGTCTTTCAGGTTACTTATTGAAGTGACTGCTTCTTCGTTTCTCCACAAAAACTTCGATATTGTTTGCTGCACCTCCTAGCACAGAGAGGGTTGCAAAACTGAGCACGTTCAAGTTAAAAAGTGGCCAGCTGACCTTAAAATGTAATCAGTGTTTGTGCTCTTTTGACAAATTTTGATAAATTATGCCTATGAACTTCGCTGATTGCCTACAGGTACACTTAGGGTATACAGTAGATTAATGTTTCCTTCTTGTAAAATCTGATAGGGCAGCTTTAATTCATGCCCTAGCTTTAAGATAAACTTTCTCCAAAATACACAGAAATGAAAAACCTCTAAGAGTAGGTAAGCCTCAGCATAAAATGTTATAAAGCAATCAATATTGAAATAATTTGGTTTTAATAGAATCTTACATAAGGAAATGAAAAAAAGCAGAGCTCTTGTGATGCATGGGGGCTGCTCTGAAAGTAATGCCTCCTATTTTATTATATTGGCTCACAACATCAGAGGTTGGTGGTATGGCAGTAGAGGCTGAACCTTCCCACCAATATTCCATTATGTTTTGTTGCTGTGTGACAGGTGGCAGCAGAGGGGCAGTCTGACAGAATGGCATCTGATATGGAACTGTGTGTATGGAGCAAAGGTGCATCATTGTATTTCTCTATGCGGAAAAAATTTCACCCATTCACATTCTCTGATGGTTTGCTGAATGCTAGTGGAAGCCAAACAGTGGATGTGAGCACAGTGAGGAGTGGGTCGTGCGGTACAGCACTGGTGTGACAGTGGGTCATCTCCACTGGTGCAGGTTTTTATGAGTGCAGCATGCAGTCTCTTGTTCCTTACTAGCAAAAATGCTTAGCTAGTGGTGGTGACTGGAAAATAGTATTTTGTAGCTGACAACTTGCCCTCTTAAATAGTGTTATTGTGCTCTTTGTATTTGTTGTGGTACACATCTTTGCTTCATATGCACTTCCATGTTGGATACCATTTTGTCAGATTGCCCCTCTGCTGCCATCCGTCACATGGAAACAACATATAAAGGAATATTGGCAGGAAGGTTCAATCTTTAGTGCCATACCACAAGCAGCTGCTTCTGACATCACAAGCTAACATTAAAAAAAAAATATATATAGGAGGCATTACTTTTGGAGCAGCTGCTGTATATCTGAGAAAATAATCATAGAATTGCTCAGTTGGAAAAGACCTTAAAGATCGAGTTCAATCACAACCTAACCATACTACCCTAACTAACAACTTTCCGCTAAATCGTGTCCCTGAGCACCACGTACAAATGGTTTTTAAACACATCCAGGGATGGTGACTCAACCACCTCCCTGTGGAGCCCATTCCCACTTTGAGTCTGAAAGCTCAGAAGAGAAACCTCTGCAGGAGGAACATTAGTTCAATTCATGCTGTTAATTAACACTCAAATTTTTCTGTTTGTTAGAAACTTATCTGTTTCAGAGTGGCATTAATCTTTCACTGAAATTTTGCTTCAGTGAGTCTTTCAAGAAAAAGGAAGAGAAAATAGAAGCCCTTTTTTTTTTTTTTAAATTACAAAGTATCTGGAACAGGAACAATTATGTCACATGAAAAACACAACCCTTCAATCTCAATAATATGAATAACTGAAAGGCGGCATTCTTAACATTGCTGAAGTTAATTGTCATTTAAGTGCCTAATGTTAGCCAATTCCAATTCCTCCATCAAGCAAAAAGGAAATATGCAGTTTTGTGTGGGAAGAGTATATCAAAGCAGCCTAATTTATGTTGCAGTAGAAAAACCTGACTAGGTGTTGATTTTGTCAGTCAATGCTAATGTTTCTACTTCTGAAAACTGACTATAAGCAAAAAAATGATAGTGCAGAACCTTACTCACAATCCTCTTTCCCTTTGTTCTCCCTTCATTTGTTGGAAGGGATGCTGTGCTGCTGACATATACTAAATTTCTTTCAACGTTTGGAAGCAGTGATTTGTGTTAGATGAATTTGGAACTCTGAGCTTTGTACTAATTAAGAATCTGTCTTTTTAGGTCAAAGAGTCACCTTCTTTCTCTGAGTACTGGAGCTGAGTTGAAAGTCAGAGAATTTGGCTAGGTTAAGGTTTTCATTAAGGAAATTTTCCTACTTCAGTTGTTTTGTTTTGTTTAGGGAGCAGAGAAAGAGTTTGTATGTGGTGAAGTTCCTTTTGTATTTTATTCCCAGCAAGATATGGAATGTAGATGAATCTTCAGGCATAAATGTGGTTCTGAATAAATAATCCAAGAAAGGTCTGCCCATCTAATAACAGAATAACAGCACAACACTCTTAGTTTTGTGGGCTTTTGGCTGATTAATACTAGAAGGGTTTGTATGCCTTGAACAGTCAGCATAACTTGATCCATAAACTTCATTGCAGTCAACAGGAACTCCTTGGTTTGACTTGGAAAAGAAATGACTTTCATGAACTTATGAAGCTGTATTACACTTTCAGTAATCTGTTTTTAAACTGTCTCACTCCTATTTGTATATTTTTCCATTACAGAAGTCTAATCAAGATGTTGGATGAGTTAAGTAACCCAGCAGACTATGCTGTATGGTGTTCACACGCATAGAACTCTTACTGACACAGCCTATGAGGGAAAAGAGTAAACTGTCCAAAGGAAGAATCCAGACACAGAGATAGAGAATCTTTGCTTATAATAGCTTTATACACATACACACATAGATCATACACATGTCTTTAAATACAGTTTACATATCCTGTCAACTTTCATACATACCTTTTAAAACCATCTGATCAGGACTCTGGTAAAGCCTGCGTTTCTCAGTGTATTTGTTAAGGGTTTTTCATTGCTACCAAAAACCACTACTCTGATAACAGCAACTATAAATAGTGAGAAGAACACCTGCAGATAGGGCTATATTCACTCTTCCAGTGCTTACTTTGGTACCTGATTCACAGATTATACTTTTGATGCTTTTTCTTCAAGAGGTAGCATTATCAGGATTAGATGGTATAATTAATAGACCTCAGTCTTCACCTTTCCCAAGCATATTTCTTGGTGATGCAGAGCTACGAATTAACTGGTTCGATATTGTTGTCCGCGTGTGTGATTCGTATGATATGTCTATTGCAGCTTACTGGTAGTATGTGACACAGAGAGAGCATGCCTGTGAAATGCTCCTTACAGTAGCATTAGCTTCTTTCTCCAACCAGTGTCACTACTTTTCTGTCAGGTCTTCTTTCCTTTCAACTCTACAAGCAAACTTTCTAGCTTTTCTTAGGTAGTAAGTGCCTTCAAGAGGCAGTTTAATTAGATGAGGTTTGTTGTGATAACTTGTAGTTACTCGTCTTGATTGGAAGGCTATTTTGGAGTTGAGAAAGATAATGGTCCTGTGCAAATATGTTTGGAGCATATTAATACATAACATTGTATGTGTTTCCACAGCATAGATAAATAGACCGTCTTGCTCACTTTCCTGATTGGATGCAAAACCAATAAAGGTGCGTGAGAATTGGAACTGTGGCTAAATATTCACAATGGTTCTTTTTCAGGCTCCCACTGAAGAATGTGAGAGCCTGTGCTAGTTTTGTTTCTGCTGTTCATGTGTTCTGTGGTTGAATACCTTGTTTTCCGGATCTACCAGTTTGTTTCCTTTCAGAAAATTGACTTTGAATTCCTTGAGAGCTACATTAGCAAATGTGTGTCTGTGGGATTGTACATTAAGCATGAGTGCCAATAACTTTTTAGCTTTCTATTTCCTGAAGGACTGTATTATGAAATAAAGTTTGTGTCATATCACTTCTGCCACTATTTCAATATTTTGAAGTATTTTTACACCACAAAAATACATGTTTCACGTTTCATATTATTACTTGGTATCAAAAGGAATTTTTTAGATTGCCATATTTTCTAAATATTGTCCTTTTTGGCATAATCCCTATTAACATGCTGTTACAGATACGAACATCTTGGGTTAATAAAACTTGTTTTTTTAATACAAATCAAAATAAAAATCAAGAGTTTAAAATAAAAGCAGTGATCAGGTGTTGACAGACAAATAAAAGATGATGTAACAGGCCAAAACTTGGCTTGCAATGAGGTATAAGCTATCATTTTTTTCCCAACAAAGAAATGGCTTACTCCTAATGATTACAGACATGCAGTTCACAATAAAAAATAAAAAGCCCAAAACACATACAGAAAAACAGGACAACTACTTTAATCCTTAGATAATTTTGTCTTGGAGTGTAGTCCTGTTTCTAATCTGCTTTGGTAGAATTCTCAGTTTTGTTAGCTATCAAAAACTTTTAATAAAACATAACAGCAGCTGCCTGTAGGTAACCAAGTGTTTGACCTGTAGTATCCTTACCATAGTCTTTACATTTAAAAAGCTGATTTTTATTTAGTTGTTGAAGAACTCCAGATGCAGATCTTAGACATGGTGAATATCTTTAAAGAAAGAATCCCTGTAACTTCAGTTTTGCTCGTATTTTTATTTAACAAAGCAGGAAAGACTTTCTTGGAGATCCTCATGCAGTTGTTTTTCAGGCATGTGTCACCTATTTCTTCTGTATGTCGAGCTGAGTGAATTTTTAATTACAATAACCAAAACTTGGGGCCAATGGAACCATTTCATAAATTTTTGTCTAGTACATGGAGATGTTTCAGTGAGCAGAGAGAAAGTTGAAAAATACCTCACGATGTTTGTTTCACAGTAAAAATAAGTGTTTTATCAGCAGTGGATATGAAGAGGTATTTTTAACTGTGGAAGTTTAGCTTTCATACAGCTTCACTTGCCTCCATCCTGTTGTATCTTCTTCAGCTTCATATTCTGATTCCCACAGTAGGAAGTTAATATTTCTCTTACAAGGTCCAAAATAACTACCTTTTCTGGTTTACTTCTAGTCTCTTTTATTACATAAGCCTCTGCTGCTGAGATATCTGAAATAAATCAGCCAGCTACCAGGACTGGTCTGGCTAAGCTCTTTGAAGTGGATCTACTCACTGAAGAGTCTGCTTATACCCTAATACAGAGTGCTTCCTTACAGCCATCGTCTTCTTTTGTTGCCCTTCCTTCAGGCAGGAGAGGAATGTTTTGTTTGGCATACACGTACATCTGAGCACTGTCTTAGTTTGTTGCCACTATGTCCCTGGACTTGCCATGAACTGTGGTACCCATGAGATGCAATATCGACTGACCTGACTAGTTCTTGCATACTTCTGCCTTCTTTGCAGATGAGCTGCTTTTGAGGAAGACGTTCTTTGGCTTCCTACCCTGCCATGCTTTGCGCAGGCAAGGTAGGGCAATCTGTATGCTGGGCTTAGATCGTGGTAGGTTTTTTTTTTTTTTTTTTTTTTTTTTTTTTTTTACTGTGGGTTTTGGTTTTTTGTTTGCTATGCTATGGAAAGCCAGCATGCATGGTGGGACCCTACACCTCTGCTTTTCAGGAGAAGAACAGCAACATTTGTTTGTAACTATTGTTTCTTAAGTTCTTTATATTCAGACACACAGTGCTGTTGCAGTTGTACCTTGACTCCTCTTGGGTTTACTGTGTGAAGAATTGTAAGGAATATAGCTGATTAGGAATCTACTCTTCAAAGTAGTTAATCCTAAAAATGAATTAAAGAACCAAAGTAAACAGTTTTTCTGAATGAGAGAGCCCATGCCAGGATTTAATGGTTTAGGTATTCCATTAGATTAACTTGGATTTTTGATCGTACTTAAGTAATCAAACCTTCCAATATACACTCTGAAATAATTTTCTACAGGTTTCAATACTGTAAAGGACTTTAACTTGAAAAGGTTTGCACTCTTTGTTTCTTCCGCCTCTGAACCATGCTACCATGTACACTTCTAATACCACTGTTACTTCTCTGCTCCCTTCCACGTGATATCTTTAGCTGCTCTGTTTCAAGTGGCCAAAGGTTGAGTAAGCTCCAGTAATTCCAGTGACAGAATGACATTAGTTTGCAATCACAACTACTTGGCTGTTTGAGGGTATAAATGTTTTGGCTATACCAAAACGTTTATGAAGTTTATCTCCCTTCAGATGCTTTAAAATGTGCTCTAGTCTAATGATTAGTTCAGCAGGTGGACTACTGTAGTTGTGGTGGTGACACAAAGGGACACAAAGAATGATGAGATATGAAGAAAGAGATCTTTTTTTGTGCTTTGTCCCTAAAGTAATTATCTATAGGTTTCTAGGGCTTTAGCCAGTTGTTTGATTCAAGGACTTTGGTTGTGTATTTTGAAAACACAGCTCTGTATCAAGCATGTAGTAAAGCTAATCTGTTTTCCAGTTCTGGTGTATGGAAAGGAAATGAATGACAGTGGCTTATTCTTCATGACAGATCTATGTGTAAGTTCATATACTAGCCAAAGAGGTGCCTTTTGCCACCTTTTTAAAAAAACAACATGATTTCCCAGGGAATAAGGCTGTTCTGTTTATTTGTGCCCTGGAGTGCTTACGAAGGATTGACGTGCGTGTTTCGTTTCCTGACAGCCAAGGAAGGTTCTCCCCAAAGAGGCAAACAGCTGAGCTAAAGATTGTAGCTGACATGGGAGAGTCGTTGATGTGACAGTACTGTGGCTGCTGCTGATAGGTTTATGCTGCTGTTTTTGCTGCCATAAAGGATTTTTTGCTGAAGGTAGGAGTATAGCACAGGCAGTTAGAACTAGAGGGCTGCTCATTCTGTTTGCTGGCTTTGCTTGTAATACCACTTGGGATAGCTTATAAGGAGATGTTTTGTGTAACCCAAAGTTTGTCACTGCACAAGCAACTCCTTTGTCTCTGACTGCAGTTCTTTATTTGGTATATGAGAACATAGATTTGCATTACAGGATACAGGGGAAGATGTGAGGCTTGGGGTAGGAGGACAGAACCTAACTGTGCCAGCTGCAAGGAATTCTTATCCAGGTTTAATAACCTGAAACATAAAATAAACATTCAGTGCATCATGTTGTTCTCTGGAAAGCAAAAGATTTGATAAAGACATTTTTGAGCCACCAGAGATAAATTTAAATACCTTTAAAACCTTGACTCCAGTGCTCATCTTCTCTTGAATGCAGAAGTATGCGTGGGGGATGTGGAATGCCTGGTTTGGTTCTTAGAAATAAATGTTTGTCTGTGAGCAGTGCTTTTGGGGACCTATAATTCTTTTGAAAATTAATCCCTGAGGGACTGCCAATGGCCCACTTGTTCCAAAGCCTTGAGCAAGAGCTTTAAATGAATTGCAAAAAGAAGGAAGTGTTTTGATGCTGAAAGAAGTTTGTCAACATACTGTCGTGTGTCAGGATGTGTCTCTTCCTCCCACCCTTCCTTTTGTTGAATCTTCTGTTGTTTGATCTTTTTTTGTGAAACAAAGCTGGGCAGTGCTTGGAATTTGAAATAAATTTATTCGTTCCTCAATACTTTCTTTCTTAAATGTTTTGGGGAAAAATACATTATATTTTTAAAAGGGTGTTTTCACATAGAAGCAAAGAATAAAATCTAAAAAATATATAAGTAAATATCCCACACACCATTAAGAGCCAATTTCAAGCTCTGGATAGCATTTTTTTTCTGTGATAGAAAAGCAGTGAAAGGAATAGTCAGTTGTAAGCTTTGCTTTTACGTCGATCATGATGAGAGTGGTTGAGAGAAAGGTGGAGCTGAGAGAGGCTATGGTATGTAAAGGGAGTAATTTTTATG
Source organism: Tragopan temminckii (assembly GCA_028571105.1). Lineage (NCBI taxonomy): Eukaryota > Metazoa > Chordata > Aves > Galliformes > Phasianidae > Tragopan > Tragopan temminckii. The sequence continues at coordinate 14,232,757 of JAOWBP010002392.1, forward strand.
GATCTTTATTTTATATTTCTGTTAGGTTAAAACACCTTCAACACTGGATGCAACCAGTAAACTGAAGTCGTACCAAACCAAATTTTAAACAGCAAAGCTACACTTGGGAAAACTTAGTATACAAAATGACTTCTGCAAGCACAGTGATTTGTGCTCACAAGCATCGTGTTTGCGTCGTACATGGCTATCCAAGTGTGTTGGTGTGGATTTTGTGATTGTAAGCAGTCTCTTTTCTCACTCTGTTTTTTTTTCCTGTTCTGCTGGTAGTGTCATCTGGCAAAGCCTTTAGCCTTGTGGCCATATCTTCTTTTGTCAGGCTTTGTCCACAGCAGCTTCCACTGCTTCTATTACAGTGAGCCGGACCCTTTGAACTCATGGACTAGAACCAGGTGCTGCTTTTGGTGGAGGCCATTCCTAATCACGTTAGTCCTTGGACTTCTCAGAACTCTCACAGCTAGGTTTGTGACACACTCTTGTGTTTCTTTCGTAGTTCTTTTTCTCTGTAAAACTGCAGGTTACTTTGACCTGAAGGAGACTGAGTAGACTCACATGTATGTTTTTTGCTTTGCACATAAGTACTGTTCTGTTGGTGTAGATCACTCCCTTTGCCCTATTTATCATTTCCCTGCTGCTTCCCCAAATGGCCGTGAGCCACATACATTCAGGGGTGTGACGAATGGAAAAACCATTGTTAATAGAACATGAAAATACATTTAGAAAAGGATGAAAGTGTGTTTACCCAAAATATATGAATTTCAAGTGGAAATATCTAGCTTTGTTAACTGAATGTATTATTTTGCCACCTTTCTTGTAAATGACATCATGATAAAAAGACCTCAGCTTGTTTTCAAATGACTGCATATTAATAGCTTCTAGCAGGTGCTCGAGAAATCAAGGCAATCTATGAAATTTTCAGAATACCCCTCCCCCAAGAGAAGCTTGTTTCTAAAAAAGTGCGTGTGTTTTAGTCTGGCTTATCAAATGTGTGAGACTGTGATCTGTTTGTACTTCTGCTGTTTTCAGACTGCTTTTAGGACTTTTTTTTTACTTAATTTTTTTTGCAAGGATTCAAAGTGCATCTGTCATAAGTGGAAATTCCACATGAGCTTAGCTATGCAGATGTCAAGGCACCTTTAAACCATATCATTTTAGGGTCCCCAAAGAGCAGAAACAGTTGAGATAAAGCTTCAAGGATGGGGAAAGAAACAAACAGCCGTTCTCTAAAATCTTTTTTGTCACCTGAACTGAAATGGCTCCAACAATCCGGTGCAGAAAACTACAGAACTGTGTTTTATCTGCAGGTACAGACTCATGGATATTTTTTGTAGCTGACAGTAGGCAGTGAGGCATAATTCCTTTTGTTCCTCTGGTTCTTTAGCAGAGTAAGTAAATTTAGGTCAAACTCTCAATCATTTGATCACATGCCTGGAGATGTAATACATTTGGTCTAATAGCCAGGGGAAACAGTCATTTAACCAAGTAACTGTTTCATTTCTGTAAGTGACTAATTTGACAGACAGGGCACAGTTCAAAGGAAAACAACAGATCTACAATGGGATGTTCTCAGCTTGACCTGTGTGCCCAGCTGGATGCCAGTGGTGCCTTCTAACATGGAGATGTTTGCCAGACTGAGATGAGTCTGGCAACATCATACATATAACACAGTTTAAGTTATGTTACAGAGTGCACTGCATCATGAATCCACTACAAATAATTTGTCTCTATCTGTTCCTGTCTCACGGTTTCTGAAAGAGTATGAAGAGCATTTAGCCAAGTAGAAAGGCAAACAGCTTTCTATACCTTTAATTTCAGAACGGTGTAAGCTTGTGTAATTTTTACCCTTCTTTATCCTGAAGATCCAATTCAGCACTTTATTGCAGACACTGGCTATCAGCATAGAGGCAGCTAAAACAGCAGGTGGATTTAAAATGAAGGGACAGCTGTATGGACGAGCTGCTGTATAAGCAGATTATAAAATATGCAGTTTGGAGAAATGAAATTTATCTGCCCTCAATAAAAAGCTCTTTGCTGGTGGTTGCTCAGTAAGTTCAGCCATCATCTCCTGAAGACCAATTTTGATACTGTTGTTATAGTGGTGACTAATTTCAGCAGAAGTCATAATCAGCATCCATATCTAAACAGACGGCCACTGGAGAAATGGTTTTGTTAAATGAGATTTTTACTTACTGATTTATCTGAAAAAGGATTTCCCACTGCAAGAATTTGCAAATTGTTCTCACCGTTTTTTTGTTTTGTTTTGTTTTCCAGACAGAACAGGAGTCTTTCTCTGCTATCTTACTACCACACCTTTTATCCTGATGCTCGCTGATGTGCCTCCTTGAGGGAAGGTCTTTATTGTACCTTCATCCATGATGAAAGTTTGCAGCAATTACCTCTCATTCTGTTCTTTCTCTAGAGCATAATATGTGCATGATTTCCTCAACTATGTGCCAGCTAATAAGCGTATTCAAAATAATGAGCCCCAAGGACACAGGAAAAACAAAATTAATTTATACAATTTAGTTTCTCAAAATCTTTGATTTCAAAAACAAAATTTATTTTGCTGTTGATCGCATAGCTTTCTTTCTTGCACTTTCACTTTCCTTGGGTTCTCTTGTCAGCACAGTTGCTTTTGAAATCTTACTTTGTTGCATTTTTTAAAATTCATTGTGATACAGTGATCTCATGTGTTAATTTGCCTGTGATTCCAAGTTGTTTGTTAGATTGCCGGCTGCTTTGCCTTTACTTAGCTTCACCCCCTTCCATTGCAAACTGCTGAAGTTGCTGTTTTGTCACTGCCTGCCTCTTACGCACACTTTAAATAGTGGTACAGTTACAAATTCTTTCCGTTCTGTTTTAGATTCCCACCAAAATTTTTAGGGTTCTGTCTACGTAGAGCTAGAACATTAGCTGAAGTTTTCACTGTCTGGATACTTCTTTAAAAATTTCTCACATTCAGACAGATATAGAGAAACACTTTTCCAAAGAATGTCTTGCTTCACCTTCCTTCTTCCCTCTCATGGTCAATTTCATCCATGTTCAGCACCTAGTACATAAAAAGATGTCTAATGCAACTGAAATAATGAAACTGTCAGGTTGCCACTCTTAAAAAGGGTGGAGAACTGGAAAACAGCACAGGCAAACGCTGACCTCTGATTCTCTTAAATTGAGCATACATACTAAATTAGTCTAATTACTGATACTGTTTTATCTTCCTATCTGGTCAAATCCAAAATAGTGTGCTTATACACACGCACTTTCATGTATGCGTGTATGTTCTGTGTGGATGACAGCTAGGCTAATGTACTTTTTGTTATTTTTTGTTTTTAAATGTGCTGTGCACCTCTGAGAATAAGATAATCTTTATTTAGGCACCAACATGGATTTATTTCCTTACAACTGAATGTTTAGAAATTAAGTTTCTTGCTTCGTTTCTGATACATGTTGGGAATTGTGTGTCAGAAAAGTGTGTAACATAGAATTCTCTGGAGACTCTTCTCCCTTGGTTTTCCTATTATTAACATACATTATTAACATACACATGTTGTAACTGAGAATGGAGCCAATTTTATGGTTTCTTTCTAGTCCTCTCACAGCTAGAGGAAACAAATGGGCTTGTTAGTGTGTCCTGAAAGTTGATAAACTATAAATTGTTTGTAGGGGATGGGGAGAGCAAGTCTCCAAAGTGGGGAGCCACAGCGAAGAGCACATCTGCCTCCTCATAGTGGCATTTCATCCTGAGTGCTCAGCTGCTGGCAGTCTGGTATAAAGTAGTTATTTGTTGAGTTGCTTCTTGTATACACATGGTTTCTTCAAATACTTTAAAGCTATTTACCATAATGCTTTAATAATTTCATTAAATAAAAATAAGCTTTCAAAATGCCGTGACCAGGTGAGGTCTAAGAAGCGGTCAGCTATGTGATTTGGGGATGCTGATGCCATCTTGATCTGTAGATGGCATTTGAATTGAATATACAGTAGTTCATCAGGATAGGAGAAGCCATAGCAAAGAACTGCAGGATATAGACTCTGCTAATCTACTGACAAACACTGATAAGATTGTAGCCATAACTTCTTTCTGGTTTTCGGCAGAAACCCACTGGACTTGCTTCTCTTCTGTCCTGTGAATGGAAGTTTAAAATTTAATAGAACATTAGAGTTTGTTAGATTTATTAACTTTTTTTTTCTTTTTTTTTTTTTAAACTTAAAGTTGTAAGGACTAAAGAGAAAAGGAAATGACTGTACCAATTGACTATATGGTTGTTACTGGACAGGAGGGGAGGAAAAGGGAAAAGATAGTTCTGATCTGTGGCTTTCTGTAGTCCTTTTTATCCTATCTTCCGTGCAGAAGTTTATCACAGCGTGAAAGTAAGGCAAAAGCAATGCTTCTATAGCCTCAAAAAAGAAAAGGGAGATAGAGATGCTAAAGGAGCTTGAGAACCAAGTCCATGTCTAAAGCAGATGTATTTGCTCTTCACAGTTTAGATAGATTAGGCAAGAGCATTTTATTTTATTGCTTTATAAACAAACAATGGTAAGAGCATACACCTGTGTTAGATGACATGATTTCTTTTCTAGCGCTGAGACAGATTTGCTCTGGGCTCAGGTAGTTACCAAACCTGGCCTTGGGGATGCTGGTAGCTGCTAGCTACATTGTGAGCACAGGGACACACTGGATCAGGATAGGCTTGTCTCAGTCAAACAGATTTCAACTTGCTTTATATTTTAAGGAAAAAAAAAAAAAAAGAAAGAAAAAAGCAGCTTAATTTGTAGCTGGCTAAGGGTACTGACTGTGGTGTTTTTTTTTGTTTGTTTTGTTTTTGTGAGTAGATGCTATCTTTAGGAAGATTTCTTCTGTGTTTCTTCTCTAAAAATAGAAGAAGTATTAAGTTCATGAGCTATGGGTTTTATTCTTTTGATTTCAATTTGAGAAACAAAGGTACCACACCCCTAACATGTAGATGTTTACATCATGCATAGCATTAGCATACAGTTTTAGTTGCTTCTTGAGAGCTAAGACAAAGTCCTTGGTTATAGCACACATTTTTATGTTCAAACACATATGTATATTCTTTCTGTACGGAGTCTACTTTATTCAGAAAATGTATTAGAAATTACACATTCCCAAGTACTGGGCTTTGCCTGTGTAGAAAAATAAAAGAAAGAAAAAACAATTGTGATCCCAGCAATAACAATTTGAGGCTTTGTCTACCTGTGGTAGATGAACTGCCTACTCTGAAATCCCAATGGAAGCAAGCTGTTTCTATGAGGTATTTAAGGATGGGGCTCATTGTACTCATCTCTTCATGGCTGACTATCTGGGTTGTTCTGTGATAAGACTAAAGACCCTCTGTAGACCGGAAACTGTTTCTACTAGTGAATAAACAAAAGAAATCCAATTCTGGCAGTTAAGACAGCTGCAGCGTTCCAGATGGCTCACAGTATTTGAACTAACTCTAATACCAAATAGGTAGGATTTCAAAAACTAGAAGTGCTCTGTAGTGTGTTTTTTTTCTCACTCTGTTCCTTCCTCTTTCTTTTTAAATTTCAAGACTCACTGATGAAGACCACTGTTAAAGAAAAAGAAAGAACTACAAAACATGTGGTGCTTCACACCAAAAGTTTGGGAAGGCTGCAAGATAAACTAAACCTTCTCTTTGATTAGAGCTCTTATAGTAAACTCATCCCAGGAAGAAAACCCACGCTGATGATATTTGTAAATGATACAGGCTTGCCTAAGTGTGTATGCATATATCGTCTCTTACAGTATTATATGTTTTCCTATGTGGTAAACAAAGCATTTTTGTAGAGGGAGCTGAATAGAACTGAAATATTTTATGACAAAATATAAACTGTGTTCTGCCAGATGGAGTCTTCATATTTGTAAATTGCAAATCTAAGTCTTTCTTTTAAAGGAAAGTTATTCAACAAGAAAGGCAAACAGATTAGGAACACAGTGTGAGTGAATGGGCATAATAGTTAAGTTCCAAGCAGTGCTGGAAGCAGTGTATTTGCAAAGAAATGTATTGATCCTAAGCTAAGAGTAGATTAGCAGAAGGACAGTCCATAAGGACCAAGAGCTTTGTTTCATTGATTCTTCAGTCTTCCCACAGAATTCCTGGGACTTGCTTAGAACAGTAGAGAAGATGTATTTAAAATTACCTATTGGAAAAGGATATTATAACTTTTTTTCTTCAACTTTCAACAAAACTTTGAAAATACTGGTTTGAATGTTATTGTAGTTATAGTAAGTAGCTTACTGTATTTGAGTAAATGCATGCTTATATCCTAGACAAAAAAAAATTCTCCTGATCTGTTTTGATTATCTAAATTATATTAGATCCTAATGTGATAATGATACTAGGCTTCCAGGCCAACCAGCTACTACTAGCTGACTGCGTTAATACAATAATTTAAGGATATACGAAGTAGGAGTGACTCCAACCTAGTGAGCATTACTTAAAGAAATTCCCTGTGAGACCAACATCAGGTGAAAATGACCTTGGATGCAGTTAAAGTATTGCAAGTACACTGAAATTTATGAGGTTTTCAGTTCGTTTATGAGGTTTTCAGAAAAAGAATTTTTGTGTATTATTATTAGCTGCTGAACTGCAGCTCACTTTTTGCATTTTTGCAGAGGCTCCTAAATCCATGAGAAGATCAGGACTGCTTTTCAGTTAAAGGCTTTTTCAGCTGAGCCTTGCACAAGAACTGTGGCTGATATGTGGCTATGGAAAGATGCTTGGCAGGGAAATTCTTTGGGATGCCTCCTCTTTGCTCTTTGTATAGAACTCTGTGCCCTTGGAAATCTTTAGAGCACTTATGTAGATGTGTGTGTGGTGTGACTATGTAGGTCAGACATTGCACATGGCCTTTCCTAGTTTAACACCACAGAATTGAAGATGTAGGTTAGGCTTCACAGTCATTAGGTCTTACAGTGACTGACTAATTTTTTTTTTTGTAATGAAGCTGAAGATACATATTGTTTTCCAAAAGATGGAACAGTCTCCAGTTATGTCTAAAATACTTGTAGCACAGGCAGTGAGTTTTTCAGTCTACACACAATGTCAGATATGTATCTTTCAATAGGACTCTAAGAGTGAGAAGTTATTAATAATAATTAAAAATCCTAATGTACTGTACTTAACTCTCCTGAACTGGTTTTGATGGCATGTCAGGGCCTGCATTTGACAACAGTGATGGCCCTTGCAATAAATGCCTTCACAGCTGACTGAGCCATGCATGGTGGTGTGTGTCTCATTGATTGTTCCTCTTCCAGTTTGGGAATCTGTGGGGATCAAATATTTTTGATGTTTTCATCAATATCTCAATGTTATAAGGCAACGTAGCTTCACAGACCATGACTGCCAGTCTGACTGCCACCGCGATCTGATTAGCTACTAATTAATAACAGGCAGAGACTGTCAGACTTCACTCATAGCAGATGTTTTCTGGAATGTGAGTACCTGAAATGTTGTGCCATAACAGAGAATGTGAGTCTAATATGGTGATGGACTTCAATTGCATCACTACAAATGCAAAAATTTGTTGTGGGATGTTCAATATCTGGAGGACAATCACCTCAACTAGCCTGACCTCATATAGTCAGGATGCTGCCAGTGGATGAAAGAAGAAGCAATTACTGCAGTGAGAACTCCCTAGAAGACGTTGTGTCTTGTCTTCTTAGAGAAAAAGCAGGTGTAGTAAAATGGGTATTGTTTTACTTAAAATGTCCTTGCAGTGTTTCCCTGCAGCTGCAGGATTGAGTCTCTTCCCCAGCACTTCTTCCCCATGTTTTCTTGAAGACCATGTTGTCCCAGCATGACCCGGGGAGGTGATTTTGGACAGCATGTGCCAAAACTGTGGTAGGTAATATTATGAATAGACTTCTTGCTCATAGAGTTATTCATGTGTGATGCTAATGTGAGTGCTGAAATAGTTGTGAGAAATGAGAAGACAGTGCAGTGTTTCTTGGAGAGACCTATAGTTTAGGACATGAAACCCTGGAGGATAACTTATCTTCAGAATGTTTTAAACAGTATTTTTTGTGAGGATGTTTTGTCCACAGGCCAGGCACTAATCCATAGCCCCTCTCCTTCTCCCCTCCCCCCCCCCCCAAAAAAAGAATAATACAGTGGAGATGTAAGGAGTTTCAGCATCACCTTCACAGATATGTTGATAGCTCGCTTTGGCTGTTACTTCCCAATGTAACATAACCTAAAAGTGAAGGTGCTTGTCCTTTGTTCCCTGTAGTCTTTAACCTGTTTTTGTTGTGAAATGCATCACCCTGTTTCTACAGCTAAATGCAATTAAAGAGGTCTGTTATAACTTGTTACTAGTACTCCAATTTTTAATAAAAGCCTTTGTGACACTTCAGAACAGTTTTCTTAAAGAAGCAACTGCTCAGATGTTGGAATATGTCATTTATATTGGTATATGTTGATTAAAGGTGGGAAACAATCTTAGTTTTCATTTCATGGGTTGGTTTGGCAGGCACTGCTGTGACCTGTTATATGGCTTGTTAATAACCATTCCACGTACCTGATTCAGTATTGGCCATGAGCCATGCTCCCTAAGGCTGTAATCTTGTTAATGTTCATAGGGCAACTAGGATGGGGCAGAGTCACTATTTGCATGGAGAATGCCCTTGGGAAAACCTGAAGTGCTGAAGGAAGGTTGTCTGAATCGATAGGTAGTAGTTTTTCTTTGCAAGTCCATGCTTTATCAGTGGTGGCGCGTAGTTGGCAGGCAATTTCTAAGTTGGTATCTTTTAAATGTCAGACTTTTTTAAACTAGTTGTGGTAATGAGATACCATGGTGACATTTACAAGCAGCAAGAAGCATTAGTCTGGAGATTCTAGCTCTCTCCAGCAAGCAAGAGGTGAACTTTGAAAACCTGCCTCTTCAGAAGTTGCCAGTGAGACCGTGCGTGCTGATACGTTGGTTGCAACACTGATCCGTGTTAAGATGACATGAGCAAGCAATATGTTTTGTGGCTATCAGTTTTCCTTTAGTCACATAAGCAAATTTTAAACCAAAAGCTATAGTTGACAAAATACTGAGAAAGATAATGCAAGTAAATCCCACTACATTTCCATGTGGCACTATAGTTGCTTAGGCAGCACTATGGGAATGTGTCTGTTTCACCCTGCTAGTTTTGGAGGTTTATGTGTGAAACTGAGAAATGAAAGGAAAAACTCACCTGAAAGAGCTGACATGGGTGTCTGTGTTGTCAGCCATCAGAAAGAAAACTGTGGGTATGTCAGAGGACCAAGTAACGTAGAAAGAAATCTAAGTAAAAATGTCTCTACAAAGCCTGAAAAACTTCTCTACAGGCTGAAACTCAGCTATCTGGAGAGACGAGTAGGGGAAACTTGCCTGTTATAAAGAGAATAGGCTTCCAAGAAAACCAAATTAATTTGAGGAATATTTAAGTACTCAGAATTCCTGGAAATAAGGAAATAACAAGACTTTTTTAATTTTTATTCTCTGTATAAATATAAATCACCAGTTATCAACACACAACCCCTGCAGTACGAGATTTTGATCAGTTGACTGTGAATGCACAGTAATAGCAGGTCTCAGTTTTTCTGTAAAGTTGAGCAGAGTGACATCTCTGTGCTTTGCATAACTCTGCCTCAGACCACAGAAATCTGAACTCCTGGGCCCCAGATAGGAAGTTTTAGATTTGCTTTAGAGAGAGGAGATGGCAATGGTTAGGTATGTCAGAATTCCTTTTTAATTAAACTGATTTATTGCGTACTTCGCTTTTTATAGAGATGAATGCTGAACATTCAGACTCACAGGATATGTTCCCTAGACATAACAGTGAGCGAAATTGCAACTTAAAGAATCTCTTGGTGCTTTAGTGATGGTGCATATGTGAAATAAAGAGCGGAAACTGATTCTCATACTTCTTGAGACAATCTAGACTCATATACTGGTATGAAGTTCACTTCATCTCCTGCGACTGTGTTTTATTTCTTTACTTGAAAACATCTGTGTTCATATTACTACAGATAAATGATTTTCTTTCAAAGAGAAGGTGTCTGAACAGTGCAACTTTTTCTTCTTTTTATCTTTTTCTACCACAGCTCTGTTAAAGTTTCCTTAACACACTTCAATGCTGAACAGATATCTGGGCTGCAACCTGTTTGCCCTTTTAAAATGATTACTCCAAAGTTAAATGGCTCTGTAGCATACCTGAAATACATTATTAAATCATGGAAAGCATTGAAGAACGGAACCCTTATGGAAAACATGTAGTTTCTCTATCCTTTTCCTTTGTATTAATTGGTTTCTTCCTCAACAATTTCTGCTGATCATCACAGGGTGCACTTATGTTAATATGTTAGTTCAGAGAGGGAATGCCTTGTTGACGTGAATCTTTCCTTCCCTGCCTCACTTTAGATTGCATTGGAGTTGAATTGTCTGTGAGAAGTAAAACTGAGTTCCTTTTAGAATAAACAAAAAGTAAAGGCATGATACAGGAGCATATTTAAAGCACTCTAGCTGCAAATGGCCAGTAGGATCTGGTTTAAAGTATTTTCCTTTTCTTCCAGAAATAACTGTAGTTCAGCATGGGTTTTTTGCTCCTAGCAAACATCTGTTTTTCTCAGCAGATTTTCCCTGATTCTCCTGCGTAACTTGCTAACTAAAGTATAGCCAAAATTGTGCTGTATTCTCCTCAAACTCTGGAAGATTATTTAAAGTAAGGTGTGAATCCTAAAAATAGGTTTAAATATTTAGCACTTTGGTGCTGTTTTTCAACAGAACAGTTTTTTAATAAATGACAGCCTACAAATTCAGTTTAGACTTTATTGTCAGTAATACACCATACTGCAAAATACAAGTATTCAGCATAGCAGTTTGGTATCTTAGTTTTTAAACCATATGCTTAACATAACCTCTTTAATTCTGTTGTTATCAGGTATGTATGACAGAAGTTTAATAGGGAATTCTGTTAATGTTGACAGGAGTGAAATAGAACTTGGTTCTTCCATAGCTATTTTTTCCAGAGGTTAAAAGAGTAGTAGATATTTTGATCACTAAAATAAATGTGAGGGGCTCAAGCTGTATGAGGGAACACACCTCCGAAGTACAGGATGGGCAATTCCTCAGTGATAGCAACTTTCATGGACCTGTACTTGCGGACTGAATTTCGCTCGCTGGCATTACAGAATCCCAGAGAAAAGCTATCTTGTTTCAAAGCATTTGCTATTTGATTTTATATGGTAGCTTTTCTTCTAAACTAGTAGAATATGGATAGCATAACTGCCACCGTTCCAGAATGGCAAGGGTGCTTTTGAAGAATTGTCAACATTTTTTTGAATGCTTCTTACTGAAGTCAATGAAATAAAACAAATAATATGCTTCTTTCTCTCTGATTCTGCAGATTGCCTTTACGGTGGAAGTAGTTCTTATGTATAATACTCAGCATTTACTGAGGCTTAAGGCTTGCAAATGTCTCTTTGCTGATAAATTAGTAAAATCCATTTACTCTCTGAATTCTCTTCTAATGATTGCAAAGTGCACAATAACTGAGAAAATGCACCCAGAGAAACCTCAGCTTTAATGATGCAAAGAGTGAAGCCAGTTTTGTGTTATTTCTACATGTTCCAGAGGTCTTGTTTGACAGTTTGTTCCTGTATAGCTTGTTACCTGAGATCGCTATATGGCTTTCCTTACAGAAATGATTCCTGGGAATGGAAGAAGAGCTGCAGCGGCCTCTGCATTGATTGCTGTGTGTTAGGTGCTTGGCCTATTATAATGCAATAACACTTGAAGTAGCAAACTCTTTAACATGGTTGAAGCAATGACAAGAAAAGAAAATCTGTTCTGCCAAGTGAGCAAGTGTAAGGTTACCTAGCAGAGAAAGAAACTTCTACACTTACCTGTGAAATACCACAAAATGGAATCTAGACTTATACAACTTCTGCTAGACACATATGGAAAAACTTTTAAAGGAGAAAATCTATATAGTAACTGAAAATTGAGGAAAAGCTGATGTTTGGTGGGCTTTCTGTTTCAGAGAAGCTCTGTGTAAAACAGGGAGATCTGCATGTTAGCGAACTTAAGGTTTAGTCTTGGAGGATACGCTATTTAGAGAGTCAGGTGGGTGTGACCTGGGTGTATTTAGTGTACAAGACTTTTTTAAAGCTAAAGCTATAAAGTGCTTGTGCTTCCTTAAAATGGAGATTTATGGGTATTAAGCTGCGCACAGGGTTTAAGATCATTTTGCTTCAGTAGCCATGTGCCGCGGAAGAAATGACCTGAAAATCAGAGTGTCCTGAGGCGCAGAGTTAGTAGTCGTTGATTCAGAACAGCAAGTGGACCAGGAAGTCTCATGAAATAGTGACAGAGAGAGACAGCATTCTGGAAATGTATCAAGGATGCCAAAGAAAGAGATAATACTTAAGCCTGTCCAAACCAAGCAAGCCTAAAGTCGTGAAGACCAAATATGGAGGGCTGAATCCCAACAGCTTGATGAATGTCTGGACAGCTGTTTCAGACTGCAGTGTGTTTATAACACGGAGCTGGCTGGTGAAGTCCAAAACTCATTCAGTCACAGGATACTCACACTCCAAAACCCAGCAAGACTCCTTCGCAAAATAAATAAATAAATAAATAAATAAAAAATCCTTCAGCAAGAGAGTGCTCTTTGTCAACTAACAGTGCTGCATCTAGTAACCAGGGGATCACCAATGTGATGCTTCTGCAGGACCAGTAGAGTCCAAGTGATTCCTGTCTCTTATTCCCAGCTTCTGGGAAGATCAGCTGCTAGTAATGGAAACAACATAAAGGCATATCCAAGAGGAACAGGAAAAGAAGAAGAAAGAGGACATGTCTTTTCATTTGTTTAAATGCATAAAACAGATTCTCCTCAATTAATGGAAGGGAATTTGGATGAAGTAACTGTACATCATCTGAAGCAGAGTAACCTTTGGTGGAATGCATCATTAGTGTCTTGGCAGCCAGGTCTAGCCTATGATTTCTAGTACAGAGATGCTTTGACAAGTGCTGTATACTTTGACCGTGCAGATTACAAACATGCTAGTGAAATGCTACTGTGCTTTAGCTAGCTATTATAGGAAGGGATGGCTCATCAGATTTTGGGTTCAAGCTAGTGCCTTTTCCTGGCAAATTTGTATAGCTGGTATACTTTGAAGTAAGTTATTTTCTTTAGGTAGTTGGAGCTTTCTATTTCTGTGTGCTATATCAGTTGAATTATGTAGTTTATCTTCTGTTTTATGCTGCTTATCTAACAACTTTCTATTAATTAAAGAACGATCTGTTTAGTGTAATCGTGACACAGATTTAGACATTAAAGTAAAAATACTAAACGGGTCTGGGGGACGTGGTTTGAAAGAGTTGAAATGTTCTGGCCACTAACATCCATTCCCTTTTCCTTTTAGTCACATGGGATGCAAGTTGTTCAATTCAATTGAACAGTTCAGTTTGGTCTTTAATTCAAACTATGAAGGCTGGCACCAATGAGTATAGAAAGAAGTACTTTTGACCTTGTATCGTGGGGGCAAATTTAACTTTTCATGGCGTATACAAAGAAGATTTTAATAATTATGTCGCACAGTTGGGATAAAAAAGACAGAGGCATTAACATTCTGCTTTTATATTTCGTGTCTTTTCCTTTCAGAACTGCTACTGTAGTACTGGAACAGAATAATTATTCATTTCCAAGTCTGGCACCTAAAGCAGTAAAGAATAAGATTGTGTCTCCATGTGAAATGCAGCAGTCAGCATTTCTTACACAGATGAAAAAAGGAAAGATGTCAGGAAATGAGGACACGCCAAACTCTGGATCATACATTCTGCACATACTCTAAGGGACACTTCGTGGTTTATCGTTGACTACAAAATAGCTTTTGAATAGCCCTTTATGTATGTACAGAAGGTATTCTGTTTGTTTGTTTTGTGTAAGAGAGGAAGACATGATGTTTTCTACTCTTATGATATAGAAAAAAATGAATATGAATATTTTCTTTCAAAATTCAAATAGAGCTCCACAAATGTCAGAAATCTACTACGGTATGATTTTGCACTCTCAATCTATGTCTGTATTTTGTTTTTAAAGAAAAAAAAATGAGTATGTGTTTTACGTATAGTGACTGTGGAGATAACTTCATATATATTTTCTGTTGCTTGTGAGAATGAGAAGATATATGCACACACAATAGGGATAGCATTGAATAAGAACTGAACATGTCTTAAGGAACAGTAACAAAAAGAGAACACTTTCCTTAACTTCAAAATAGAAATCATTGGTACATTGCTTTCCTTCAAAAAGAAAACAGAAAAAAAACACCTGTGAATTGTTAATTGCCTCAGACATATAAACACCCAGTCTGACAAAGACCTGTGTCTAATTTTATGTATGAGAATAGCTCAGTTAATGTCTTTGGAGCTAAATGTGTATCAAACAGTGCCTGTGGATATAGTACTGAAAACACTGGACACCACACTGTTTTAAGCAAAAATAACATTTTATTTTTTAAACACTTGAAAAATCAGCGCTCGAATATCTTGTATTATTTTACACAAGAGAAGAGGAAAATACATTAGTAGAACAGCTTTATCCAAAAATTTACTTGCTACAAGTTTGCAATTGCATCAAACAACATTTTATTTAAAAATAGCAAATTAGTAAATATTAGTTGTTGGTTTTAACATATTAGATCAATGTTTAAATGTTAGGTTTTATAAATCATTCTTTTCTAGAAGATTATGTTTATGGAGGTTGAGAATAAATTTGCAACTCTACCTGTGCTTTTTCCCTGTCTATGAGCTCATATCTAAAAGTCTGTGGTTCTGTGGCAATGAAAAGCTGAATTGGGCTGTTCTGTTTGGGCTGCTTTTCTCCGAGGAACATGTTTATGAAGTTCTTCAAGTTATCTCCCTGATCTCAATGTTATATAAGTCTGTCTGGATTTCCTCTGAGATCACAGCTTTCATCCTGTTATAATTCTCTTTGTCACTAATAGAAAAAGAAATTTGAGCAGACATGCTTGAATGGAAAAGAAGCAAACCGTTGGTGTTATAGCTGTTGGTTGCTCCTGGAGTACTCACTGCATCTTTTCGTTTAATTTGTGTAATATGTGTAATTAAACAATAACAAAGTGACAGAACTGTGTTTGTAGATTCAGTAGTAAGACATACCTTGTTCTGCATCTCTGTAAGTCAAGTGATAAACAATCTGGTAGTGCATTCTCTGTGGGACTGACAGTCTCTAAATGCCTCAGCAGTTACTTGTGGAGCTCATCACATTTTACTTGTAAAAAGGAAGCTGTTCAATTTTGCTGCAGAAATCTTAGAATGCTCTTGGCATTCCCTGTGTTTGGCTATGAAATTCTGACTAAGAATAGGACCAAAATGTTTTGCTGATTCCCACTGGGTCTGAGTCCTGTGGTATGGGTGGTTTTTCCTTTGACTTCAGAGTTCCTGTGCAGGCAGGGGGAATTCAGATGAAATATCAGCAGTTAATTCAGTGGCATACGGCATTCTACAACCTGAGATTTAACAGAATTTAAAAGGATTGGTGCTGCGACCGGTGTTATATGACATCTTTGTAGGCGACATGGACAGTGGGATCAAGTGCACTCTCAGCAAGTTTGCATATGACATGAAGCTGAATGGTGCAGCTGACATGGTAGAAGGAAGGAATGCCATCCTGAGTGACTTGGACAGGCCTGAGAGGTGGTCCATGCCAACCTCATGAAGTTCATCAAGGCCAAGTGCAAGGTCCTGCACCTGGGTCAGGGCAATTCCAAGCACAGATACAGGTTGAGCAAAGAATGGCTTGAGAGCAGCCCTGAGGAGAAGGACTTAGGAGTGTTGGTAATGAAAGATTCAGTCTGAGCTGGAAATGTGTGCTTGCAGTCCGGAAGGCCAACAGTATCCTCGGATGCATCAAGAGAAGCGTGACAAGCAGGTCAAGGGAGGTGATCTTGCCCCTCTACTCTGCTTTTGTGAGACTCTACCTGGAGTACTGCATCCAGTTCTGGAGCCACCAGCACAAGAAGGAAATCAAGCTGTTGGAGTGAATCCGGAGAAGGGCCACAAAGATGATCAGAGGGCTGAAGCACCTCCCCTATGAGGATGGGCTAAGATTGCTGGGGCTCTTCAGCCTCAAGAAGAGAACGTTCTAGTGGGACCTTATAGGGGCCTTCCAGTACCTGAAGGGGGCCTACTGGAAAGCTGGGGAGAGACTTTTTTTTAAGAGGGTGTGGAGTGACAGGATGAGGGGAAATAGTTTTAAACTGGAAGAGGTTAGATTTAGACTAGATATCAGGAAGCAATTATTTAATGTGGGCTGGTGAGACTCTGGAACAGATTGCCCAGTGAGGTTGTGGATGCCTCTTGCTGGAAGCATTCGAGGCCAGGCTGGATGAGGCTGTGAACAATCTGGTCTGTAGGAGGTGTCCCTGCCTATAGCAGGGGGTTGGAACTAGATGGTCTTACAGGTCCCTTCCAGCCCAAACCATTTTATAATTCTATGCATTCTTTCTTTGAGTGTTTTGTTGTTGGTTTTCTGGTTTTTTTTTTTGTTTTGTTGAAAACATATCACCTGATTTTTCTCTATCTGCAGACTACACAGCAACTGTATGAGACAAATTTTTAAGAACGATGTGTTTTATGGAAGTTGAGTTATTAAAGCTTAGGTGTCCTTTTAAGAACTTGATTTACAAACATCTGGGTATGCACGCTTCTGCGTGATGACACTGGAAAACAGAACTCTACTCCTGAGGACCAGTGACTTCAGGGTTAAATTATGTCTTTTCAGCAGAGAGGAAGAGTGAGCTCATAAAGGCTGGAGGCCATTTGAAAAATTTGGGCTGAACAACAGGAACAGTTTTCACATATGCAGGAGCTAGGCTCACGTACCACACTGTGTGCAGTTTGGGTAAGCTATACATGCATGTGTGGGCAGTCTGTTTACATAAATAATACATTTTTGTATGTGACAACCTGTAGAATAAGAAGTAGAGCCTAAACTGAAGAAATGTTAAAAATAGACTCAAGACCAAGCCTTCCTACTTCCCTGTGCAGCTGTTTTTATTCCCTCAAACTACTTAAAGGAAACTGATAACTTAGCTGAAGTCCAGGCAGTGCAGTTATTAGTGTCATCTGTACACAAGAGATAACAGTGACGTAATCTTAGTGCAAAAGAAAAAAAAAAAAAAAAAAAGCACTTGTTTCTTGCAGTTTTTTCCTGAGGAAATGCATCTGGCTTGTTATGACTGTAATGCACCTATGAACTTCACCTCTTAGAAATTCTTTACTATCTTTTTGGTTTTGCAAGCTATGATATATTGAGAACTACAAAAAACAGGAATTCTGCATGTCGAACAGATTTTTCAATAGGAAAGCGTAAGTTGAACGTGATATTATTAATAGAGGTTAAAAATGGGAAAAATTAAGATATCTTTGGTGTTCTATGTCTGTAATGCATCTAACAACGGTCCTCTTCCAAGTCTCAGACCTAACATGTTAGTGGTTTGTTTGCTTTTTT
>JAOWBP010002392.1:14267405-14278464 GCA_028571105.1 Tragopan temminckii
GGGTTTTCTTTGCCCCAACAAACAAGGTGATTGTGTTTGACTGTAGAACTGCTTATCCAGTTGTCAGAGCTCTTTTCCTGGTTTTAATTTGACTTCTCTGGGTGCACATCTTCACATTTTGAACTTGGTTTTGAGTAAATAAAAGAAGATGATGGGAGATTTTTCCAGGTGCTTTTGAAGGATTTAGTCTGGAGACGTAGCCCTGCACTATCGCCCCAGACAGGTGACTTCTTCACCTGCATGCATTTCCAAGAAGTGCCTGTGCTGCATGGAAGGGCTGCTCAGACAGCTCTTAGGGTCAGATCAGTGCTTTACACCAACCCTACACAAACTATAGCTGAAATGAAGGAGTGATAAAAAGGATTGAAGGAGGTGAGAACTAGCAAGCTAGTTCTAGCAAGCTCTAATCAGGAGCTCATCCAAATAAGGATTAACTATTAAAGTTGGGTGGGATTTAGCTTGGTTTTGCAGAACTACTTGAGGTTGGAAGATTTTGGAAAACATTGGTTTTTCTTCCTTAGAATATTAGCTTGGGGTTATTAAAAAAAAAAAAAAGTAAATTGGTAAGTTTCTAGAAGAAAAGAAGTACAGTTCACCCAAAAAAGCATGTATTACTACTGGTAAAGTAGACAAGTAGCAACAAATGTGATGTTGATCATAAGAATTTTGCTCTACTGTTTTCTCATTCTCTCTCTGACAGCTTTATGTAATACTGTTACATTTTTATAATCATCTTTATTTTTACTCTGTTTTCAGTCTTTGATCTCCCTTCATGTGCCTTGTTTTTCACACTTCACCAAATATGCTATGAAGTAAATAATCTGAGTTGAAATTCTGAAATAAGTACTGCTGACTGATCTGTTAGTAATTATAATACTTTTTTGTAGTATCTTTACATACATAAATGTCTGAAATAGAGCTCTGTCTAGGGTAGCTTGCTAAGTCAACAGTTCTGTATTTTCTTAAAAACAACGACAACAAAAACAACAAACGTGTATTTTTATCTGTTCCATAGATCAAGGTCTAAGAAAATGAAGTAGGGGAAAAGAAAAATATTGCCCTTTTGTAATTAAAAGCCTCCTAAATAGGAATAACTGCTTCTTGAGTAAATTATATGCCAAAAAACAGTGAAATTTTGGAAGTATTTTCAAGTATTGTCAGAAGTAGTACATCAAATAACATACCACTTCTGTTTCATTACTCTTCCTTTTTTCTTTGCCTAGTGCTGTTGTTTGTCCTTTTATTGAGGCAAATTTTACTGGGCAAATTCAGATACGGGTTCATGTATGTTCATTCTATTACTATACACATGTGGGAAAAATTAAGTTAGTAATCAGAAAGAATGTGACCAGAAGAGAATTTATATTGTACAGCCAGCATCTCCAAGGTTTGTTGTCTTTCAAGCTTTCATGAGAACAATTTCTGACACTCAGGTCCTTTTTCTCCACTTCTGTTTTAGGAATTTGACATATTTGAACTTACATATTTGAACTTAAAGGCACTTGCCTAATGGGTTTTACCTTTGTTTAATCTTTGCTCATCTACAGTAGAATTACTGATCAGTCTTACTGTGCTAATTTCTGTATGGTGATATATTATTACTTCATCAGTAGTATTTCTGATGCACTGTGCTGCTACTGGTGTTATGGAGGGTAAGCAAATTTTTTTTTTTTTGCCTAAAAATTACAAGGTAAACATTTCAGGGCTACTTGTTTGAAGCCCTCAAATATTTTGCTAGCTATTTTTCTTTCTTAGAGATCCCACAGATAGAAAACAATTAAATAGACTATTCTGAGCTCATTGAACAGCTGCCTTCTAATTGAAAAGTTGCAATTTTAATCAACACTTAGTTGGAATCCTGTTGCCAAACGTCTGTTTCCCTTCAGTCAATAGCACCTCTTGACCCTCCATTTCCTCCTTTGCATTGAACTCAATAGTTTCTTGGCTGAAAGTTCTGCACTGCGCTCCCTCATCTTGTGAGGTGAGGACTGGCACCCAGAAATAGGATTTTTTCAGTTCTGAAATTGGGTTTTCATACTGTGCTTTAATAGCCTGTGAGCTCAGGCATCTTGGATTCATTATGAGCATCACTTGGTATTGTGTTGCTGGAGTAACCTGAACAATGATACTTGTTTGGGTTGGAATAGTGCTGCCAGGAAAATGTTTTGATGTGAAAAAATGAACTTTTTTTTTTAAATTGAACTCAGGAGCCTAAATATTTATAAGGTAATAGAAACTGCGCTACCAATAACGCTATTTATCTACATAAGTACATAAACATTGAGATCTTGTTTTCTGCCTTGTGACTGCAAGGTGATCTGAAAAGAAGCCTCAAAGCCCAAGCACTAAGAATGTATTATTCTGAAGATTTAAGTTCTTCAGAGGAAGAAAAAAGTGTTCTACTTTTGTGAGATGAAAGAAGAGTCAATTGTTACTATTTAGGAGTGAAATATTATCAAAACAGAAGTAAGTTTACCAGCATGGCTGCTGTTCTGGAGTATATGCGTTTTCTTATATATTTCAGTGGGGGGGAGAAGGGAGGGGGAGAGTATGTACGTATATATTATTTACAGTATTTTAAAACCTTGCAGCTTAAAGAACCCTGCTTTTCTCATTACCTCTTTTTTTTGTCTTCTGACTTGATTCTTTCCTACATACTAAGCGTAAACTTAAAGCCACCAAAAGTATATAGCTTACATCCCTCAGTCTAAGTAGTGCTGTACATTGTTGAGCTGTGTCTGATCTGACATCTACATTTTAGACAAAAGGCCAAAATAATGTATTTGAAGCAATGAGCAGAAGATGTCAGAGTTGTGCGCCTCGGTGCTGCAGTCAGTCCCTGGATATCTCAGTGTGTTCTCAGAGATTCCATTTTCTGAAATTATAGGTCACATTTGAACATCTTATCCGTGGAATAGAATTGAACAAAAAATGGCTCCAGACATACTTCAGGATTTTGTACTTCTGTCTAAGTACAAACAAGAGGAATAGTATTGGGAGAGGCTTGGGGAAGGGTTTGAGATTTTTTTGTATCATTTATTTACATCTGGCAATTTGTTAGTTTTTGTCCCTTTCCAGGTAATGTGTTGCAGCAACTATAATTGATGTCTGAAAGAAGGACTGAAGAGGCTTGCAGTTGGAAAGTACTTCTAGGCTTTGTAACGTGTCACATCACTTCAGAGAAATGAAAGAAACATAAGGATTATGAAATATAGTTCTGTGATTTAGATGTACCCTCATGCTGTCACTGCTAAACTAATATTACTTTAAATGCAAACATCTTGCCAGTATCCATTGCTTTAACTCAGTGACTGGGATCTTAGGTAAGAAAGGGCTTTTTACCCCACATGTTGTTTGGGATGGATCCCGAAGTGCTGTCACAAGCACTGCTGAAAACGTAACCTTACATGATTTTTATGTGGCAGTTACTTAACAGTGCAGGTAATGCTGTGCAGCACTTTGGAAGAAACACAGCATTCCTTGTTTTTCGGTTGAATGGATTGCTAGATGAGGGATGGTGTGTAAACAGTGGGTGTAAGGCAGTTGTAGCACTAGGATTTGAACAGAGCAATGTAGAAGGGTGTGGCTTTTGGAGTGATGACAGAGGGTCAGAACTTAGTGCTTAGTTCATGACTAGGCTTGCTGGGATAGTTGGTTAGTGATGAAGTTGCACTTCGATTGGAAAGATTTACCTGGGTTGATAGGCTATTCAGAATCACAGAACACCTGTTGTATCTGAGGAGGGGACTTACACATCCTGATCATCATAGCTTTTGGACAGGCACGTGTTTCTTTACAAGACTGCTAGTACTGAGTGTACCGAACTGCACTTGGATTATAAGTCTCAAAAACATAACGTCAGCCTGTGAACGCTACCTTGGGAGATGCTGAAATCGACTTCAGTTACCTGTAGTGAAATTGACAATAGAAGTTCATACACTCCTATGGTAGAATGATGCTGTAATGGGGAGGCTAGGGTGCTAAAATGGCACTTAGGTCCAGTGATTTAAAAAAGAGTAAGATGGCCTGTTGGAATGGTGATGTCTCTCTCTGTGGTCTCGTGTCCTTTGAGATTATAAAACTCTAATGTGTGCCACATGTGAGAAAAGCGATGACAGAAGGGAGCTTGTGTTGAACTGCTGTGGCAGTGTGCTGCAAAGGCTGCTCGCTGCGTGCATCAGGTACTGAGCAATTGAGCAGCAGTGTTGTAAAGCTGCAGAGATCGTATGGATCCACGCATCATTCAGCACCTGCAATTGGCTAGCTGTCAAATAACATTATTTTTTTCAGTAGTGTGAGTATTGACAAGTAAAAGGCAGTTGCTTTTTCTCTTTTGATCTTGAATGAGATTATTGCTTAATAGTATACTATTATGCACAAAGATAAAGACGATGGGTGGGCCAGTCCTCTAGCAGGAGAAACATGAGAAGGGGAATTTGGCTTGATAAAATGATATTTTAGGCTGTGTTTGTGTACGTTCTGTGTTCTCAATGATAAGATGGGAAGATATGTGCACAGACAACTCTTCCTATGCCCAGTATAATGGAAAACTGCTGTCAATCTGTTTGCATTTTCTTTGTGTTGGAATTCTGATCTAGACATGCGGAGTCATGTCTAAATGACATGAAGCCTTCTTGGAAGCAGCTGTGGGCCAGGCACTAAATGAGAAGGCTGTGAGCATCTATATTTTCTCTTAAGACTGCAGCTCTGTCTGACAGTTGGCAGCAGCACCTACTTTGTCTCAGTGAGCTGAGAAGGGATATAGGCATCTGGAAATGCCAGTGTTAAGCAGGAGCGACAGCCAGACATGCATCCATGCCAGAGGTGTTTTGCTCTGTTGCGCTGCATGGTGTAATGATGGAGCAGGAGTGTATTTACAGTGGGAGAACTGCTTTCAGACGTGGGGTGATCTGAGTCTTTGAAGTGTTCAGAAGCTGCAGCAGCAGGTAATTCCGCAGGGACACAGCTGGGTGCTTTGCAGGTGGCTTTACAGCAGCCTTGTGCATGATACATAATAGCTAAGCCTTCTCTGCTCATGCTGAGTAGTGTATTAGTTGTGGGGTAGAATTCCCTGAGGGTGTTAGAATTGTTTTATTAGTTCAAATGAATTTTCTGGTTTGATGGTCTTTCTTGGACTCAAAACGTTTTTGACAGATCATTTAGCAAATTGATACAGTTAGAATTGATGTCTTTTTTCTTTTTTTTTCCCCTTTTGGGAAATGTGTGCTCTTGACAAATGCTGAAGAAGGATTCACAGTCCTTGATTGCTTTCTTTTACTGTCAGGAGGTGCATGTGTTTTATACACCCTGTAGCGGTATTATAAAAACAGAGGTTTTACAGTGTAAGCCGTATATAATACCCTGGAAGTCTCCTTTCTAGTACCATCGGTGTGTTAGAGCTTTGCCTTTCTTGCTGTGAATTGTATCTCATTAAGTTGTTTGAGGGTTTGGGAGTTTCTTTGTCTTTAAGTGAATAAAACTGATGGGAAAACCGAGTCGTGTTTAGAGGTGTAAGCCTCATCTCTTTATTCTTGGTGATGAACACCTAACCCATCTGAAAAGATCTGAATTAGAAGAATCGAGATGAGCTTCGTGTATCTCCTAGAGCAGTGATGCTAGCTAGGCTACTGTGTTCATCCTTAACTTTCCCAATCATGTGAAAAGATAGACACTTAATAAGAGACCTTTTGTACTTAATTTCTTATGATGATAGCTTTGCATCGTTCGGATATGTTTATTTAGCTCTGTGCTTTGTGGCTGACTATTTTTCATATTCACTGTTACTCACACAGCTTTTGGTGGTGTTGGTTCTCTCTAACATCTCATTTATCTTCCATCTGTTGTAGAACTTGTTTTCCCCATGAGGTATGCTGTTACCTTACCAAGGTTTTACATCTTCAAACTTCCAGCAGTTGAGACTTCTATGGTTTCTGCTGCTGTTTTGTTATTTTACTAAAACAGGGTTTAACTCTGTCTCGAGCCTTAGAGGTTTTTCTAGCCTTGGTGATCCTAGAGTTCAGAAAGCTGCTGATGAATAATAGTCACTTCTTTTTATTAACTGCATGAGGATAAACTTGCTGAAAAGTGTCTGGAATCTTTCTAAAATACTCAATTAAGTTAATGTGCTTTTATAGTACAGAAGAGCTGTTCTGAATCCTGTGTTTTGACCACAGCGAATTCTTCCTTCCATATAATCCAGGAATGGTTCTTACTTCATGTACGTAGACACAAATATCAGATCATTAATCACTGAAGTAGCGGTAATTGCCATTTAACTTTGCCTTTTAGTGAGGTCTCTCTTCTGGGTTACTTACCAGAATATGCACATAACGCTGCTAAGTCAAACCACATCCTCCATTTTCTTCCTGCACTTCTGTTGATACCTTTGGAGCGGGTGCGTTGCTCCTTGATGGAAGCAGCTTTGGGTAGTTCAGTGTTGTGTCTTGGCACTGTAAAGGGCATTGATATTTTGCTTTAAGTGTAGCAGAAGCAGAGCTGAAGCTTTTCTTCAAGATTTCGTAAGTAGTTAAATTTCATACTGTCACAGACCAAATATTTTTCTGTGATTTGACTGACTCCTTTAATTTCATGTGCTTTTTTTTTTGTCCAGTGGTAGTTATGTGAATCTGTGAATGCATGCCTTATAACTGGGCTTTGTTTATTCAGTGAGTAAATGTTTTCCCTATTGAAGTGAAGTTTTTGCCAAGGGTTACCTGTTAGCTACAGTTACACGGCTCAGCCAGTAGTAAAATTTCAGTCCCATGAGAAATTCTTCCACCTTTTCCTGATAGTATTATGTATGGTCAGTTTACACTGCTCAGAAAATACAACGGTCTCTTTAGTAAGTTGCTAAAATACCTCATTTTCACTGTGCATTCACCAGTGTTATGTTCAGGGAAACAGCTATTGCAGAACTGTGTAAAAAAAACAAAAAAAAACAAAAAAAAACCAAAAAACAAAAAAACCTAACCCACTTTCTTCCCTTTCTTAGTGTAGGAAGTTAGTGATGTGGAAAAAATACTCATTATAATAAATGTCCTGAGGAGGACTGGCTGCATTTGAGTTGTCCCTTCATAGAATCATAGAATGGCTTAGGTTGAAAGGGATCTCAAGGATCATGAATCTCCGACCGCCCTGCCACAGGCGGGGCCACCAGTCCCTACATTTAATAGTAGACCAGGCTGCCCAGGGCCCCATCCAACCTGGCCTCGAACATCTTTAGGGACAGGGCATGCACAACCTCTCTGGGCAGCCTGTTCCAGCACCTCACCACTCCCTCTGTAAAGAACTTCCCCCTGGTATCTAACCTGAATCTTCCCTCCTTTGACTGAAAACCATTTCCCCTTATCCTGCTATCATCTACCCTTGTAAAGAGTTAACTCACCTCCATATGCCCTTTACATATGGAAGTTTTACGTAGTGTGCTTTCATGTAGCTCCAAAAAACAACAACAACAAAAAAAAACACACAAAAGTTCTGTACATTCAGAAGTGGTAACATTTGACTCTTCGCATTGCATCCAATAGTTAATTAATCCAGTGCTCTAACCCACGTGTATTGTGTCCAAAATCAGAAATAGACATTTAAGACTCTGTTTTGATGTCTGTCATCAGGTGACCCAGTAAAGAAATAGAGATGGCAGTTCCGTAGCCGTTATTTTATTTCTCACCATTGCAGTTTCTGTATGGCATGAAAGCTGTGTGCATTTCCTGGGAAATTTCCTGGGAATCACAGTGCTGAAGCTTCTGTATTTTTTTTAATAACTGTAAAACAGAAGCACTTAGGAAAAGTGATTGCGGCACTTCAGAAACCTTCCAAACCATCAGCTTTTGTTTTGAAACACTAACGTTTATTTAAACAAGTTTTTGTGTATGTGTTCTGACCTCAGAAAATAAGTTTTTGTAGGGGGTTGCTGATTCAGTGTTGACCATTATGCAAATTCTGTGAAACAGGTGTTATTCACTGCTCAGTTTTGGAGGGGATTTTAATGGGGCGGATTCTTTAATGTATTACTAACTGAACGAGGACAAAAGCTATGCTGACAAAAGCACAACTACAACATCATGAATTCTTCTGATGACTTAATGGTGTATTTCAAGTGAAACTCTTGGGGAGAGAGCTCATCCCATCCTGAGCAGTCCATCTTTTGAAGAGGTCTTGCTGATCTCTGAGATGAGTCTGCAGGGTGATGTGATGCTGCTTTTATGAGCTGCAAACTTAACCTCCTACTCAGTGTTTCTGCGCACAGGCAGAGAAGAGATGAGCAGTGTAGGAAGGCTTTTGAATTGATGCTGCTTTATTTGTCTGCTATTAATACCCAGAGTTGCCAAGTTCAGCCTTCAGAGTTCCCCATGTAGTTCCTGGCTTCCCACTCATCGTAGGCATTGTTACAAGTCCTTAATTTCTTCACCCAAGAAGAATTTATTGGCGCTTTTTTTTTTTTTTTTTGCTACTGCTGTGTAATTGGCAGTGGAAAATACCTGCTGTACCTATAAATCTTGCTAAATTAAAATGAGTTGATTTTCACAGTTACAAATAGACTCTGGTGTCTGCCTTGTCAGTGGAATGTAGTTTTTTCCTTTCCTCCTGTTACAATATTTGTGAAAGCTGACAGAGACTCTGTCACAGAATTTCAAGGCAAAAAGGTATAATTTGTTTGGAACGTAATGAATAATTCTGCAGACAAAAATTGTCCAACCACACTGAGAGATTGGCTTAGAAGGAGAGAGAGCAGCTTGTTTTTGGTGGCTATACTGACTTGGCATGTCAATTTATATTTTGAAAAGCCTTGCTCTGGTAGAGCTGGATAACCGGTATAGGTAATTAGAATGTGAATACATTAAACTCAAAGATTACGTCTCAAGCTATGAGCAGACCACATCATTAGGTATTATTAGCCTGCAGAAAGTGCATTATTGATGCTCAGAAGCAAGCATGATACAAGGTGGCTGTGTTCAAATGCTGGGTGGAAGGCTGTAAGTAGAGTGCAGCCAATACATACATCAGTAGAGATATTATAACAGAGAATTAACAACAGTAGTTGAAGACTGAGCAGCTTCTATTTTCTGGTTCATTTTGAAAGAGTCTTTTTCAGGTTTGTCCTAGAAGCCCAGCTCTGGTTTATCTTACTCATAAGATCCTACTGGAGTAAATAGGCCTAGTTGGGTGTGCTGAAAGCAAGAAAGCTGGCAGCAATGTCTGCAAGTGATCTTTTCTGTTTTCTAGGTCTGTCCACCTGGTCCCAGCATTCCAGATCTCACCATCGGAGGTCTTCATGTTCCAGACAAGAAGATAGAAAACCTTCTGAGGTATTTCTGGAATATGATTGCCATTTTGTTGCATCTACTAAATACG
This sequence comes from Tragopan temminckii, assembly GCA_028571105.1. Classification (NCBI taxonomy): domain Eukaryota; kingdom Metazoa; phylum Chordata; class Aves; order Galliformes; family Phasianidae; genus Tragopan; species Tragopan temminckii. The sequence goes on from JAOWBP010002392.1 coordinate 14,276,760, forward strand.
AAGTGCAAGTGTGTTCTGGACATGGATCCTTGTCTTCTGAATTGTGCTTTATTTTCTTGCTGCTCCATTTCAACTGGCACTTAGTGCCCCCTCCTTTGCCTTTTTATTTCTGGCCAGGAGATCACTGAGCTCAGCTGCCAGCACTAGTTTTTGTCAGGGAATTTTGGCGTAGTCTGACATTCATTCAGCATAGCTGTAGAGTCCTCTAGGCATCAGAATTGACAGTGAAAGTTTATCTTAGGTGCGCTTATTTTATAGTTGGTATCGGGTCTTGATATGTGATCTTTGTTAACGTGCTTGTCAAATCTGCTTTCTGATAGTTTTGTCTTCCATCATGCTTTTAGGAAGTCGGATCAAGGGAGATAAAAATGATTTTAAGCTTTCTCAGATAGATCAACCGTTAGTAACACATAAATGGGATCCAATTCGTGCTGTGTCTCCCTATCTTCAGGCAAATACTGCATTGCAAACTCTGCAGAGGCTGTAAGGAAAGCATTAGATTTAGGAGAGAGGATTTCTCGATTCAACTTACTTGCCTGATAACAGGTGCTTTTGATTCATTAGCAAGTGGTTGGTGTAAAGAAACATGCTCTGTTAATCTCCCTGCAACAGTCTAGCAAACTCCAGAAGAGATTTCAGAGCAAGAATCTCCTTCATTCCTCAATGTGTTATTTGGCTTTTGATCTTCATTTTATTTTGATTTTGATTTGATTTTTCTTTGATTTTTTTTTTTATTTTTTTATTGCCGACTGTTAACAGCTTCTTTATTTTTTGTGAATGTGCAGAGCTCTGGAAATTCACCAGAGCTGTCATTTGGCTTGTTTTCCTTAATTATCTTTTGTACATAAGCTTAGACTCATTTTTGAGAACTAATCCACGAAACACTATCAAGAAATAATTTCAGATAACCAGAGATCTTGCTGTTGGTTTTGTGTGTCTGTAATCCTGTTTCTTCTCTCCCTTTCCTTGTGTTTCTTGTGATTATCTTTCCAGTTTTGTGCTGTTTTCTCTTAGTCTGGATGGATTTTCATATACTTCTTTCATATACTTTTTCATATATTAGCTCAGTTTCACAGCCGTTTCACCCTCTCTTCCCCTGCTTTGCCACAGCACACTATTTTAATGGTAAGTGTGCTGGCAGAAAGGTGATGCTTGCTAAACTCCCTGGGTGAAATCGTCTCACTGAAGTTGATGGCAAAATTCCCACTGACTTTAGTATGGCCAGAATTTCACCCTTAAGCTTTGAAGTGTTCTGTGCTGCTGAGAGCCAAGCACTTGCGTGAGCTCTGCTTTGCTCCAGGCAGTCTGATTTCATCAGAAATTAGAGCAGAAAGAATGGTGTTACAGGGCCACTGGCTTGGGAAGGAGATTCTTGGCTGTCAAGTGCTGTGTTAGCATCCTTCTTGAGAGAGCTTTGTGGGAAGTTTATCTGAGAGCTCGGGTTGCTTTGCCTCTTGGATTGAGCAAGTTTTGCACCCCGTTTTATATTTTTTACTCTTGCTTTCATTTGACGGTGTTAATTCAAATAACTTGGAAGTGCAGGATCCCCTGACCAGCTGTGCATGCTCGTTACGTGAGACTGCTAGCTTTGCAGATTATTTTTCATTTCTTGATTACAGCCTCATAGGACTTGTGTTTTAAACAATCAATTTACATCATTACCTGCACTTACCTCCTCCTTCATACAGTAATATTAGTCTTTACT
>JAOWBP010002392.1:14291849-14303202 GCA_028571105.1 Tragopan temminckii
TGCTGGGAAGACTTTAATTAAAAGCATCAAACTGGCCTGGAGCCAGCACGTTGTTTTTTTCCCCTCTCTCTCATGCTGACACAGTCAAAGGGGGAATGTTTTGCTTTGTGTAATACTGTTCTCAGAAAGTGGCTCTAGTCAAGGTAGGAACACTCCTCTTGTGGATTTGCTGATTATCGAATGCGGGGATTGGGCTAGGGAGGGATTCACCACCCCTGTCCTACTGGGCCACTTGGTTGTTGCCTGGCCTGAAAGCACTAAATTGCAAACCTAATTATAAAAGAGCCAAAAAGTACAGGCTGCTTAGAAGCAGAGGCTGGTAACAGGGTTGATTCTTTCAAAGCAGTCCTGTTTGCTTAAATAGTTTTAGACAGTGTGGCTTCCTACATTTATATTTGATGAGTTTTAATCTAATTTCTGCAGTGTTCAGTGAAGAACTGCAGAACAGCCTTTCACGTCACTTGCGCATTTGACCGTGGCTTGGAGATGAAGACCATACTGGCAGAGAACGATGAGGTGAAATTTAAGTCATACTGTCCCAAGCACAGTTCCACCAAGAGAGCAGATGATGAGACCTTCTGTGACCGCCTGTGTCAAGAAAATGGAAATGGGATTCAGGACAGCTCTCTTCCTGCCCACATGGACCGTTTCCACAGCATGGATCAAAACCAGGAGGAAGCCCACAGAGTCAGTCTCCGCAAGCAGAAGCTCCAGCAGCTGGAGGATGAGTTCTATACTTTTGTGGAATCTCTCGAAGTGGCTAAAGCATTGCGGCTGCCTGAGGAGCTGGTGGGATTCCTTTACCAGTACTGGAAGCTGAAAAGAAAAGCCAACTTCAATAAGCCATTGATTACCCCAAAGAAGGATGAGGAGGATAATCTGGCCAAACGAGAGCAGGATGTTCTATTCAGAAGACTACAGCTCTTCACACATCTACGGCAAGATCTGGAGCGGGTAAGCTCTGCACTGCCTGTGGTTGTGTAACGTGCACTGGGCTTCATAGCTGAGTTTCTAAACTATGTGCCCAGTTATTGCCATTGCATGCAGGCACTGCATGCTGTGTTCTAACTGAAAGTTTTATTGTCAGCCTGTTAAAAGACAGTTATCACTAAATTTCGGGTTATGCCAAGTGCCATTTTCGAACAGAGGATTAGCTCAAAGGGCTCTTAGTTTGCAGTATAGAGTATCCTTGTAACTGGATTGTGCACTTAAGCTTTTTTTTTTAAACTGATTAAGGCCAGTGGCTGTGGAATGTACCACAACCACCACATGGAACCTTTTCAGTCATCAAGGGCTTTCTCTGCTCCTTGCTGTCCAAGGAGGAAAGTATATGAAGCTTACCTTGACTTTGGGCCAGTCTGTTTTTTGTTTGCACAGCATTGAGAGATGCTTCTGTTCAGTGTGTTCAAGATTTATCTTCCCTTGGATCTGTTAAATAAATTAAGTTTATCAGTAGGTTCTCTGGATCTTAAATTATTATGTGAGTATGCTTTCTGTTTTTAAAGTGTGGTGTCAAAACAGGATATGTTATTCTGGCACTGATTTTATATTTTACTACATTGTTGTTCTCACTGATAGATACATATGTGTCACTTCCCACCCAAGAAAGAGTGATCAGATTGGTGAATCCCTCCAGTTAGATTAAGGTCCATACACAAGGAAAAACAATCAACTTTAATAAGAGATTGCTATAAAACAGTTATCCTATATATGTTGGCCCTCCTACAGTTCTGTCTACCTAAAATGCAGTTCTACAGGAAATTCAAGTAAGCCTTGCACTGCTTAACACCTTTGAAAGAAAGAAAGCGACAGAGATTAAAAGAGAGAGAGAGAACATCCATCGTGGGTCCAACACCAGGCCTGGCTATGGAGGTGTTCTGTGTGACAAAGAAAACAAGCAGCAGCAGCAAGGAATGGGGATAGCAGCAGCAAGAGAGCAGCTGCCCTCAGCAACCCCTATTTATAATATCAAAGAAAAAAGGGAAGGAACATTTTTCCACACCACAGCCCCATTTTGGAATTGTAGTTGAATCCAGTACAAGGTTGGTTGGAAGACAAGACCTCAGCCACATCTTGACTGAGATGAATGGACACCAGCCAAAACAACGGAGGTGACACTAGACTTCTTTCTGTGACTTGATTGTTTCTCAGACATTGTTCTGGACCTTTCCAGGAGGTTGAGACATCAGTCAAAAGAAGAAACACCTAGCCTCCTCCCTGTGGCTTTACTGCCTCTCGAGTGTGGGCTCGTAATAAGAGTCACTTGGGGCTCATCCCTTATAACATCCAGGAGAACTTGGTCGCTTAAAAATAAATAAACAAATTGGTTCCTAAGTGTTTTTGATCCTCTTCAGGAAAATGCCTGTTAGACTTTATTATGAATGACATCAGTGACAGTGTCATCCATCCAGAAACATTTTTAAGTGGTGTCATCTAGTTCTCCTAATAATTAGTAATTTTGTTGACATAACATGTCTGTTGTTCTGTGGCTGGATCACATAAGGCAAAGAACAAAGGACCGTGGACTGTATCAAGCAGGGTCTCAGGCTAGAGGAGATTTAATTCAAAGCTACAGCATAGTGACAGTGACGTAATATTTGTAATACTGCCTGTGGAAGATCTGGAAATCTAATACAGCAGAACATCAGCAAAAAAACCTCGCACATTGAAATAGACCTGCTCCTTAATCATAGAATAGCTTGGATTGAAAAGGACTTCAAAGGTCAACCAGTGCAGAATGTCTTTGTTGTGGGCAGAATTGCCACCCACCAGCTGAGGCTGCCTGGCCTCAGTGTCCAGCTGGGGTAATCAAGGAGAAAACTACCTGTACTCCTGATACCTTCAACATCCTTCCAAGGGACATAAAGTCTCGTAATATTTTGTAATTTCCCAGTTACAGCCTCCTGTGACCCAGGTTGAGAAAGCAGGAGCACATAGTAGTCCTCTAGCTTTGAGAGTCCTGGTCTGTTCCTAGTAGTCAGTGGCTGGACTAACATGGTTGTCCCTTTCACGGTTTGAACTGTTACTTGCACCCAATCCTCTTTCCATCCCTTTGTATCTGTTGCTTAGGAGCACTTCAAGAGCAAGGAAGTGGCTTCTCCTGTTCCAAGAAGAGACAAGCATCCAATTTCCCTCATCCTGCATGGTTTTTTGCTGTCTGACTTCTCAGGGCTGGAAGTCTGCTTAACTTCTTCCCCTTGTAGGGACTTAAGGCAGGGCTATTGGTCTGCTTGTGTCACTGCACAGTACCACATATCTATCTCTCTCTCTGATTGCTGAATATTTCTCAGCATGGTGATTTCCTCTGGCAACCTGGCCCCCTGCTCATAGAGTTCATCTATCTGGGCACACCTAGAACACCCCCTTCTGGCCCTTGCAGAATCCCTAGATTCTGGAGTCCCCACAACCAAAACTCTGGGCAGCTCTGCTCTGTCACTCCTTGGCAGGTCCATCTGCATGCCCGTGTCAGCCCAGGGCTGTTGTGGCCCTCCAGTCTGGGTTTCCGCTTCAGCTCAGCCATTGCAACAGGTGGTCACCGTGTTTGTTTCAATGGAGTATGGCTCTGCTACTTGAAGACAAGAAGGAACTTTCTCCTTCACAGCCTGTGCTGTCTCCCTACCCATGCCCTTCTTCTAAAAAAACAAGAGACAATCAAAACAATCACCTTGTTACTGTTTTCAGTCCCTGCTGCCTCCCTTGTGCTGCGGTGTGAATAGAACGGCCTGCCTTCACTTTGATCACTCCATGGGCAGTGGCAGGGTCATCATAAAGAGTGATTCTGCTGAATAACTCTTCACTTTTTATACTACTAATAAAGTATAATTTTCTCTTATGTTTCAAGCAACAAGAAACAAATAATGCTGAGCTTTTTGAAAAAATTCAAGCATTTTCAGCATTCCTCTAAATTAGGACATATATATGATTCAAGTATTGTTTGAAAAGTAGGTCTGTCACCAGATGTGCAGGTGTCAGTAGTCACATGCGCAGGAGAGTGTGTAGTCAATTTGCAGTATTCCATAGGCATAAAACCTGGTTTCACCTCCCCACGAAGGGGTCTTTGGATCTTAGGATTATTTTTGACACAAATTTCACATTGTTGTGTAGCACTCCTAGTGATCAGCATCATATTAATTGAAGCAGTGAAAAGATATGCTTGGGAATCAAAGCTTCAGTTCCCATATTTGTTGTCTTACGAGTTCACTCCATTAATTCTTTCATCATTTGCAGAGTTACTACACACTGTCCAACTGTAGTTACCCATCATCCTTCAGCATTCTTCGTGCATTTCAGTAGTGTAGCCAACTTGTTTTTTTTCTATATATTTAGGGTTATCGATATTTAAAGTTCTTGCTGTGACTAAGGCTCCTACAGCTGTTGATAGAGCAGTTCTTTTTGTGGCTTCTTGTGCTTTTCCATTTCCTCTAACTATATTGGTTTGTCCAGATCGATGTGCTTTGCAGTGTGTCACTGCTGTTTCTTTAGGTTTATTAACTGCTTGAAGTAATTTCATAATCTCTGTACTACAATGTATAGGACTTCCTTGCGAAGATAACAGTCATCTTTCTTTCTAAATTGCACTATCAGCTTGTATTATTCCAAAAGCATATTTTGAGTCAGTATAGACATGAGCCCTGCTTTCCTTCTGATAGTTCCAGGGCTCGAGTTAAAGCAATTAATTAAGCTTTCTAAGCAGATGTGTACACTGGTAGCAGTTTTGCCTCCATTTCCTCTTGTAGACTAACAGTGATGTACCCAGCCTTCTGTTCTCCTTTCACAGCAGAGCTGCATCCATTAGTAAACAGCTCCCAGCTGGGATTCTGTTAAGGAGTAACCTTCAGATCTGAATAGCTGGAGTACACCTGTTTGATAGTTTGTAAACAATCATGTGCCAGTTATCTTTCATGCAAAGATAATAATGATGATGGATTTGGGGCACTGGACACTTCGATTGCTATATCTTCTTGTTTGAGCAGTACTGCTTGGTATTGTGCTGTCCTGCTTAGGAATAACCAATAGTGTCCTTTCTGCTCCGGCACCATTGCAACAGCATGTGGTACACTAACAGTAATTTTCAGTCCCAAAGTCAATTTTCTTGCCTGTTACATTAACAGTACAGCAGTCTGACCCTTGTATGTAGCCTCCCATTCTCCTCCAGAGCCTTTTCCAGCACAGTTCTTTTCCTCTGGCAAAAACAAAGTGTTCAACAGCACTTACATATCTCTTATCTAGATTATGATTTTCAACTATCATTTTAAAAGATCATTATGTTTTTTCTGGGTTTTCACAGTAGGAGCCAGCAGATTATTTTCAGTTCATCAAATGTGAAGTAGAAAAAGAAGCCTTGATGTGCCATTCTGGTTCTATTGCCTGTCGCAGTGGTGCCAGTATTACAGGGTTCTGTTGTGCTCGATTTCTGCTTGCAGTAGGACTAAATTCTCTACTCCCTTCACTGCCATTGCCTCTCTCAGTCATCAGTGACACATCATCTTCATCCCTTTTTCTTTTTTTCAGTATTGCAAGCAGAACAACATAGAGGTAATTTCTTTTTGTCATCCATTACTGTTAAGACATTGAAGTTAGATACCAACAGTTTACATTTTTTTTCCTTGTTTTGTGATCATTTCTCAAAGTGAAAAATCTGCATGTGGGATGTCACCCCGTTTATCCTGCCTTCTACAAAACTTAATAACTTGCAAGATTGTATTGTGATTCGAAGTCTGCATTTCTGGCCATTTCTCCTCATCCTCTAATTTATACTACAGCCACCACTGAGTACAATATTCTCTTAATTTTCTCTGTTAGAGAATCCCCACTACACTTATCCCTGTGTTTCAGGATGTATCCTCATAGAGAGCAAGAGAAGACCCCATAGACTGTCCTGTTCCCATAGTGTTACTCAGAAAGATGTTTTTACCAACCGTGCTTTCGTGCACTCCAGTCGTCACTGTCCAAGCATGCACAAAGCTTACAAAATACCTTTACCTATCATTACCATGCCCCATGCAATGTCTCTTTATCATGCACTGCACCTTAGAGTCACTTATCACTCCAGATGGAGAGATTACTCACAGAGTCCTCTGAACAATAGGTTGGTGCATGCTTGGAGTTCAGAGAACATTTTTTTCCCTCCAGCAGTCAGCAAGTCTATCCAGGCAAAGCTTCACAGCTGTCCCATCGGGGTCACCAGAAAACTGCTGTCTGAAAAGTGGATTCAGTGCCTTGTGTGCAGTATGTCAATGAATGCACACTCAGGAGAGACATTGCTTTTTGGCTTATGGATGTGATTTTTGCTATTATAATGAAGGTGGTTCAGCTGGATACATGGACCTTGAGTTTTCTTGCCAAGTTGGCAACATCCTCAAAGCATCCTGATTTATGTCTTCCTCAAGGCCTACTGGCTCTGGGATGTCTCTGCTTAAAGGATGCCAAGATGCCAACTGCTTATTCTTCTGATACCAAATACAATGTTAGCTCAGTTTTTAGAGTAAGCTTTCAATGCAAGTGTTCATAGAAGTTACTTCTGCAGTGTGAGCCTCCCAAATCTGATAAACCATCAGTTAAATGGTATTTAAGACTGTTTCTAAGAAGTGTTTTGGAGACTTATCCACTTTTGATGCCTTCTAGGTGCGTAATCTCACTTACATGGTGACTCGACGGGAAAAAATCAAGAGATCTGTTTGCAAAGTTCAAGAACAGATATTTAACATCTACGCAAAACAGTTGGAACAAGAAAGAGTTTCAGGTATGCTTCAACCTTGTCATTTTCACATGACACCACAGGCATAGGCATTGAAATGTTTGGTTAGAGTCTAACGACTGATTTTGAAGAACAAGCAAGGCCTCATTTATTCTCATTAGAATCATACGTAGTCCACCACGCATCAGCAGATTGGAAGAAGTAGATAAAAATTTGCATAGCTCTAATGGAGGGCACATTGCTATAGAAACTGGTAAGCTTGTGTTATCCTTGGGGTACTGAATGGCTTGCTGCTTCACGTCCTGTCAGTTGTGATTCTTCAGTGAGTCCTTTTGACAGAGAGACCATGACTTACATTCAAGTGCCATATGGTATCTGTTAGGTTTATGTTTTATTAATGCCCATGCATTAGTATTTAGTGTGTGTTTCTTTGCTTCGTAGGGTAGTTTGAAACATCGTACTTTTTTTGCCTAATCTCACTGAAAGTAATCTTTCCTCCTAGAGGAGAAACTCCAGTTACTGTATTAACTCAGATTATCCTCAAAGTATTCAGTAACGAATTAATTTTAGATAGGATCAATCACATTGACTTGCTGATGGCTTATTTTACCCCATCTGAAGAGTTTATATGTCTTAATGCATGTAACAGCACTAGGAATTGTATTTGCTACAGATACAATTGGGTGTAGGATGGCTATGGGGAAGACCGCAACATCAGCAGTGTGTTGTGAAACCAGGACGTAGCCACGTAGTCATGATGTAAAGGTGCTGGATAAGCAACCAAATGCCAATTACACTGAAGAAACTTGTCTGGCAGAAGTAGTGTTAAAGTATGTACTACTTAAAAGTGGTATTTGCCCAGACATGGATTGCTTGACTTTAACCTAATTTGTTTTTACCTTTAGGTGTGCCTTCTTCATTCTCTGCAATGGAAAATGCAGTGTTGTTCAATAGTCCATCTTTGGGTCCCAATGCCCCTAAGATAGAGGATTTGAAATGGCATTCAGCATTCTTCAGGAAACAAATGGGCACATCTCTAACACACACTTTGAAAAAATCACACAAAAGAGACAGAGTAAGTAGTAGCTCTGGGAACAGTAGCAAATCCACGCTGAGGCAGCCCAGCCAAAGGGGAGATGGTGCAGCTCCAGGAAGCTTTTTAAATTTTGACAAGAGCTTTGGAGAAACACGGATTGTATCAGCACAGCAGAAAAATGGCATAGTTATGCCAGACCACAGAAAAAGAAGAGACAATCTTCCACAATGCGAGGTAATCAAGACAGAACTAAAGGAAAAAACTAAACAAAACCACAAACCACTGAGACCCACAGAACTCTCTCAGAGGCAATCAGAAGACAAAAGGGCTGTGAACCACTCCAGTGGTAGGTCAGCGCCTGGCACACGGAGGGACATAGTGCCTAAATGCAATGGGGGTCTTGTCAAAATAAACTCCAATCAGACAGTAGTTAAAGTGCCTACGACACCCACGAGCCCAGTGAAAAACTGGGGCGGATTCCGAATTCCAAAGAAAGGGGAGAGGCAACAGCAAGGTGAGAGTCCAGAGGAGACCTGCCGCCAGAACTCCGGTTACCCCTACCTGGGCGTGGGTAGAGTTTCACCGAAGGATAGGGCAAAAAGCAAGCCGAAGCCTGACAGTGAGAATGATGGGTACGTCCCTGATGCTGAAATGAGCGACTCAGAAAGCGAAGTAGCTGAAAAAAAGTGCAGACAGCAGAGGCTCAGCCCAAACAGCACTATCAGCAGAAGGACGAACATTATTAGGAGAAGCATCCTGGCATCCTGACCGGGCAATGGGGCACTGTGGTCAGTGGTCACTGCCTACAAACCAACTTCACTTTATTTATTGGTGTGAGAGGGGAGAGTTCTTAGACATGGCTACAGACCGACAAATAGATAACCCATTATTCCTGAGCTGTATAAACATGTTTACATACACTTAAAGCTGGATTTTTTTGCCCCCCCGACCCGTTCTGTGACCAGTTTGAATCTCCTTTATTTGCAACTTCCCTGAGTAGGCAGAGAATTGGCATCACTACTAAAACAAGATTTGTGGTGAACACTAAAGTAAGTCACAAAATTATCTAGGGGGCTAGGGTGGGTAGTGGAGAATTAGGCAGCATCATCCCTTTTTGCTAAACTGCACTGTTAAAATTCTCTTCCCTTCCCCTGCTTTCTGAAAAAGCACAAGCTCTTGATTTACCTAGTGTGTATTGAATCAAAGATGGTTATTTATTTAACCATATTGCACTGCTACGCCCTGCTACAAAAGGTCGCTTGCCTTGGATGGTGGTAGGTCTTTGTCCTCTCTCTGCAGAATGTTTGTTGTTGCATTCGATTTGAGCACAAGTGGCAGCTTAAAACCCTCCATAAGCTCCAGAGTTGATGTGTAAGTACAAGACCGAGGTGTTAAACTGGAAAAAAAGGAAGGGACAGGTCAGGGTTACAGCTGCCTTACACTGCAACAGCTTAAAAGTACTCAGACTGAGTGTGGAGAAAAGGCTCCAGTGGCTTAGTTCTGAGAGAGGGGCCAGGCTCACAGGTTTCTGTGCCCCGTAGAATAACCCGTCAGCATTTCGTTACCTGCCTCCCGAACATCTTGACAATTCAAGCAACAAAATGCTAAGGCACCAGTCAGTAGGATTTCCCAAAGCCCACCACATATGCACTAATGGTAATGTATTGGGAAAGCCCAGCTTATGACACTAAAGGGTTACCTTAAAATGGACATAAATATATATTTTTAAATAAAATGGAGAGGCAATAAATTGTGATTAGCTCTTTACAGTCACATGAAGAAAAGTTATTCTATTCTGGACTAGATTTGATGGAAGAGGGAACTCGTATGCATACTTTTTTAATAATTGCAAATGGCAATAACAAGAAAGCTATGAGCAATAATATTAACAGTTCATTATGATCCTTTTTTTGTAGAGTGCACACGTAACAGTGGATTCTTAGGAGCCTGTAAATTTTGGAATTCTGCGTAGATTTAACTTAGGTATGCACTGGTGAAACGAAGGTTTCAGCTGCAATGTGTTAGAGAAACACAGGCATAAAGAACAACAGTCCAGCCTGCTGTTAACCATGCTCACTTGCATTTTATTGTTAGACCCTTGCCTCTCGAGCAGGGAAGATTTTAAAGTACAGTAGAACTCTGCCGTAACTGAGTCTTCCAGAGGATTCAATCAGAAAAAGGCTTATTAACACCCCATCTTGCTATGCAAGTTGTAACTACTTAAATATTGCAACAGAATGTATCCCTGTCGTTTATGTTTTAAAACTCTGAAGTCTCAACCTTTTGATATCTTCTGGGGTGATGCTGAGAAAAGGAAGTTTGGTTTAACACGGTGTTTTTTTAAAAGACCATTGCTGGACCCAGGAATTTGGATTGACCTCATGACTTGCACAGATTGAAGCCCAACAAGGCACCGGTGAATGTGACATTACGTAGTTGCTTTTGGGATCTGTTAAAATAGAAGTACTTAAGTGATCAAAAAGCAGCAGACAGATGGAAGGTAACTGCAGGTAGCTCTACCTGACATACAACTACACGTTTAAGGCAGGCATTGTTTTGGTAAGAAGCTCACGACCATGTGGGGAATTCTTCAAGCCATAGATGGAATAATCTAAATTCTGATTCTAGCGTGTGACCTCGCTCCAGTACGAAAGAGGTACCTTGTGAATTTGCACTATTCCGATTGCTAATGTTGTGCAGAATGAATGCCTTACCTGTTTTGCTCCCTGATGTTTAGGTTTATAAGCTTTCTAATGTTTCGAGTTAGGCTGAACCAAAACCAAAAAGCGCTTCCCCCATCCCCATTCCAAGGGCAGTCGGACGGCTGCAGGATGGCCAGCTCGGTAGGACAGCTGTGTCCCGTGCGCAGCGCTCAGCAGGAGGTGGCAGAGGTACAGCAGTGACCATACAGCACCCCCGTTCTTTGTTGGGATGGAACCATTTGCTGAACGTGTGTTCCTAGGCATTACCTTTACCCGTGCAGACTGACCGGGAGACCTTTGATGCTGATTGACGAAGTTTGTCAGCCCCTAGGCTGGCTGGACTTGTGTCAGTTGCCCGGAATGGCAGTCGTTAGGTTACGAACTCACGCAGACCTCAGTGAAGGGTTGGTTATCCGTGTCGTGTACCAGTCTGAATTGCAGATGTTGGAACAAATGGGCGTTACGTTTGTAAAACCGTGTACAGAAGATTTTTCACTACGTGCCTGGCTTTGGTGTCCATTCGGCTGAAATTAATCGAGAAGGTGCATGAAGAGAAGCAGGTAGAAACAAAAGTATATGTAGAGATGACTATTTTATATTACACGGCCCACTCCTGTATTTATTTCCCCCCTTTTTTCAAGTATTTATAAAGACCTAGTCGAAGACAGCTGTATTTTTTGTTAAGATATTCGGTAGAATTGTGCCTTTTTGTCCGTACGTGAATAAATGCTGTACATTTTTGCAGTACGCTCGCAGCGGTGTTTCAGAAGGCGCAGTAATGGCTGAGCTGCCGTTCGGCACAAGCCGCTCCCGGCGGCTCCCTCGGCCTCCGCCCGCCAGCGCTGCGGACGCGGCGCTCTGCGCGCCTTCCGTTGGAGGCGGGGCGGCGCTGAGCGGAAGGGGCGGGGCGGGAGCGGC
>JAOWBP010002392.1:14350309-14363531 GCA_028571105.1 Tragopan temminckii
CCGCCCGCCTGAGGGGTGGCCCGGCACGGGGCCCGGGGGTGCCGCGGCCGTCTGTAGGGCCGCAGACTCGCAGGACGCCGCGACACGGCGTACCTCGGCTCTACTGCTTCATGGCGGGCCGTCGCTCTGCTTCAGCCCGAGCGGCCGAAACGCCTCGCCGTGCAGACCGGAGTCAGTAACGGAAAGCAAAGGCGGCTTGCAGCCTCTGGAGCTGCGCGGCAGCTGTGCGGGGTGCGAAGTCCCACCGAGCCCCCCGGTTAGGCGCCGCCCCGCTGCCGTAGCGGCCGTGGCCTGGCGGAGAGGTGAGGCTGCCGTCTGGAAGCGGAGCCCTGAGGCACTGCGGGTAGCGCAGCGCTGCGTGCTCTTCTGCAGAGGAGTTCCTCAGCGCGTGCTGCTCCTTGGAAACGTGGAGTAACGCCATGAGACGGCCCTGTCTTTGGGCTAGCTCTGGTAGCGTTCAACCACGCCGTGTATTACGGTATCCTTACGTTGCATCATCTCAGGGGCAAGCGTCATCAGGACTGGCGTGCATGTGCCCTCACGTACCTAACACGGCGTCTCACGGCCAGCTCTAAGTCGCTACCAAAAAACGAGCATTTCTGCGTACTGCAGCGTACCGAACTGCTTGGATCTTCTGCGTCTTTTGGGCACAAGTTTCAACATTTTCCTCGTTGTAAATAATACTGACAGACAATATACAATTTCCTCAGTTTCCATGGGCTGAAACAACCAGAGTTGCTGAACTTTTCTTTCCCTCAGGTGAAGCTGGAAATCAAAGGGTTTAGAACACTGCACCTTTAGTGAACTTTCCAACTAAAAATACATTTAGCAAAGTAGAAGGGAATAATATATTCACAAAAATACAAGTTTTTAGTTGCTTCTAAAGGGCTTTTGCCATTTCTGTACTCACAGAAGATGCCTTTTGTGAGCTGTGAACAGCTTGGAAAACTCAGCCAAGAGAGCCCCTGGACTGGTCACGAGGCTGCTGAAACCCACTGGGATTCCCATACTATCTCGCCAAAAAGGAGTCCTGAGGGTATTCTCAGTCTCATAAATTAAGACTTAAGCAATCAGATACATAAAGCATTTGTAATGCTTCCACCTGGTCCTCGGTGATGACACCAGGGGCAGTTTAACTTCAGTGTGATACACACCTTGAAGATGTTTTCCACCTGGACCTGATGGCTCTACGCAATACTGAGGTTGATGCTGACATGCTGGAAAGAGGTATGCACCTAGGAGGGGTCCACCCAGCTCTTCCACAAGGTCCTCCTGCTGGTGTGGTATTCTCCCCAGCACTCCTATATCTCCTCCCTGTACATAACCCATGCACAGCAGGGCCCCTCACATTCACACCCCATGTGGCATGGGCACTACCTGGTACCCCTACCACCCAACACAACCTTGCACACCTCTTCTGCAGTGGCTCTGCTGAACCCCTGCACCCCTGTGACAACGGTGGGAGAGGCAGTATTGGGGGGTTGTACTTGATGGGGCACAAGAAATCATCTGAGGAAATAAATATACATTATTTAGGGTGGTGTGAGGATGCTTGGCACTCCCAGGGACTGAGCAGAACTTGCTGCCTCCCATGTGAGGCTACAGGGAGATAAAGGGCCATTTTGGGGGGCAGGAACAGGCACTGTTGTTCCTTTAATTTCATCTACTCACAGACTGGATTCTGTACCTGAAAATGCATGGGAAAACAGGTTTGCGTCCACTTGTGAGTGCTGCCTTCCTTTGTACGATCTCTAGTAACCAATGCAAATGCCTTGTTAATGCATGGCACTGAAAAACCAAGATGGTGTTGTCCACCCTTCTGAGGAAAAAGAAAAGATTTTGCTACATCTCCTCCTGTGAACATCATTAGATGTCCACAGCTTTTGGCTGCTGTTTTCGGTGACATCATCACGATAAATCGTTTCCTTCTCAAATTCAGAACACTGACATCAGAAACTACTTAACCTCAATGAATACATTAATAACAGTCTCATCTCTTAACTGTTAAGTGTACTGAAATGCAGTGATTCTTCTGTTGTGCACTTAACCATTTTGAAGGGTGTAATTATGAAAGACTGGTGAAAGAGGACATAAGGTTGAAAAGCCCTGGGGAGAAGATGTGAGATAACCAAGAGAGGCAGATTTATATTCTGGGTCTTGGCTAAAATTATTGCCCCTCACAGGCGGACACATTTCCCTGTCTTACTCACAGGAAGCGCCCACGTGGGAGACTGGGAGACACTGTAAGGGCAGCTGTGAGTGACTGAGCCCTGAAACAGCCGCACCGTGCATCAGGCAACAAGAATCAGACCAGACAGTTCAGACTACACAAGTAAGCAAATTTATTTTAAGACAGAACAAATATTGTGGCAAACAACAATATGCAAATTCAGTTGGTAACAGGGGTAAATATCAGACTTTGTTTTCAA
This sequence comes from Tragopan temminckii, assembly GCA_028571105.1. NCBI lineage: Eukaryota > Metazoa > Chordata > Aves > Galliformes > Phasianidae > Tragopan > Tragopan temminckii. The sequence continues at coordinate 14,352,739 of JAOWBP010002392.1, forward strand.
ATAGATATAAAATATATTCAGATTTGTTTTGTCCAGAAAGCAGCTCGTGTAGGGGACTTGGGAGGGGAAGGGTCTATCCACACCATCCAACAGCCCATAAAGCTCCAGAACCAACAGTGACTCCTCTGCCAGTGGGGCTGCATGTGTGGGCTCTCCCCCCACAGGACAGAGGTGCCTGTTGGAACTCCAGCTCCTCTTCAATAGTTCCCTCCCTTCTGGTAAAAAGCCAATTCTTGACACAGACTCCACTTTTGGTTGTGGAGGAGTTGGAGCAGCACCACAGTGCCCACCTACCTGGGGATGGAGTGGTCACAGGTGTCCTTTTTAGGCATAGATAAGCACACAGAAAGCTGCTGGGGAAGCAGTTCACCTCCAAAGGCAGAGGAGTCACACTAAGTTCTGGCCCCATGCTCGCCCTGGAGAAAGGGGATAGGATTGCCTACTGGAGCACAGGGGTGGCTGTGAACCAAGGGGGAAGAGAGCTGCTTTCTGGAAAAGTCATCCCAATTAAAAGCACACATAGAAAACATTAGATTGTCAATGATGCTTTGAAACAAATTCAAGTTTATCATTTAGTGTGTGTGTGTTCACTTCGTACAAACAGAGGAGAAATACTGTGAAACTTCAAGCTCTGGTCAGCATGTCCTCAGTTAGTGTCCACAGAAGCACCATCAGGTTTGGGAGAGTTAGCACCACAGAGTTGTAGGACCTAACTGATAACATGCATCATTGTTGAAAAACTGGGGACATGGAGATCCATGGGGGACATGGTACAGTCCATTAGAAACAATACAAGGCAATTTATGCGTCGTCATACAGTACAATACAGTCACTGACCAACCAACCCTTTCAGTACAGTACGGAACATGTAACACTTTGCACCCTGTTAACACTAGGGGACTAAGAGACTCTCACACTTTTCTTTCCTTCTGGCCAATGCTGGTACCAAAATGTGCAGGAAGGATGAAGAGCTTGACCCTTCCCTGACATGCTTCACAGGGTCTGCACGTCAGGAGAGACGGGTCCTGACAGCCCCAGAAGTGCTCCTTACTTCTGGCATAGTGAGAACAGGGTCAATTGAAAAAGTGCTAAATTACAGTACATTTGCATTTTTATATGTCAACTACTGAACAGCGAAACAGATCGTTTGAAAACAGAATCGGTATTGTACAGTAAGTTCACACTTAATTCTTCACCGTTTCTACACTTGTAACACATGCATTTTATTTCCATTAGTGTGATTCCAGTAGGACCAACATCCTTCAGAACAATGATCTAACATTAAACAAAACTCCCTAAGAAAAATACTGAGCATCACATAAGTTTCAGAAAAATCTGTTAATCAGCATCACAATGTACTCAGGTTTACATTTAGGGTTTTTCATGCCATGAATTTAAAACACCTTTTGGTTAATATCCTGAAAACAAATCAAAACCCCCCAAAATAATAATAATAATAACAACAACAATAATAATAATAAAACCACAAAAAGAACAGCTGGGGAAAATAAATTCTCTGTCTGTAGGTATATGTGCACACACATATATGCACATACACATTGATGGGTGCATGGGTGTGTGTGCATTTGGAGACTGCTTCCTGCAGTGCAGAATTTGTTCGATAAACTTGACTCATTTCAAGGTCATTCACATGGGCCGGGAAACACTTTTGGGAAAGAGCTCTAAACTATGGAAAGGAATTAAAAATGTCTCTGCTAGAGAGAAAGAAAAGGTCAGTAAAACATCGTCCGTGTGCCATTTCAATGCACTTCCCATGAGCTGCCTCAAACCCAAGCAACTGAAATCCCCTAAAAGAACCGTCTTCTGCTTACAAAGTCCTTCCCAAGAAAGAAGTGCTGTGCTATGCATTACATTCAGGCCTTATGTGTGCCGTGCAGCAGAAAATGCTTAACTTTACCTTCCCGAAGGACGAGATGCCAACTCGGAGGGGCAAAAAACTACACCTGTGGAAAAAAACACAGAGACCTGTTCTGCATCCCTCTTCCTTCCAGCTTCCTTTCCCAAGAAGGAAAGAAAGCACTCAGCTCCCCAGAGGATGACAGAATGTGGGTTCAAGTATTGAAAAGCATCCCACTGTGTCCCAGTGCCAGCCAGAGGGGCCAAGGCCCTCTGTGGGACTTTCTGACAGGCTGTCCCCTCATCCACTAGCACCTGGGTACTGAGAGAGCACCCGAGCCACTGGATGCTTGTTCTTTAAAGCTAGATTTGCGGGGTTAATTTGGCCAGGAGAGGAATCTATGTGCATTTCCACTTTAAAATCACACAATGGAGAATATAAAACCATAACACTTTGTTCTGCTTAGAGCTTGTTGCTTTTTAACCACTTTCAATTCTGAATGAATTCCCAAACCCATAAAACTCTATCTGAGAAGAAAGCGTTGGATCCAATGTGGATCCACTGGTCAGGGCAATACTTCATCTGCTGAAACAAGCAAAATTATCACATTTTTTTTTTTCCGCTGGAGGTTATTTCCACCACAGCTGCTTGCTAGAAGTGAAGGAGAAGACCTAACTCATCTCTCTTCCTTCAAGCAATTGACTGCACTGATGGAGTTTTCCCCCCCCAGTCATGTCACCAAGGAGCAAATCTCATCCAGGAGCACTGCCAAGGAAAGGCTCCAATGGAAGGACTCCCTTGTGGGCCTCATGCATGATACCTCACTGGGAAGGATGCACAGAACCCTTGCAAGCACCATGGTTTACTTGTTGCTGCAGTAAACCCATGATGGCTTTTAGAGAAGCAAAAGACATCAGTGGGTTGAGAGGGTATGGTTTGGAATATTGAAACCTGGAACATTCTGCATCCTGAGGATCATCACCCAGCTTCAAATCCTACAGAATTATGACTTTGCCATTTGGGGCAAACTCTATCCCATTGATTTTTTACTGGAGAGGCAACTCAGGTCCCACACCAGCCATGCTGAAATATTGCAGGAATCTAACAAGGATAGGAAAGCACATTGACATGGCTTCTTGCCATGAGACTTGCTAAGTTCTTAATGCTTCTCTCCAACCTCAACAGCAAACCCAGTGGTTATATGCTCCATCGTCTAAAACATTTGCAAATCCTTTAATTTTTATTTTTTATTTTATTTTTAATTTTTATTTTTTTTATTTTTTGTAGTTTCAGCCACAACAATTCCAACAGCACTTTCAGTACAGGCACAATGATGGCTTGTATTGCAATAGCTTGAGCGCAGTTGTTACTGATATCTGCATCTACAAGCAGTTTCAAGTTAGCTTTCCCACTGACCCGACCTGCTACTGCAGACCAGGTTCTCCTACCAAAACCAAGAGTATCTGCCACACACTCTTAGCTCTGGTTCTGTTTCACATCCTGCTGTCTGTGCAAATCAAAGTGTAAATTATACCATCTTGCACTATCCCAATCCCTTTTGAGATTTCACCTATATCTTTGGTGTTAAAAACAACCACGCGCTTGGTTCTGATTGACCTCAAAGTTTACAGCAACCACATCTGGATGTCAATGATACAGATGTTCAGTCTATTAGGTAAAAACAATCTTTGACGGTTTCATTTCCCTCATTTATAAAATTGCTAAGAGATATGCAGTGGAAATTAGGCACCAGACAGTGGTCACATACACCTCAAAATTATCTTCTGATGGTCCCTAATAACTAACATGATGCGTAAGAGACTAAATAGACTGGGGAAAAAAAGTGGTTCAGAACTCAGTGCTAATAGTACTTACAAAAGTGCAGTGCTCAATATAGTCAGAAGCAAAGTGACCACTAGTACTTAAAGTGCTAGTTATAAAGTTTGTTTGGTTCAGTGTCCAAAACATGGGGAGAACATGTGTGATAGCTAGGGATGAAATGAAAACCAGATGGCACTGCAACTGTACATGCCACACCAAAAGTGCTTCAAATCACACCATTTCAGGGATGCATAACGCTACGGGTCAGCTTGTGAACACATACAAGCAAACAACTGACACCTTTTAGGTTACGATAAAGAACAGCTCCATTAACTCCATCACTATGAACCGATTCAGAAAGCAAAGGGCCACAGCTTACGAAAAAAACAAGAGTCTCTCAGAACAGTTACAAGTCTCTGCAACTATGATACTCAAAGTCTAGCAAAAGCAACCCTGGGAAGCCTGCCGAGTGTCTGCAGCAGGCTTCACCAATGCTATCATGCACTTTACAGAGGAGTCACACTGCAGACTGCCTCCTTTTACAAGCTATCATACAGTTAGCCTACTTATGTACTTATTGGTGGGTTTGTTTCTATACTTTTATACTTTCGCTTTCTGACTACGTGTTAAGCCGGCTTTTCTCTCTTCACCACCCTAATGGTGAAAGGACAGTTAGTGCAAGAACAAGACAATGAAAGCCACCCAGTAAATGTCAACGTCCCTAACATCCGATCTTCGTTTTCATGGAGGAAAACATCCCCAAGAAGGACTTTGGATATGCAGACATCACTTTAGCATGTCTAGCATGCTGTAACACACAGCTGGGCAACTACAAGACAGGAGACACGCAAGGAGGAAAGAAGCTGCAGGAAGATAGGACCAGGCAGTCAAGATGTCTGCCTCCACTCAGCTCTGCATGCTTCTTGAACAAGGCTGGGCGAGGAGAACTCTTCCTGACAGAGGCCAGATGCTGTCCTTTCTTCTCCTTAAACACACAAGACATGCTGCGTGCTGACTTCTCCTATTCCAGCTGTTGGCTTTTCTCCCTGTGAATAACCATGTTGAGCTGAAAGCCCAGACAACCTAGGGCAGACCTACGAGGACCAGGCAGCTAAACTGAGAAGGGTATGAAAAGACAAGTAGAAAGCTGGAGTAGCAGGACCTCAGGAGAATAAACAAACTGTCAAGCTTAGATGTCTCAAAAAGTTTCAGCAGGAACCCGACAAAAAGATCATTGAACATCATAACTTCCCAGGCTCTGTTTGCATAGTTGTCAACTCTTGCGAGTGTTTTACTAGGCAACCCCTAGCTGTCCAGTACCTGATGCATGCCAGCCAAGTGCAAAGCTTTATGGAGAAAGCTCTGTTTAAAATGAAAGTATTGGCTTGCTGGAGTTTGCAGTCAGAAGCTGCTGTCTGTGTTTGGCGGTACTTTCCATGTTCTGTAAATCACTCCTGGATTGTCAAAATGGAGAACCACACCTTGCATGTGTAGTGGGATGTTCCAGGTACAACTGTAAAGCTTTTCCTGTACTAAACCAGTGAGAAAACGTCAGAGATGATTTTTCAGAAACAAATAATACTAATACCCAAAGAGAAAAGGAATTTCAGAAACAGCATCCTGATCTCCAGCGTTGCTTCAAAGACATGTACTTAAACAAGCAAAAACCAAGGTGAGGCATCCTGGAGCTAAGAACACAGATCCTACTTTGCAGATACAGAGCTAGAAAGAGACAAGATCTGGGAGTTGGGGATGGGAAGCACCAGCTTCACACCACCTGCAGTGTTGATCCAGACAAGAAAACTGCTGAAAGAATCCGTCCTGTGACGCTGGCTTTTGTGTTTCAAACTTCTGAGGAGCTGCAGGCAGCAGCTACAGAAGATCTAAGCTGGCCTGACGGAGACATAGCCTTCTCCCACCCAAAGCTCACCAAGGAACAAGCGTGCAAACTTGCACACCTTTGCTTTCACGACAGTGATGGAGACATGCAAGATTACAAGCAGTTATTGGACATCATGCTGGGCAAAGAAGTTGTTTCCACGCTTCTTATCACATGAACTGTGCAGATCTTGCAATGTTGTCACGTATTACCATCTTTTGCATGTAGATACATGGAAAATATTTGGTTTCAGTAACACTGATCTCAGTGTTGAGACCAAAACCAAACACTGTATGTACTGAAAGTGTACCAGCATGGAAAGTACAGTACAAAAATTACTCATTTTCCCAGTCTTTTTTTTGTGTGTGTTCTTTTCTGATGGTAAAGATTTTTGGTAAATGATAATCAATGGGTAATAAATCTAATGCTAGAAAACTGCATCAAATTGCAGGGTAGTTTTCCACGCTGCTGTCCCAAGGAAGGTGTCCAAGTGCGCTATTTTTTTGCTTACCTATGCCTGCAACTCCTTGCAATTTCACCTCCACCTGGACTGCAGCCATTTTTAAAAACCACAGCTGTTCCACACTTTCTCCAAGAAGAGCAGTACACAGGCTGCCTCTCATGCCGTGCTGGGACCGTCTCACCACTGCCCTGGCATAGCAGCACCTGCTTCCTTTGGGATCGCACACAGGAAAGCAAACAGACTGTCAGGCTTTTCACACAGGCTGGTGTTGCACAGAAGCGTTGCAGGAAATCATACAGCCTGCAACCTTACCTGCAGCCTGAGTGCTGCTCAGACCTGGTTTTTAAAGGCATTGGTAAATTCATGCTTTAGTCAGCATGCTAGATTTTCATGCAGATATACTAGGCAACTTTTCCAGTCTCTAAAAAACAACTCATTTGAAAGTTTATGAGAAGCAACGTTTTATTTTTGGCGGCAGAGGCTTTTGCTGCATCAAAGCCTGCAGATATCCGTATGCCACAATTAAAAGCTGATTTTCAGTGATGAATAAAGCGATTCCCAGACACAGCATAGCACAGAGTAAAACATGATCCAAGATTGCTCAGTACCACAGGCATAATGCAAACTGAAGACACGGGGCCATTTTTAATTATATGCAAATTAACAAAATCCAGATCCTGTGGTGGAAGACCAATTCCGGGAAGAAATAATCATCCATCTTTTGTAGTCCTAGCAGTGGTGCTTGAGAAGAAGCTTATTTACAAAATGTCAATCTCCATGAAGAGGTTGTCTTATCACTGCCCCAAAAAGGCATGAATGCAGATACACACTACTACAGCTCCATAGATCCTCTGCCTGGAAAATTCTCAGAAGCGTGGGGATGGTGCCTGAGAACTGAGATGTGCCAAACTGAGCCCACACCCGTCCGCATGGAAGGAGCCTAATTTCAGCTCCAGCGAGGGTGCATGCACACTGGGACATAGAAACGAAACATTATGAGCCTTGAGTATGGTAAACTGTGTCCAGTTCAACTCATATCAGCTATGATTGTAATACAACCCACAAAAATAGCGCTGAAATTTGTGCTTTGAAATGCATGCTTTCAGCATAGAGCAGGAAAATCATATGCCTTTTAAATTATGTATAAGTGAAAACATCTTCTCAGTAAAAGCATTAATGATGTGTAAAACAAAATGATATTCAAAAAAATGCAGCAGGCTTTAGACTTTTTGCACTTATAGGATTGTTTACATGTGGATGAGAAGCATCTTGTCCCTGCACAAAAATATCCATCACAAAGGATGACAGAGAAATATTTCTTTTTCTGTATAAGAAAAAAAAAAGTATAAAGTCACGAACTCTCGGAACAGTTCATAAAGGGATGAAGAAAACCAAGCACTAGGTTCACAGAGTAGTGAGAAACAACCTATACCCAAAGCTGCATGGTGAGACAAACACATGGGGAAAGGAGCCTGCAACTTTGGTTTGTGGCCAGGAAAGACAGCAAGAACCACCCCTTGCGTGGCCACCTGGATACCAGTCCCAGTGAAGCTGGAAGTGCACGCAGGGAAGCAATGCATATGTAATAAATTCATTTACAGGACCTTCTAGCCACAGCTGCTGCTCCTTCTACTGAGGGATGCTGCCACCACAGCCCCTCTAAGACACCAAGCATTGAAGCAGCAGAAAATAGAAAGTCAGCAGGCACATAGGGACATCTGAAGTCTAACTTCAGAGACTCTGTGCATTTTCTGAGCTTAGAAGCATTAAACAACTATCTATATGTTTTCTAGTCCTAGCTAGATACCCACCCACATAGCTGGGCATTGCAGTCTGCATCCATCACTATGAAACTGAAGGCAGCCAGAGAATACCGATATATTGAGCTTCTGTAACAATGGAGCCTGACAATGGGAACATTGGACCACAGGGACCACACGTTGAAAGCAAAACATTTTATTAATGCTGGCTAAGCTCCGTAACGCTTATGAGTAAGGCAGAGGTCATATGCAGATCACATTGCCTACCACCAACTACAACTTCTGCAGCACCTGTTGAGCAGTACATACTGTATCTATCAGTAGAAAGAAAAGAGGGTAAGGTGCAGTTGAAACAGTGGGGGGTTTAGCTTGGCAGAAAGCAAGGTCTTCACTTGACATCAGACAGTGACCAGATATTACATCAGGAACAGAGGGCCCCCAAAACACAGCCCTCCAACTTAAGTTCTTGCCTGGATCCAATGCTGCAGCACCAGCACCATGCAGGAGAGTGAGAGGGGCCAGTCTTTGTCAGGGGCTCTGCAGGCACCAGACTGAGCCTGGGAATGGCCAAGAATGCAGGCAGGTGGGTCACAACTCATATCTAACTTAGCCATAAATCTCTGCACATGGTGGCCTCGTGCTGACTCAGATCTGTGATTTCTGTTTTGTTCTTTTTAGGCTTCCATACAATATTTTTGGCTTTAAATGTCTTTCTGAGATGGTTTCTAAAAAATATTTCTTCCAGCAAGAATCACACTTTCAATCTAAGACAAAAAATACATTTTTCTTTCCTAGATGTCAGAGGTAGTTAAAAAAAAAAAAAGCTATTTTGGACCATCTACTGAAGCATACCCAATATAGTTTAACAGCAACAGCTTTTTCAGCCCAAATTAGTTCACCTTCACAGCCAATCTTCTACAAGCAGCTTAAAATTACATCAAACTCCATCCAGAGGAACACTTTGTTCTGATCTCCTCTGATATTGCAACTCTTATTTTGCATTAGTTTCTGCATCCATACAAAATTCGAGGGGGGAAAAAGTCCTTCTAGGTTTTACTAGTGCAAACATAGTGATTTTTATTTTTTAATAAATAATTTTTTTTTTAAAAAGCTGTCTGGCTTGAAAGCCTTTTGGGGAAGGTTGAAGTGAACTCCCTCTGTAAATGCATATAAAAAAATGTACATTCTTGCTAACTCACAGTCCAAGCCTTCCGTCGGAGTCACATTTTCTCAACCTGGTAATATTTAGCATTGTGGAGCTGCATCGCATAGCTGGCTGGGACTGCTTCAGTTGCCAAGGCTTGTGAGCTGGACAGGATAAAAGATCTCTGCTAGAGTATTGGCAAGAATAACTGCAGAAAAGGCTCCTGGAAGACTGGATGCCAAAAAGAGGCTGGTGTTTAGGCTGAGGCAAGTGAAAAACACCCATGTCTTAGTCTCCTGCTTGTCCTCTTGTGCACAGCCTCACAGCTGCAAAGAGGAAGAGGCTGGCAAGGGGTTTGAGCAACTGCAGAGGGCAGCCACAGGATGTAACGTAGCAGGTCAAGGGCTGCTGCAGGGTTGCAGCATGGACAAAGAGCGAGGCTGCTGCTGCATCTGCTGTGCTCATATCAGTGCCCAAATACTGCAGTAGCAAACCATCCCTCAGGTGTTAATCTAGTGCACCTCTCAGGCTCTGAAAGCAAGCATGGGTGTTTAGCTTTTTTCTTTTTTTCCTTTCTCCCCTCTATTTTAAGAGGGAAATAAACCACTTGTACACAACTAAAAAAATAGCAAGTCCATCACTGTAAAAAGTTAAAATTCATTACAGCCTAAAAAAACAGGGCAAAACAGACAAATGTGTGCTTTGTGTCATCGAAACTTGTGGATGTTGAGTGTAATGAAGCAGAATGGAAGAGGATGTGAGCTTCTTCACATTGTTAAGAGCCTAAGAAGCTGAAGAGGGTAAGAAGATCCCCCAGGTCATGATTTCTCTTCTTCAGCATAGAGGGACAAGGAAGGCTGAGTCTCTGTGCTGGATGGCTTTTAAGGGCCTATCTCAAAAAGAGGTTCAGAGACAGACTACATGAGCAGTAGCTCAGTCCTACCCCAGAGAGCTGTTGTGCAGTCTATAAGATCCAAACCATGGCCTAGTCTTCACTTCTACCAATGTTTCAAAAGCCTCCTCTAACTTTTCTGTTCCTCTTTTGGGGGAAGTGCAGGAATACTTTTAACATGATGTCTTCTCCTTTATACCTTAGCCAGCAAAAACATCTGTTTCTTTACTAGATTTGGAGTTCCCAGCACTTTCTCCATTTACTTATTTATAAGACAGCCAAAAGAAACCTATCGCTAGTTAACTCAAAGAGTCACCCTCAAGAGTGCTGAGAAATGCCTGTGCTGGTATAAGTAGAAAATGCTGTTACTGAAGTCAGGGGCTGGAATGCAATAAACATACACACCAATTGCATGCCACCACTTTCAGATCACACGGACAGAAATGTCCACATACTCTCCAGAGTGATTGCTTTCCTCCAGAATTCTGTTAGATAATGAAGAAAGGCTGAAATAGTTGTGCTCCTGCAGTATCCAGAGAAGATCTGTTTTCACCTTTCCTGTTCTTTGCTCACTGGATCAATATAACCCTGGGTTTCAGGATCACTTGCTTCCTGCTTTTTGTCCTGTTCAACAACAGCAGGGGAGCTCATGAGATGCAGTGATGAAGGGACAGTCTCCTGTAAACATCAGTACAGTCAATGAATATACAGATGCTATAAATACCAGAAAACTAGACTATACTACTACAATACCAGAGGAGAAAAAATAGGATGCTCACCTGTACCCTGGGCTCACTACAAAACTCCAGCAGAGAGAATATCCAAAAGAGAACCTTCCCCACTGCTAGTCAGCTCTTAAATGGGTCTAGGAGAGGTGGAGTCAGTCTCCACCCCTTCCGGCAGCACAGGTGAATTGCCTTCACCTGTGCTCCCGTGGCTGACTCACTGCTCGCCTCAGGTGATCAATCAGAGGTTC
>JAOWBP010002392.1:14363631-14378169 GCA_028571105.1 Tragopan temminckii
GTGAATTGCCTTCACCTGTGCTCCCGTGGCTGACTCACTGCTCGCCTCAGGTGATCAATCAGAGGTTCAGGCCGTGACTCAGCAGTTCCCATACAATGTCCATTGTACAGTACAGTTCCTCTTCCACCTCCCTCCCACTCTTTATATACTCAAGCCCAGCTGGAGCATTATTCCTTCACTGCCACTTTGACCCAGGTTCCATGGGCAGGCTTTGATGGTACCTCATCCTGGTGGTTCCCTTCACCATCATCACCCACTGCAAAACCTGGTGCCAGAGAAGGACTACAGCAGAACGGATGGAAGGCTGGCAGATGCACAGCTCTTATCTCAGCATCTTCGTATCTACTTTGTTGTGGCTATGCTCATTCTACGTACCTAAATTGATTAACTTGGCTAGCTTCTTGGGCTGATTCTCAAGATGGTGTGTTAGGGACTTGCTGTTATGTGCACAGAAAGAAGCAACTTCAATCATTCTGCAACCAATTTGAATGGCAGTCTTTAGCTCAAAATGTGTACTTCCAGACTGTAGTCTACTTCTGCTTTCAGAGAAACAGAATTACAGTAACATAGAACAAAGGATCGAGGCACAACATAAAGTTGTGATAAGAAGCAATAGTCTAAGCTCAGAGTAGTATCCCTAGTAGATGCAGAAATGCTCATCCCTGGGGAAGCTGTTGTATGTTGACTACAAGCAAGATTCTGCATGCTAACAGTCAGCGTGTTAGTCAGCAGTTAGTCTACAACAAGCGTGGGATCAAATCTGCCCTAGGTAACTACTTTGTGCAACCCTACTTGACATGAGAATGATCACAGAGTGAATAAGTGAGAGTCACTAAATAACTGCTAAGCTAAATAACTGCTGCTTTGCTGCAGCGTAACCCCCAACCTCACAGAAACTCGCTTCAATCCACAGTTAACATCTGTGTGCTCCCAAATTCCCACTGTCCATGCAATAGCTGCATTAAGTACACGAAGGCTGCAGAACAGGATGCTTTTAGTCATTGGAATGGTTAAGGCCAAAGAACATCAGACACAGGCTGCTGTCTACACTGCTCTAGTGACCTTGATGTTTTGCAGCCAGATGGAGAGAAAGACTACCAACTGAAAAGATATGTTCCGAGATAACAGGAATGAGGCTTGGTTCACCTCATCGAACGCTGTGCTTGTTCTCAGCTTTCTAAGTAAGGGTTTGAGCCAAAAAGCTATTTTTCTAATTCTGCCAGGTTGAGGGCATTATGAAACCTCATCAAAGTTAAAAAGCTGTCTTCAGTATTTTAGAGATTAACAGAAAACTTTAGCCTATAATCTCTGGGTTTGCAGTACGTGCTCTAAACTTGCCAATGGGCATCAGGGGGCTTCTTCCATTTACAGCAGATCACTGCTGCCTGCAGCAAGGTGCTTCACCAGCCTTTTGTGAGAGAAATAAAAGAAATCATGAGGATACTACAGCTTTACAAGACTTCTAAGTAAAATCTTTTTTTATGATTATGGGTGGAACAAGAGATGAATGAGCTAAATTCACACTCATTGACAAAATTCACTTGCCAGAGAGCATTTAGAAGCTAGAAACACATAAAACAAATACCTTCATTTTCCAGAGAGGTGGGCAAAGTGATAACCTACCAGATAAGGTGGAGCCAGGGAGACCAGAAGTGACTGGAAAGGTATTTGCTGTGAACATAGACTTACAAAGTCAATAACATGACAAGATAGCACCTGCCTTACCTACTAAAGCTCCTCTGCCTGAACTTAGGGTTGCCTTTGGCTTTTCATTTGCTCTCTGGAGGTGAGATCTTTTTTGCATCAAATTATTCACAGAGTAACAGCAAAATCCTCGATGCTCCTTGTCCTCCCCCAGCATATAAAGGTAGATGAAGTTTGAGGAGGAAAGTTCTTCTCTGGTGCAACGCCAACCTTCTGTGCAAATACTAAACTTTGCTACCTGGGAGCCCAAAAGTCTTCTGGTTTGCTCCTGGCTGCGAAGCTGTCAAGGTCTGCTGCTGTTAGCACAAGATGTGCTTCAGCTCACCCTTTAGGACATTAATGCATAACAGAATGGATAATTAATTTATGTTAAAAATACCAGGGCTGCATTGGCACATCCAGCCTTTTCTGAGGAAGAGAATGAAAGAAAGAACAACTGCTGTGTGACAGATGTTAGTCATTATGCTTAAATGCACTTCTGGAAGGCGCTCAGATATGTGTGTCAAATGATTAGAGTAATGCAAGATGCTGCATAGAATAGGAGGAACTTCTTTATAGCTAAACCTACACAAAACCGTTGGATCACCTTGCAATAAAAGTGTTCCGAAAGGAAATCCAATTAACTTTCAACACAGATTGAGCTTCTGGGAGCTGGAAAAAAAAAACAAAAAACAAAAAAAAACAAAGAACAAAAAAACAACAGAGCTCTTCAAGCAGTTATTTTGCATTGCTAGATGGGAGCTGCTTGAAGCACAGCTTGGAAGGAAATGACACAACTACATTATGACAAACTAGTTGAACGGCTTTGTGAGTAGTCTGACACACAGCCTCTGCCTAGGATACCAGAGGAGGTGCTTAAAACCTTTTTGGAGAAAGTAGGAACAGCATGGGTAGAAAGCAGAAATGGCTGAGAGTGAACATCAACATTTAATGTCTTGCTAACTTCCAAACGGCCAGGGAATTTTGTCCTTCGAGTACAAGATATTTCCATTTCCTACTCAAAGCAGCTGCAGTTGTTTGTCATTCTTGGTGACAAAAGTGATTTGCAACCAGATTTTGAAACACCTTGAAGGCACAACCCTTCAGTCACACCTCTTGTATCAGACATACTGATGCTAATTTTTTTTTCAGGTCCCAATAAGGTACTAATGTTCAAGCTATTTAAAGCAGAATGAGTTTGTTGTGTATTGAGTGTTTTACTGCTGGAAGGATCACAAGAAAAAAAAAAAAAAAGTGTTAGCCAGTTTTGCTTTGTGACCCCAGTTAGTACGCAACAAATAGCAGCAATGCACAAAGCTAGAAAGCCCACTGATATGAGGAGGGACACAAGCACAAACAGTGATGGTAGGAGAGGCAGAAAGAACACAGGTGAATGTCACTTTAAAATAAAACCTAGTTAAAGCTGGCAAAGTTCAAGTAAATGTTGGTGACTATTCAAATTATTGCACGATGAAAACAGTGTTTTACACTTGTATGCAGCAATCCTTGAACAGACGGGAATACACGGAAAAAACCTGTATTCCAAACTACATTGGCACAGGCAACCACTAGATTCATTCCTGTGCTTAAACAGGTATCTTGTTAGTGCTAGAAGAAGCTCTTAGACCTTTAGCATCCCAGTTTAGCCAATATAATTTCTTTTGACAATTAGATCATGAGCAGCTTTTGAGGCTTATTTGCATGAATACGTATTTTCCTCTCCATCAGACACTCCTGGTTTACCCAAGCCTGTGGATACCTACAAAGAAAGCATACAGACAAGAACATATCCTGAGCTCGTCACTGCTGAAGCAATCCAAATATAAATATTGCAAAGTTGGCGAGTGTCAGTGAAAATAACTTTTACATTTAGGTGGAGACCTGTTTGTTTTTTGTTTTTCCTACGTCCTGTTCAGAAATAAGAGGAGGCATGAATGTTGTTAGATGGTGTGCTGTCAATCTACCACGTACAAAAAAGATTTATATTGCTAGGCTTCATGGAAAATATGTACTGTGGTATTTTAACAGCCCCAGTTTTCTAAAACTATTAAGGAAGGGCAAAAACTACTGTTTGGACTCTATATAGCCTATGTAGAGAAAAGGAGGGAGAAAAAGAAAGTCATCAGTTGGAAAATTGGATGCCCCGTCCCTGGAGGTGTTCAAGGCCAGATTGGATGGGGCCCTGGGCAGCCTGGTCTAGTATTAACTGGTCTAGTATTAAATGGGGAGGTTGGTGGCCGTGCATGTGGCAGGGGGGCTGGAGATTCATGATCCTTGTGGTCCCTTCCAACCCTGGCCATTCGGTGATTCTGTGAAAAAAGCAGCCTAAAGGAGGAACAGGTTATAATTTCTACAGTTAGCCTGTTTAATTAGTATCACAGTCAGTCTGCTGGAAGATATCAAGAGAGGTCCTGTCGAGGTCTGCCTGCCTTGGGTACTGCTCTTTTCGACATGTAAACTGATGATCTGAGGATGGATAATAATTATTTAACCTGCAGATGGCACACCCCTGGGAAGGACCGGAAGCACTGAGAACCGAGACTGATCTTGACAAGGTCAAGAAATAAATCTGAAAAGAAATAAGACACAATTTCATCTGGATAAATGCAAGCTTCTGTGACAAAGCAGAAAAAAGCCTCTCTGCAAAGACTGAAAAATGATTGTCTTTGTCCTAGCTCAGCCACAGAGGAGCTGAGAGGACACAGTTTCAAGCAGCACTTGAGTCAGCAAGCATGCTGTTGCAAAACCCAGCACATCGAGTATATAAAACCTTAAATTGTTTGTGATGCTTTTGCTTGAGGCTGGTAAGATGGCAACACATGTATGTCTCCTCATTTTAGATTTTCTGTGCTCAAGAAAGAGATCAGAAAGAGCCTAGAGAAAGAATCAGCAAGAGCATGGCAGGGGCTGCAAACCAACATTTGTGGAAGGCTTTATAAGTGCCTAGAAGAGCAGACAACAGTCTTTAATTATGTAAAGTGCTGCAAGCAAGAAAGGAAACAAACTGTTTCCATAACTCCTCTTGAGAACATGGCCTGTAAGACTAAACGGAACAGCATAAGATGGTAGCATGAGAAATGCAGGTTGGAGAGGAGGAAAGGTATCCGACAGTAAGCAAGGTGAACCACTGAAACACTGAACCTCCCTTATCTAGGGTGGCTGTGAATATCCATCGTTGGAGGTTTTAAGAAAGCAAATTTTTTCAAATTTATTAAATGGAAGAAACACAGATGCCTTTGTGCTGTGTGGATTCTGAAACATACTTGTAGACACCTTCGTAATAGCAGATTTAAGTCTACTGTCAGATACTTCCTTTGAGCCATTCTTCAACTTGAGTTCTGACCAGGTTGAAGACCAGTGTGTGGAAGGGGGCTGGTTTAGCTAATCTTTGCCTAGGGGGCCACTGTTGATGTTCTCTCAAGGTCCTTGCCAACGCCATCGCAATACAGCCTATTAAACATTTCCTTGTTCTCCTCACCCTTAGGTTTCTTTGGTCCATCCTTCATGAGGGGACACTGAGATGGGGTTCTCACACAACTTGTGAGACGCCATTCAAGATCACAAAAACAAATCTATTTTAAACTCAGCATCTTTCACAAGAAGATATTACATCAGTATAGTTTACACAAAATAGCAGAGAAAAAAATATTGGAAAACTAAGTATCAGAAAGTGCCAGAATTAAGGACAGAAAAATTCTGACCTTTGGATATGCAATTCTTTTACAACTGCCTCTTCTTCTCTAGCATATGGATTTCTTTTTGATCCATCGTTCTGCAGTCGTCCAAGCCTTACCTATGTGTACATTCCAAACACTGTAGATGTAGCACTGGGGAACACAGGCATAGGCAGAATAAAGCCAGAGTTATCAGGAGGCCCAGTTTTCCATGCTGACGGATTATGCGGAGTACTTGACAGATTATGCAGAGTACTTGCCGTTATTACAGCACTTCACTTGTTCAAAGCATGGCTTTCAACAGCTGCTAACACTGGCTGCTTCTGCAAAGCAGGCCTCAGAGTACAAGTACTGGGCTCCAGGCACAGAAATGCTATAGCAGTGATGATCACCTGCAAAGAGCCTTGTTAGAAACTGCACAAATCCTTTGCAAAGATGGCACAGAACATGTTTTTGGAAAGCTTTTCACAGTGAGGCCAACCTTTCTTTCCCCCAAATCCCTTCAGCCCATATCGCACTTTTCTTCCCCAGTGCACAGGAACAGCTGTCCAGCAGGGAAGTCACTCCCACTGGTTCCTGTAGCGTAAAAAGTACACACAATGCTGCACAAAACGAGATAGTAGGGGTGAACTTTACAGGCAGCCAACACTTGTATGCTCCCCAAAGCTTCTGCATGTGCCCCTGGACAAGCCTCGGCTACCTCCAGCTTGGCTGGACCTGAGCAAAGAGGAGGGCTCGAATGCTGGCAGTGCCACCTCATCCCCATACCATAGGCGGAAGTGCTGCTCTGCAATTCCCCGGGGCATAAATCCTGTCCTTGCTGCTCCCCACCCCCTCCTGCCTTTCCATTCCTCTACCTTGGTGGGAAGCATTTGTCTCTATTCACAAGCCCCTTCTCCCGCTGTTTCTTGCCAACAAAACACATTGAAAACAACCACCAGATGGGAACACGTGCAGGAACTCAAGGTTAACCAGCAGCTGACATGGAAGGTATCTTTTCCTCAAATGAATCTGTTCAGAGCAAATGATCAAGATTAAGAAGTGGCCAGACACAAAACCCTTCTACGTGTGGAAGGGACTTGCCCTACAGTGACTAAGTGACCAGCCTTGCAGCCACATCTTTAATCAAGAGCTTGGATGCAGGAGTTGTTGCCCCTTCCCATTCAACAGTAGTGCGTAGGACAGGTTTAAACACTTAAAAGGCAGCATACATCCCTGCAAAGAAGGTACAGTGCCCGCATTCTGAAGAGCTAGTGATTTCCACGTGCCTCATGAAGCATTCTGAGGTAGCCTGTCAACTCGGGAAATGATTACAAAGTCATTAGCGAGAGCTTTATTGGGGTGGTATTTGGGTACCTTGATGTTGGGCCGATGTTTGTACCTCTGGAGATGGTACAAAAACAAAACACGTTCAACACGCGCAAAAAGGCCAGAGCGTAACACCAGTGTATAGATTTCCAGAAGTTAATGTAAAGACAAGGCCCCTGAGGCTGCTGGCCTATGTTTTGCACGGCGCCTTGGAATGCAGCAGGAATAATCTAATCACATTAATCACAGAAATGCCAAAGCGCCATCCAAGTTCTGAAACCTCAGCGTATGCTTTGACATTTCTAGAAAAACAATTTTTATTCAATGTCACCTACCACTTTCCTTAACATTATTAAAGAAATTAAGATGTAAGAATTCTCTGTTGGAGAAGCCAGAAATTAAGATGTAAGAATTCTCTAGCTTCTCCAGTAAGTGCCATCAAGAAAAGCTACCTGGTGATTCCTACAAGTAATGCCATATTTCATCAGGGGAACGCCAGTGGAAATGCACTGCTTTGGCCACGCTGCTGCAGCCAAGTTCCAGATGTCAGGACCTGTCCAAGCTCTCCGTAACTCCTGGCATCCTATTTTATCTTGATGCTTTAAAATATCATCAACTTGAAGAAGATACAGGTGGTGAACCAAGCATGAGCATGAGAAAATATTAGGAAGAACAACTCCAGCACGATGACAACTGGTAGCACCAGAATTATCGTGTAAAAACTGGTGTCAGCCTACTAAAGCTTCTTTGGGTTTGGGAAAAACAGAGTGGTGAAAGACGAGGCTTCAACCTCTTCCAAACACCTGAGCCCTGAAGCACCTCATGCCCTCAAGTCCAGGGTGTTTTCCTGTGATCCTATGAATTTCAGCCAGTTTTAGACAAGGCTGAATTACCACAGATGTCCACTGCTGTACATGCATAGCCCCAACAGGCCAGGAGATAAGAAGCTATAAGCACCTTGAACAAGGAGGGAGAAACTGCAAAGCTTCACAAGAACTGCAGCCCCATATGGTCTGCATGCCCATCAAAGAGAGCAAAGCACAGCAGGTGGGTCTTGCTTCTCCACCTACTCAAATCTGCTTGGTTTTGCAACCACGCAATGAAGTTTTCACAGCTCCAGATGAAAATAACACAACAGTGGGGTCAACAGAAGACATCTCTATGGGTAGTGTGAAAAACATACAGGTGACACAGCCACTGCTGATCGGAGACAATGTCTTACAGCCCCATGGACAGAAAAAACACCATCAATCACCATGCATGCAGAGCATCATTCCTGAAGAGAAGAAGAACGGCTTCAGCCTGCAGCCACTTCAGGCCTCTGCCAGTGTGCCTGTCAAGCATGATGAGGTCTGAGGCTTGAGCCCAACAGGGCAGCTACACAAGCACATCAAACTCGTGCCCAGCAAACATGACGTCCGGAACCGTGCCACTGTCATCTTTTCCAGGATTTCTGCTCAAAGCACCCATGAGGGGGATTAACATGCAAGTAGTTTGTGATGTGTTCAGTGTATCCTTTACCTTCCAGTCTTAACTGGATAAACTAGGTATTTCAAATGCAACCTTTGTCTAAAAGGAATGGTGGAGCAGGAGGGGGAAGGCAGATTTTAGGTGTCACAATATGTTAGGTCATTAAAAATAAAGGACATTTTAATTTTGGAAGAAACAGCATAGAAAATTAAATTGAAGGTATACTTTTCTTTAAGAATTACTTTAAAATGTATATATATATACCGTATGTAGAGCAAGAAGTATGCAACAGAACTAAAACCTGCTTATTCATTAATTTTACATAGGGTGCAAAGTCTGCACAATAAAAATACACGCTAATAAACTCTTTTTTGCTAGAAAAATTAATACACATGGATAAAAGAGCTGCAAGTCAAGCGAGCAGCAGGTTTCCTGGCCACTACCAGCTGCCTTTCCCACAGGTTTAGGTCACCGGAACAGGTCTTGGGAAATAAATGGTGTAACCATTAGACTACAACATCTCCAGCAGAAAAAAAAGGGATGCCAACTCTGATTTTGGTAATTGATTGGGATGTTTTTTTAGTAAGGGACAGTTTTTTTTATCCTTACAGTGGCACATATTATGAATGTAAAGGTTTGCAAAGGAGAGGGATTTTAAAATGGCGTGGGAATGCAACGTGACCCATGCGGCAGCAACTGGCTGCTACCTGCAGCTCTTGCTTTACCTGCACTGCGCCTCGAAGTAAAGTTTTCCCTTCTCTTGCCTATGTTTTCCTCGCAGACTCACTGAAAACCTAGGAGATGAAAGTGCTTAAAAGCCAAAATCTTAAAAGGGCCATGATAAGCAGCAGGCAAAGTGCTCTCAGTGAAATAACGCGCTTATCCAAACTGATAGTATGAGAAACTGCCTTTTAAGTCCCATCTTTAGACTGTGTACTTCAGATAAATAGATTATTTTGTCACGAGCTACTACAGGCTACAATATACTCACATAAATATATCAATGCCTATACGTGAATATGAATTTTTATATATTGAGTACATACAAGAAACACAACAAAGAGCAGATTACTGCCACGGCTGCATCTTTCAGGGTGGAGCCCACAACGTGTGTCCCCAAGACGTGATTTTTGTCACCTTCTCGCAGTGCCATGTGGGGAACCTGGCCACATGAAGCCTTCCAGTGCCTTGTGAGCGTGCTGCTCTGCTAGTCCTTTGCCAAGAAAGGCAGCTTCTTTGCAGCAGGTGGGGGTCAGCTGGCAAAGCCTCCACGACACTTTATTCTCAAAACAAGCCCTTGAGGGATGGCACGAGCGTCTGCGCCGACAAAAGGGAAATCTAAGCACAAGAACTTGGTGTGGCCCACGCTACATCCTTGAAAGTCTTGTTTGTCAGGCTCAGCATCAGCGTTCAGAGTGGACCAAAACTGCCGGAGAGCCACAGCAAGCACTGCCACCAGCTCAGGCTGTTCAGCAGCACTGCACACTACATCTCCGTGTCCCGCTTTGATGAGCTCAAAGGATCTGTACCACCACACCTGTCCAGGAACTGGGTCACGAAGGTACAACAGGTTCGTATCAGACACGTGCGTGCAGGATACGACCTCTTCCAGATTCAGATTACAATGCTGAAGCACCCCCTGCCAGACCAGTGGCAGAAATGCGCTCCTATTATTTACACAATATAAAGTGCATTAAGATTTTCTTATTGAACTGACAGACTTCTGTCTGGACCATACAATTTTGAAACAGAGGTGAGGACTTCAATAGGAAATTCTCTCATGAGAAAAGAGGTTCAGATTGGTACTCTTCACCCTGTCCTCCTAGAATTGTTTTTGGCCGTTCTTTCTAGTGCAAATAAGCTTGTGTTTTCTCAAGTTTAAGGGACATGGCAGTTTTAGGGCACAGAGAATGAACATTTGAAATGCATGAGGAACACAGCATTCCCAAGCATTGCAACGGGCCCTTCTGCACGCAAGCAGCCTACATTATTGCTGCTCTCAGAGGTTGAAAATGCACTGCCAAAAATAATGATGAACCCGTTTCCAAATCTAACCGGTACAATCTTGCATTGCTACATTTTGAGTTAATATGTTTTATCCTCCAATGACAATATTTGCAAGCACCAGTGCTTTACATTTCCGTGGAAACCTGTCGCTAGTGGTTTACCCATTGGTAGTCGGCTGTGAACTTGTAGATCCCATTCAGTTTTGGATACTAAGGTGCATCCCACACGGGGAGAGTACATGCATTAGCGAATCCCGTGGAACCCAGCCCTGCCGCACAGCCAGCAAACACTGGATTCCTGGCTGCTATTTACAATACACTAATGCAATCAGAAGGCCAATTAATTAACTCAGGAAAAAGATTAAAAAAAGAATAAACGGGCTAAACGCACAGAGATACCAGTCTTACTAAGATACAGCCAGCTGCATTTAGATACCCTTCTGTCAAAATGGCAAATGAGTAGCAGTAGCAAAAGCCATTTTGCATCTCATCTTTTTTTTTTCTTTTCTTTTTTTAAGCAAAGAACATGATTAATAAACAGGCCTTTTCAATCACTTTGCCCATTGCAAGTATTTTCCTTACTAACAACAAAGGAGCAGAAGGAATGCATGATCACTTACAACACACACCTAACCTAAGCAGATTCCAACGTGGCGGCTTTTATGATGCATTGACAAAGACGTGGGCTTGGACTGGAATATGTCAAGTGTGTAGGGGAGGAGTGCCACACGGGAGCGGGAAGGCGAGCATAAAAGAGTTGTACATTCATAGCTCCAGTTGGTTAGGATCTGTGATAAGTTCATTGTTACTCCAGGCACTGTAATGGGCAGCAGCAGCCAGCGACGTGCTGACTTGTGCATCCAGGACTTTCTTGCTAAACTCTGGTTTCACACCAACCAGGATGAGAAGTTATTGTAATTGTTTGCTAACCGAACCTGTTAAAAACATTGTGAGCAAAAGCCTAGAAGCAAAGATGAACCAGTACCCCATAATGCCTCTAGCTGATTCATTGTGGTCTGCTAGCAGTTCAAGTGGTGGAATGAGAAAATCTCTCACAGACTTGAAAAAGTACCTGAAAGAGCAATCTGTGCAGAAATGGATGGCTGTTGTGACGCTAAGCCAAATGTTTGCTTGCTGTAACTGCTATGTGTAGTTTTATGTAAAGGGCGAATCACCTAAAACAGTGAAATTAACTTTCTTACTTTCTGTCACAACTGTGACATTTCCTAAAGGTTCTTTGGTGACTTTGATGTAAGTTTTTTTTTTTTTTTTCCTCTTTTTCTTTTTTTTTTTTTAATTTTTTTTAAGTTAAAACAGATTGACTGTTATTAGTACCCAAAGTAGAGTCCAGATTATCTCTCAGTTCCCACCCCTGCCTCCCCAGCTTCTCTTGTTATAGTTAATATCATAACAGGCAGTAGCTTTTGGATTTAGCATGGCCATGCAGCGTGCTGGTGGGTCCAGACTAAGAGTGAAGATAAATACCTTTCTGAACAGATTAAAAAAAAAACAAGTGGAATGGTTGAGTTGGAAAACATCTGGTCCACATGCACACTTGGCCACTCTGCAAAATACAATGCAAGTGATTATAAATATCTGACTAGTCAGAGTAACACATCCTTCAAAAAAACCTTAAAGGTGGGCAACACATTCTTTAAAGTAACTGGAGCTCAACCAAACTCCCAATGATTTCAGAAGGAGAGGAACCAGCACCCAATGGCTGAAAAAGCCCCTTGAATGATATGTATCCATTTGCTAAGAAATGACCAAGAATTTTCAAAGTCTTCAGGCCTGCTAATTCTATGCATTTTCCCTCCCAGCAGAGAATTCTTCTGGCAAGGACTGTAAGTTTCAGGCTGCTGAGCTGCCAGCAGACTTTGCACAAAGCTAGCAATCAGTAACCAGGCATCAAATTGCTGGATTTCAGCACCAGCTTCAACCGGGCGGGAAGGAGGTGATGGCAGGGCACTGGTCTTATGTTGTACTAATAACATCTGTAAAATCAACGTGACAGAAAATCTGACGCAGCCTTAACCACAGCTTTGAAAATGCGTTACAGATCAATAGGACAGAGATGCATTTTGATACGAATCAAATGGTGCACCAAACCCCCCAAAGGTCTTCCTCACAGCTGGAGGAGAGAAATGCCCAGGTGTTGTCCTCATGCGTGTAACATCGTGGCCGCATTCATCTCACACTTGGGAGGGAACCCTGGAACCTCAATCACAGCAGCCATCTGGCTCAGCACACCCATTTGACAGCCTCCTGCCAGAACCCACAACACCCCGGCTACAAAAATAGCTTTTGAAATTTTGAGGAATGCATTAAAAAAATCATCAGCCCCGTGTGGGCAGAACACGGAGATGAAGAATGGATTATGACTTGTTGCCATTAATTTGGAAGGCTTAGCACTTGAGCACAGTTTCATATCCTGGATACTCAGGTTATTTGGTTAGCACAAAACTGTGAGATTAATAACAAATCTTCTGTTCTCCACTAGCACAGTATTAAAGGTCTGACTAGTTACTGAGATTTCTCCCACAAAGAACATCATTTCAAACTCAGTAACCAGCAGATACTAATTTTTAAACATCTCCCTCTCCTCATACATGTCTGAGCAATTAACATGAAGACAATTTTTGCAGTAAGTACCCTATGGCTCAGCTCTTCAGCCTTCTTACCGAGTACAGGCAGAGTTCAGTTCCAGAAAAACTGCCATAAGCAGAAATCGATACATTTCAGTGTGAGGGCTTTTTTTGCACCACGCTGAAGTGCAACACAAGCCTTCTCTAGACTATTTAAAGGTCAAAATGCCGTCTTTTTTGTGCTGATACACATACTTTCATAGTCTTACACACTCAAAGAAGCTGACTCATACAGACTTGGGAGGTTGGTACTTTCTTAAGAAATACAGAGATATTTTGGGCGTAATATAGCATGATAATCAGACTCCCATAACATTATGTACTATCAGAAAAGGACTTTACGAAAAAAAAAAAAAGGGGCAACTTCAAATTACTATAGATCAGTCCCTCTCACCAATATCTGTTTTTTGTTTTATTTTGCCAGACGGCCAGTTCAGTGCACTCTATTCGAGACCCTCTTGCTCTTCACCACTGTCCCCTCTGACATCCATCCTTTTTTCTTTATGGCTGTTGCAAATTCTCCTCATCTCTTCTTCATACTTGATAAAATTTTCCCCAAACCTTGTCCACGCTTTGTATGGAACTGTGATGGTGTTACGGTAGGGTGGCCTCACCTCACTTACCTTCAGAAAAATGCCATACCTGTTGGATCCCACATCAAAGTAGAATCTCTTGTTGTCCACCCGGAAGGAGGTGCCCTCAGGGAGCTCAGGGGGCTCATCTCCCCCACCCCTGCGATCCTCCATGTCCCCCTCGCCGTATTCTTCAATCAGCTGGACCAAAGCATCCCTGAACTCGATCATCCCTTGCGCCGGAAGGACAATAGTCTGCTCCTGTCCCAAGCTGTGGCCAAAATAACCAATCATGCCAGGTCCCCGGCTCATCGTCTGCCTGATCCGCAAGAAGCGGCCCCGCTGATTCTCCTTCAGGTCAAGGTAATATTTTCTGTTGTCCCTCTCAATGTACTCTGTTTTGAGGACGCTATGAGGGTGCTCTTCAGAGCCCACAGAGCCCGAGGGTGAGGGCGGCGGGTGCTGCTGGCGCTGCCTCGAGTGCTGCTCCTTGCCATTGCTGTGCTCGTGCCTGTGGCCACTTTTCAGGCCCAGGTGGGCGTAGTGCTCAATGAAATCGCCCAGGCAGTCCTTCAGCTCGGCGGCCACGGACAGGGAGAGCGTCAGCTTGCTTTTCCTGATGTTGTCCTGCCTGCCTCTCCCGATCCAGACCTCTGCGATCTTCAGGAAGCGGCCCCGGGAGCTCTGCTTCACATCCAGATAAAATCGCTTTTTCTGGATGTCCACCCTCTTGGAGGCCAGCTCCTGGATCTCCATGCAGACCCCCTGAGAGGGGGCCGTGTAATGGTACTGCTGCGGGGACTGGGAATAGATGCTCCTGTGCAGGCCGGAGCCCCCCACGTTCCTTCCTCCTCCTCCTCCTCCTCTCCCTCTTTCCATCTTTACCAATCAGCTGGAAATAACACATAACAGAGACGCAGATGACAACATCAGCACCAGGGGCCTGTTTTGCTTCCTGGCGGCGGCTCTGCTCGCTGCTGCTCCCCCTACCCATGCTGCTGCCTGCATCCCAGCTCCCCCGCTGCCAGCTGCCCCCGTCGAAGCTCCGTTCCCCACCCTGGCGGCCACGTGTCCCCCTGAGCCCCGTTCTCAGCAGCCAGTGCCCCCGGCCCCGTGTCCTTCGCTTCTGCCTCCTCGCACCCCCTGTGACCCTTTTGCCTCACTACTGATGATCGCCCAC
>JAOWBP010002392.1:14379134-14393938 GCA_028571105.1 Tragopan temminckii
CGGGGGGCGGGAAGAAGCGGGCTGAGAGCCTCGGTCCGCCCGGGAGGCGTCCGTCCCGCCGCCAGCACGGCCTCTGCGTCGGGAGCCGCTGTGCCGTCCTGCGAGGAAGGAATGTGGATAAAATGAATAAAGTGGATTTGGAGAACAAGCATCCCCAGTGGATGCGTGCATGTAACCAGGAGGGCGGTTTGAGTGCTAAGAAGGTATGCTATCACAAGGGGGGGAAATTGATTTGGTGTTAGGCTGTGTAACGAAGCAGTGTGGGGCTGTGTCCTTGTGGTACCTCTTTTCCTGCTCAGAGGGAATATCATAAAGATTGTATCTAAATTTCTAGTTTTCCAAGAATGCTAACGTGTCCTTGGATGCATTTGTTTCCACACGTATAAGCAACGTTAGGTATAAAATTTCCCACTAGAAGGGATGCAGCCCTGTGACATCACAGACTGCTTTGGTAATTAGAAAGCTAAATCATGAAAGAAAAGCAGAAGACTCACTTCAGCAGTTTTTCTTCCATTAGGTGATAAGAAGGAACTGGTAGCATAGGTGTTGTTTCCTGGAATCATAGAATGGTTTGGGTTGGAAGGGACTTTTAAGATCACCTAGTTCCAGCTCCTTCCATAGACCAGGTTGCTCTAAGCCATATCTAGCCTTGCCTTGGATGCCTTCGGGGAGGGGGCATCCACAGCCTTGCTGGGCAGACTCTTCCAGGGCCTCACCACCTTCACAATAAATAATTTCTTCCTAATATCGAGTCTAAATCTACCCTTTTCCAGTTTAAAACTATTTCCCCTCAACCTGTTGCTACACATTCTTATAAAAAGTCCTTCGCCAGCTTTTCTGTAGACCCCCTTCAGGTACTGAAAGGCCGCTATAAGGTCCCCCTGGAGCCTGCTCTTCTTGAGGCTGAAGAGCCCCAGCTTTTTCAACCTGTCTTCACAGGGGAGGTGCTGCCCTCTGATTATGTTTGTGGCCCTCCTCTGGACCCACTCAAACAGCTCCATGTCCTTGTGCTGGAGGTTCCAGAACTGGATGCAATACTCCAGGTGGCATCTCATGATAGCAGAGCAGAGGGGCAGAATTGCCTCCCTTGACCTGCTGGTTACCCTTCTCTTGATGCAGCCCAGGATACTGTTGGCCTTCTGGGCTGCAAGCACTCATTGCTGGCTCATCGTGAGTCTTCCATCAACCAGAACTCCCAGATCCTTCTGCTCAAGGCTGCTTTCAAGCCATTCTCCACCCAACCTGTATTTCTGCTTGGGGTTTCCCCAACCTGGGTGCAGGACCTTGCACTTTGACCTTCTAGTAAGTTAAAGCCAGCAGTTTTTGGTTTAACTTTTCGTTAACTGAAATATATGTTTCATTGTGTGAGCATAAAATTATCAGTATCTTCTCTGTAGTTTCAGGATTGTCCTCTTCCAGGCCATTTATTGTTTCTCAGTCTATATTATAAAGCTGTTTTGCACATGACCACTTGTGATTGAGAGATGTTATTCAAGTTTTACTGTGCAATGCTGTCATATTGGTTACTACTGGCATCTCATGGCTTACTTGTATATTTTGCAAGCAGGTGAATGTTATCAGTATTCCTACAGTTCGAGATAGTTTCTCAGTCAATAAATTTTAGTAACTAGGTTTCTGGAGAGGAAAAGGAAAGAACTGCCTGGAGCCATTAATGTCACTTTTTTCTGCAGGCTTCAAGTTTCGTTTTTTAAACCAGCATTCAGCTGATGGAGGGTCTCTCTCCTTTTAAATGTTACATGTTGTTTTAAACTGGGTTTTACTTCATGCGTGAGGAACTTCACAGAGATCTGTTGGCTTGAAGTGCAGTGGGCTAGTTGAGATGTGGGACCAAGGAAATAAGGGAACAAAGCTGTGTGGTACAGCCAAACGCTTGTAGCCCCATGTTTCTCCAGTGCAGAAGTGCACCGAACCACAGATCTTGTCTCATGTTGTTCCTTCAGTGTCCTCTTCACATATTCTTGGTTTGCTTCTGTGCTTTGTGGCACAGTTTAGAAATTCTCTGATGTGCTTGTGAGTTACTGGTTTATGTTGAATCTGTACTGAAATAGGGATTTTTCCAAGGATTATAGCTGAATGGGTTTGAATAATTCAGACAACTACTTAAATTAACAAATTATTGTAAATGACTTCTTACTTCTGTCAAATGTGCTGCAGCATTTTAAAATAGCACCGAGGAGCTTTGACACTGTCAGAAATAAATGTTTTCCCTAGCCTTGTTGTTGAAAGCTGTTGAATCTCTTTGGCTGGAAGAATGCAGAGAAATAAAATGGAGGTGAGAATTCAGCCGGCGGGCTTACAGTCCGAGTGCTTGAAGTTTGGGAAACAGATGAGGGGCCTGAGCTTTTATGTGTCATCCACAGCAGTGCTGGGTTTGCTGGGATACAGCACTGAGGCAGCACTCAGTGGCTGTGGTGCTGGTGTATCTCTGTGCTGAGGTTACGTCTGACCAGTAACGGAGTCTTTTCCAAATGCTGTCCCACAGACACCTAACATTCAGAGAAGCATTTTGGAAGATGGGCTGCCATTCCTAGAGTTCCATGGCTCCATCATTTACAGCTATGAAGCCAGTGACTGCTCCTTTCTCTCAGAAGACATCAGGTAAGAGCTCCTTCTCTATTCCTTTGGAGTACCCTTTACTTTCTGAAAAGGGATTGGCTATTCTCTCTCTACTTCTTCTTGCTGATTGTGCATTTGAGGTGCCCAGAGTTGAACGGTTTGACCAGAGGAAACATCTGGTTGCACAGGCTGTTTTGATCTATGTGCCAAATGTGTCTTATGTGTTGGCTGTAAGCACACACTGAACCAATTCCTGGTGACAGTGAATTATCCCTCTGAGGATGACCCTGGCTCGTCTACAAGTAGTGTTTTCAGAACACCTCTTTCCAGTGTGCTGCACAGTTGTAGCTTCCCCTGTTGGACTTATTCTGGCAGATATCCCGGCTGCACCTGGCACTCCATTTAAGAGGAAGCATACAGTGAAAAGCCATACTGCAGTTTCTCTGCTTTTCATGGTATTTATAGTTTCTTGATAAATAAAAAGCAAGCTTTCAATGAACGGGAAACTATTATATCCTCTTTTGTACCTGGCTGTTTCCTGAGGCTTTCTACGCTACCGTCTGTGTAGTGTGAGATCTGCTAGAAATCTGTTTGGTTTGGGAGTTACAGTGTAGCTTTCTGTACCACCAGGAATTTCACCTGCTTAGGGTCTTAGTAGTAAAACGATTGCTGTGTCTTACGCGTGTGAAAGAAAAGATGTACTAGCTGTGCTTCCCTTAATCATCTTTGTAAGATGACTCAAGCATGCTATTCTATGTGTTGGTAGAAAAACAGTTGAATGTGAGGAATATCCATTTCTTTTCAGGCAGTCTTTATCAGATGGGGCTGCAGTTGGATTTGATATTGAATGGCCGCCATCGTACACTAAGGGAAAAATGGCAAAAATAGCTGTAATCCAAATATGTGTAACCGAGGAAAAATGTTATTTGTTTCACATCTCTTCAATGTCAGGTACTGTACTTCCTCTATTCCTATTACTTAGGGCTCTCTCTTTCTTGTGATTTACTATGAACCTTAGCATCAAGCAGTAGCATATTTCACGTTATGTTTGATAGTATGTTTTCAAGAAATCCATCCATCTTCTTCCCCCTGCTGGGTATAAAGCAGAGAGTGACTCACTGAGCATTAACTGTGTGTTACAGTGTCTTTAGTCCAAAGCTTGAGCACAGTTCTAGCGTACAGCATTTTAGGTTCTGAGAAGGGTAAAAGAATTAAGGATTATTTTTTCTTTCTGGGAAAGAATATTTTCACTTAGTTCTCAAAAATTGAATTCCCTGCTCATGTAATGAGCTTTCATCTCTTTGGTGCCAGAATAAACAGAGCACCTAAATTTAGCAGGCTTGAGTAACAAAACCCCTCAAAAATGATGGCCATCACGCTGCTTCTTGCTATTTTTGTGCCATTCTTTCCCAGAAAGAATACTGAATACCTGGTGTGAGGCAGCTGTGGGGAGAGGGGGATGTGTGCCCAGCATTCTGAATCTGTTACGGCTGTGAATAAAAGTACCCAAATTGGAAAAATAGAAATGCGGGGAAGGAGGCTTCAATTTGATAACCTTTGGTTTGAATGTTAGATTGAAACTGTGCCTGTGAGATGTCTCTGATTTCCCTGGGGTGTGCATGCTGAGGTATAATAGTGATAATTTAAATGTTGGTGTTCAGTCTTTTGTCATTTATAGCAAATGAGGTGGAAAATTTAATTGCCGGAGGCTGTTCAATCCAGGAGGCAGAAATGTACAGATGCACAGAAGAGAGATTTGAGGAAAGAAAGCCAAGGGGGGAGAGAGATTTGGAGCTGAAACGCTTCTGATTCTAAAGTGAAGGTGTTTGTTTGCCTGTTAATGCCAGGCATGGTTGCATATGTGCTACTGCTAAGTGCGTAGCAGCAGAAGATGGTGTTTCTGCCTAAATAATCTTCTAAAGCTTTTCTTTATGCCAGAGAGAGATGCACTTTGAACTGGGTGTGATGCCAGCCTTTTGGCAGGCACCAAGTTTTGCTTAGTCAGAATGACTGATTTACAAAAATTTAGATGTTAGACAAGGCTTTTCACTTTTCATTGGGAAAAAATAAAAATACTTTCTCCTGCAGGAGGGAGGTCTGTGTATAAACACGTCTCATAAAGGACAAAATTTAACTCTATGTACTTATCAAGAGGGTTCTTGATAATGCTCCGCTTCTGAGTGGTCTGGAACCCAGACTTTTTTAGATCATACAATACTTTCTTTCTAGAAATGAGATGGAAGAAATGGAGCAGGAGTTATCACCCTTGAAGATTTTCATGATATTTTTAGACAGAGGAAATCCCTTGTTCAGTAAGTCAGCTGCACTGTTGTGTGCCTGTATTCAGCTCGCCTGGATTTGCCTCTTCAGAGGAATCCCTGTGCTGCATTATGGTGGAGGTGCTCTGGGTACCGCAGCTCTTTCTAAGGAACAGAAACTTTTCTGGTGACTCATATCTGAGCTGCAACTTGGCAGTCCACAGCATCCTGCTCCTCATTATGGCTGCACGTGTGTCTGTGGTGTGTCAGCGGAATCCATACAAATACAGAGGTCACTATGATCGGTGATGCAAAGTGATTGTTGAAATACATAAGTAATTATTACAGTAGCAAAAATATGATAGTAAATCAAAACCAAGCCAGATACTAAGTGCTACGGTATATATGGTAAATGTTGAGTAGTACATATTTGTAGAGAGAAGAATTATACTTGAGACTATTTCAGGGTTTTCAGCTTTGTGTTGCTGAAAGTATATGTTTAAATAAGATGCTCCTGCAGAAGCAGATATGAAAGCTGTGTGTTTTTGCCTGATTCTGTAAACTTGAAAATACCATTTGATCCAGGATTGCTGTGTGATCAGCTTGGGCTGAATCAAAATATAACATGTAGCATCTGTGTGCATGATTGCATGACTTCATTTTTTTCTTTTACTCACAAGACTGACTTATCTGGGCTTTTGTGGAGGATGTGGTTGGTTGATTTTGTTTTCCAAATGCTGTTCTTGGACCGGCCCACAATTAGAACTGAAAAAGCATATGCAGAATCAGTCTTCCTGGTCATTCCCCATGTTTTTGGGTTAGTGCTTCCTGTAAATGTGGAGCAGCACTAACTGAGGAAGAATACTCTGTGGGAAACAGTAAAACAAATAAATAAATAATGTATTTGGTGTCGTGAGAATCCAGGGCTGAGGATTAAAATATTTTTTCTCCATGGAGGGGTTGCTTTTTCCTTGTCATGTGTTCTACTGATCAGTTAGACAGATAAAATGAGGTCGTTCCATTTTTTTTTTACTTAATTTATTTTCAAATACCAAATGAATTTGCACATTTGAGATACCTCACTGCTGCTTGCTTCAGATGATACATTACAGCAAATTGGTGTTTGTCATCCCAGAGCACAGGCAGGAACATAAACATAGCAACTTCTCGAGCGTCTCCTCCTTAAGAACAGGTTTTTGCAAGCAGCCTTTGTGCTACATTTTGTCATTTCCATTCGACTGTGTGACATCTTTCAGTATCTAGTTTCTCATATTTGGGCTTAATCTATTTTAGGTTTTCCCAAGGGACTCAAAAGGCTGCTGGAAGATGAAACAATTAAAAAGGTTGGCGTAGGAATTGAGGGAGATCATTGGAAGCTGATGAGTGACTTTGAAGTCAAACTGAAGAGCTTTGTGGAGCTGGCTGACGTTGCTAATGAGAAAGTAAAGCTTAAAACCTTTTTGTTGTGGGAGGGAATCTTATTAATGTGCTAAATGAAAGGAGGCTTCCTCATCTTTACAACATATTCTGTAGAATAATGCAGAGAAACAGTACAGCTTAAAAAAAAAAAAAAAAAAAAATGCTCCTATTTCCAGAGAACTCTAGGTCTGTAGAATTAAGTTGTGTGTTTCAGTGAGCTGGTTCTTAATGAATACGTTCCCCTTCTCAGATCTGTTCACATTTACAGCCTTTTAAATCCAGCTGCAGATGCATTTCTTACATTTGCTAATGATGGAGATTGCCAGATCATGTCAGCCATGGCATACGTGTCCCAGCAGTGGCCAAACCCACAGAGTCTGATGTGGCCAGCTCTTCTGCCATTCTCCAGTCTGGGGCTGGTTGTCACCTGACATGTAGTACTGCAGGCATTTTCCTTTGTGGCTCTGAAGTTGGTGCTACCTGCTGACATGGGGCAGCTTCCTGCCTGATTAGGAGCAGTGTTATGTCAGGCACATCCCAGATTACAGTGTAGCTGGATGCTACTTTGATTCTGTCTGGCATAGGTAAACCTGTGCCATCATGATGGAAGAGAGAGGACTGTGATGCTTTGAAGCTTCAGTTCCTTTTGGGCTGGAAACTATGCAGAGTAAATAGTTTGCTCAAGCAATAAAAGCTCTTTTTAGACTTGGAGTTTCCACGTTTCACCCCCAGGCTTTTTTTTTCTCCCAACATCCAACTCCAGGATATTTTATAAGGATAAGCAATTGTGATCTCTGATCGCAGCTTTAAAGTCTTTTGCCAAGAAGATAACAGACCAAAAATGAACTTGACAGTGAAGGTTGAGAGACCAAAGAGTAACATCTGATGTAATGATACAATGGAAGGAGGAGAGGGGGGACCTAAAATCATCATTGGTAGGCTTTTAATTCCCAGTTCAAGGGGATGAACTGATAATGCCACACCGCTGCTACCGCTGCTGGACTTGACAGTCTGCATGTTCTACAAGTGCTTTTGGGTTAGAATAGAGGAGGTCTGTGCCTGTTAGCCCTGGAGCTGGAAGGAAAGCTACCCTAACTCAGAGCCAGTCCAGACAATAGCACATAGCAGCTGTGATTGATGACTGTGATTATGAAAGCAATTGAAAACAGCAGCGTAGCAGGGTGATTTCTGGAGTCTTCCAAGAACTGCTTTGCAGTACACTGAATAATGGTTAGCGTGGTATAAAGCTGCAGTCTTTGATGTATGCTTGGTTTCTCAGACTTGCAGTAGATGACAAAACAGTTACAAGCTGACTTCAATATTCCTGTTTTTCTATTAAATAAAATCTTGTTGCTATTATTTGCAAATACTGATGTAAAAATCCTGGAAGAGAGACGGGTTGGTGTTTAAGTTTCAGGCTTTTGTTTAATCAATCATTTAACTACTTTGTACAAATGTTTCTTTTTTGCGTGTGCTGTTGCACCACCTCACAGCACATGGACTCACCTGAACCTAGGGTGATCTTTCCAGCTTGATGGTACAGGGGTGCCCTACAACAGTGTAGTTTCTGGAGTGGAAAGTATAGTTTCCCAATGGCCAAATTGCCTTTCAATATGATGAGAACAGTGCAAGGCCTAAAGAGCAATTGCTGTTTTGAAGACCTCATTTGTTCTGATTTATCCACAGCGCTCTGTGCTTCTACTGAAGTATTAGGTATACTCTGTGGTTCCTGTGACTATGTTTTGACAAACACAGTTACTTTCCCCTTTTAACAATTTTTTTTTTTTTCCCAGCTGAAGTGTAAGGAGGTATGGAGTCTAAATGGCTTGGTAAAACACCTTTTTGGGAAGCAGCTTCTGAAAGATAAGTCTATCCGCTGCGGCAACTGGGAAAAGTTTCCACTCGATGAGGAGCAGAAGTTGTATGCAGCCACGGATGCTTACGTACGTGCAAAAAAAAAAAAAATATATATATATATATATATACATTACCACTTTCTCTGGCGTGCTGTTTGCTGCTGTTTTTAATGCCTGTTACAGACTGTTGTGAACACTGGAATGTTCCGTGGTCTAAAGTGGATATTAGATATTTGAAGGTGGGAATCCTACAGCATAGTTCACAGTCTGATTCCTTGTCTGTTTTGACTTGCTTTTTAATCTGCAGTGTTTGCCTAGAACTGTCATAATGTCTTCTATGCAGAAGATGCTACCTCTTGTATTTGACTCAGCAATGAGACAGGTTACTGAATTAACTTGAACATATTATGTTGTGTGTTTCATGTATAAAATTGAATGTAGAAAGAGAAGAGAAACTCAATTCCACAGAATCCTTGAGCCTCTTGTGAGGTGGTGGTGTGTGATGTTGCAAGATTTGCCTTTTTCTTGAAGCCCCTTTGTGAATCAGATTTCTTGGAAGCTCTGCTGTTACCTGGATGTGCCAAGTAATACAGGCATCAAAAAGTATGTCAGAGGAATCTTTGTCCATTTGGACTGATGTCCATTTGTCACCTCGGGGAAGTCAGTTTTGATGTAGGGATCATATTAATTTTATCTGTATGTGTATGGAGAGAGCCTGAGGTCTCTCAGAGACATTATCTCACATGACACAGTTGATGCATATTTCTTAAGTATGATAATTGCTCAGTGCACTTGGAGTTCTGTTGTCTGCTGCTGTTTGCTGTAGCTTGTTAGTGTTTGCAGATATGTTTTCTATTGGGGGCTTCTTAATTATCTTTCTTGAGTTGCTTATGGACAAAAATCCAGTTTTCTCAGCTACTTCTAAATAAGATACGTGAGATAAAGTTAATGAGCAGCTTTGAAGAAATATAACCTTCTCCAGTGGGTAATTCAGCGGGGACAGCTTGCACGTGAATTATTGTAGCTCTGTAAAAGTCTATGCTTTTTCACCATTTCAAAAGGAAAGGGATGTTCCTTCAGTTGTAAGTTCTGAGATTTATCCATGTACAGCTGGGTGCAACCTGCTTCCTAGGAGAAGATCGTTCTATGTGACGGTGCTTGAATATCACCCTTCGTCTCTTCTCTCCTCAGGATTTTATTTCTGTGGCAGCTTAAACAGAGGAAGGGAAATGGGGCAATGTTCCCTGTTCTCTTTTTTGACTTAGAAAGCAGTGCACGTTTTCTAGTTAAACAATAAACTGTGGAGAGTTTTGCTCTTGTGAAGACGTGGGACCCAAACCAATAAGGAAAGGAGCATTATTTTTGATCCTCAGCTGTATTTTGGTGCAGCAGTTTGCACCAGCTTTTTCCAGGCAAAGCCTCTTTCTTGCTCTGCTGTCTTTACCACCCAGCCTCCCTTTTGGAGCCTCACAGGGAAACATGGGAATGTACCTCCTTTCTCTTTTGTCTTTAAGATGCTTTGATTAACATCTGTAGCCTAATCAGCACGTTGCTGGCTTTAGGCTGTGTTTTCTTGTTAGATTCTGTGTGCTTAATATTTCCTTTGTTCATAACAAGTTCTGTCTTAGTAGATTCACAACTGCTCTCTTGAAGCATTACGTAAAATCTGAGTGAGGTGGAGCGGATGGTGAGACTGGGGGTGGAGCACTTAGAACTCTTTGTTTGTGGCTGATTTTATAAGATAACCACTCTGGGATCTAGTGATATGTGCCCAGTGTGATGCAGACCAAAGTCAGGACTCTGCCTTTTGTAAAAGGTTAAGTGGTTGTGATTACCAAAGCAATAAGGCAGACAGCTGGCTGTTGTATGACATGACCCAAGAACTCAGAATTTATGGGATTTGCAATAAGTTAGTGCCGTGGCTTGCTGAAACAATTCCTGATTATTTTTTTTGTTTATTTAGCCTTTAAAATGTGCTTTCTCTGCAGAGTATTAATATTTTTTTCCCTTTTACTTGCAGGCTGGCTTCATCATTTTTCAAAAACTGAAAAATATGAATAGCACTGACAGGAAATTATTTGGAGAAAGAAGAGGTAAATTACATACTCAGGAATAAAGAACATATTCTATTTCCAAGTAGTTCTCTTCATAGTATCTGTCAGAATCTTATGGCTTCTTGGGAGATTTGAGACAGCTTTCAGATAGATTAGACTGTAAGGGCTCTTAGATGACCTGTGTTACTCTACAGTTGTTATTTCACAGTGACATGAGAGTGCAGTCGTAGTACGTTGTTTGCCTCTGCATTATAAAGAGTCTGTAAGAATTCCTGCTGTTGTTCTGGTTTGTTTCTGGAAACACATCAGTGAGTTAATGTTAATTCTGCTCACCTAATGAGGAAGATGTAGTTTAAGAAGAAAAAAGACCACGAAATAAATACATATTATTAAGTAACACTTGTCTTATGGCATATAAATAGCGCCCAACTTTGTTTTGAAACAGCTCAGCTCTGTTTGATCAGAGAAGTGATTCTTAAGTCTTGGTTGTCCTTTACTTACATAAGGAAAGCTGAAAAGCAGATGTAGTTTATGGCTTAAAAAGAGGGATAAAAACTTATTTCATTTTTGCACTGGCTGAATTCTTGCAGTTAAGAGTAGGAATTAGGAGTACTATCTCTTTAACTATGAGATACAACTTTCTGGCTCTGATTTAGTCAGCACATCCATGTTTGTAGCTTTGGTAGGGCTGATACCTGAAATCTATGGGAGTAACTACTTCTATGAGAACAGGGCTCAGTAGTGATGTTATACTGAACTGGATTCTTCTGTTACTCTTACTGCAACGGTCTTGAAGTGTGCTCATGCTAAGTAGATAGCTGTATGTTTCAGGCAGCTGCATTGTGTTCATTAAAACAAATGCCTGCAGATGAGCAACAAGAACACCCAACAAACTTACTTCTAAATCTCTACTGATGTATGTGAGTAGGGATCCTACTGTCTCTGATGTGACATGTCAGAGCTCCTCCCCAGCACTCAAGATCACACTGCGCACTTTTTTCCCAGCTGATAAGGGGTAGCAGTGTGGGATGCAGGAATGGCACTGTGTTAATACAACGTGTGTAACAAGTAGAGTTTCATCACTTAAGAAGTTGTTAAGAGCCTGACTATTAACGTGTATTGCCAATCAGCAAGATTACTTGTTCATCCTAATTACTGAATTTCTGTCAGTGGGGTGGTAGTTTCCAATTGTGCAAAAGAAACTCCGTGAACAACTCGAACTCTGCCACAATAATGTACTTGGCAGCTTTGGGCAGCTTTGTGCATCTCTGTACACATTGAAGCTAGCAAGCAGAGTGTGTCTGTGTGTCCAGACTTTGGCTGGAAAGAGGAGATGGGACACCTTAAAACAAACAACAAAAGAAACAGAAAAGCAAACACCTTGAGTCATCTGTAGAAGATTAAGATGGAATGATGAGTTAGTTTCTTACAGCTGCAAAATCCAAGAGATTTCAGGTGTAAGTGCAATTGAAGTCCTAGGAGCATGCATATTTATCACACAGCAGTGTGTTTGCGTGTAGGTATGTGAGTTGAAGTAAAGCATACAAGCAGATTCAGAAAGCAACAAGACAAAGTTAGGACAGACTGATCACTGCAGACTCCATCTTGCTCAGCTGCTGCTTTCTCAAAGCTGGAGGGTATTCTGGGAAGAATCTACATATAATGGTCTTGTTTTGTATCCTCTTTTTGTACGTGTTTATAGCAGACTGCTGAAGAAGACTGTCGTACTAGCTCTAGATCTGGTGGGAATACAGTGACTTGTATGAACTTGTTTGTGTGTAGATGTTAAACCTGAATTACTGTGAAGTAACCCCAGTGGCACCTCTTCTAGATGACGCGTTGTCAGATGACGTGAAGGAGCGCTTGACTTCACTAGCTGAAGAGATGGTATACCTGGCTTCCAAGATCTCTGATTCTTCCGGACAACTCAGAAATCTGCAGAGGTTAGATTTTCATCAACCTGGTTGTACTTCATCTTTTGAGATTGATGTTGATTGCTGAGGTCCAGAACAACAAAATGTGTTAATAGCTGTCTCTGTTACCTGTGCATCTTTCTTTCAAGAAAAGGAAGCACAGTTCACTTGATGGGAACCTTTTACCCTTACACATTAATATGGTGGAACGTAGCTTTTCCCTGGTCTTACTTGCAATGGGTTTGACACTGAACAATGCCAAATCTGTTTTTTTTTTTTTTCTTGCTGAAATGCTCACAAGACCTTTTTAAATAGAAACTTCAGACTTGTGTGCCTACTTAGAAATCTGGAGACTGGGCTAGAGTTGTGGGGACAATACAACGTACATATATGGAGAATCTTTGCAGCCTTCTTAAGCGTGAAGAAATGTCATCTTTCTTCTGATGACAGAAGATTGCTAACCGCAGTTGTGTGATAAGCCTTTGCATGTGAAGTTTTAGACAAAATCTACCTGGAGAAGCAGACTGCTTTAGAATCCTCGTTTCTGTTTGTAGCTATGATGTGTGTAACAACAGTCTTTACTGTTTTGGTTCAACTACTTGTTTTACCCTCCAGGTCTGCAGAAATACTAGCTGACATATCAGAGAATGTAAAAGCCTTAGGAAGTACGCTCTTTGCTGGTTCAAGTTCACTTTCTGTGCTGGAGGGGAGCTGTGGTGCGACTCCAACCAAACTTGAAGCAAAGTCAACCAATGTTGAAGCACAAAAAGCTGAAATGCCCGAATTTGCTAAAAAACTTGAAGGTGACTTCAACATCTGCTCTGATGCTACACTAGCTGGCCTCTGGGAGGGAGAAGTTGATGAAGGTGAAGCAGAGGGAGGTAATGCTGTTGTTGAAGATGGGGTTACAGCAGCTGGCTCTAAGGACACAGAAGACAGAGATGACTTCATGTCATTAGACTTTAATGAGCAAGAACTGCAGATATTGGAGCGTCAGGCTGCAGAAGAAATTCTCAACAAAACTGTACCTGAGGTAATGAGAAAGTCTCTCATTAGTCATGGATGTTCACCAGAGGAGCTGATCTTATCCTTACTTTCCCATAAGATTTAAAAAAAAACTTGGTGAGAGCAATTTAGGGTGGGCTAGAGTAAGGGCTCAGAGTCTGGAAAATATTTCTGTAGGTGATCAAGCACTGAGTTGCTCTACAGTTATGTAGTTGGGAGGACTACTGAATACATAAGCTGATATATTCATTTAGTTCATTAATTGATATTCTGATTAGCTTTCCTCTTGTAGTTACTAATGAATTGTGATATGAAGTTTCTGCAGTATGGGGACAAATTCTGCATTCAAACATCTCAACCTCGGTCATGAATAAAAAGCGGGTCTTTAATGGAGCTCTAAATGACAGCCTTCTAGTGACTGCTTTATGTGGGTTGATGCCTCTTAAATGAGGCCGTAATTTCTTTGTGTTCCAAGTCTTTCCCATGTTTGGTAATACTGTTGTTTTTGCCTCTTACTATAGGGCCTTGTTGTGTTTTAACACTTTGCAGTCTAGCATCGTTTTGGCTGGGCTTCAGAGCTGAATGTTGAGCTTAATTTTGTTTTTTTTTTTCCACTGAGATGTAAATGCATACAGAGAATAGATTGTAGTGAAAGATAGGTAGAAATAGAAATATCTTTGTACACATGTATTTTCTTCTTAGGAGGAATGCCCAACAGACAATGAACAAAATACCTCCTGTATCATTGAAAGTGATGAAGAACTGGAAATGGAGATGCTTAAAGTGAGTCCCTTAGGGGTTTGGCTTATCCACTTCTTGTTTTTTCCCCCACTGATGATGCTTTCAGGTCACAGTGGAACACAGCATCATTGAGTGGAGGGAATTAAACAAATAGGTGTTGCTTACAAAACGTGGATGGAAAAAGATGTGGGTAGATGAAGAATTACGTTTACCATCGTAGGATCTCATGTGATTCTCTGATCTTGATTTTCCATGTTTTGTTACATCGTCACTCTAGCAGCTTAGGCTTTTGACCTACCTATTTCTTGCACTTCTGTTGATAATGGTGTGTCAATTGGTTTGCTGTGTGTCATGCCTTTAGACCACTGCAGGTGCTGTTAATCTGAACAATAGGTCCAATAGATTGCTTTGTTGCTGTATGCTTTGCAGGCACCTTGGGGAATCAAGTGTTACACCATTAAGGCACTTAAGATTATTTAGATGTGTTGTGTTTTCTTTACCCTGCTTTTTGTCCTGATTCCACAGAGTTGATGCGCTTCAAGTGAAGTGATCAAATGGTGTCATTAGAGCATTCACAGGTTTTTTTTTAATATTTCTGCATATACGAAGATTAAATGTGGGGATACAACTAAATAACAGGCAGGATATAAAGGTCTGTAGAAAGAAAGGATTAATTTTCTGCCAGGGAAGGACCAGGCCTTTTAGATGGATGCAGTGCTTCATGTCCATCTTCCATGCTGTAGTCACGTGCCCCCGTGTCTTCTTACCTCATGTATGTGTAGTGTCTACCCTTTCGTATCTTGAATTAACTTCTTCTGAATTCAGTCTTTAGAAGATGTGGACAATTCTAAAAAAGTTTTAACTGAAATGGAGTCCAGCAAAGCCAGGAAAACTCTGGACACAGAATTGAATGTTGCACCAGATGGGGATGAAGATGAAGTCATTGAAGAGGAGGAGGAGGAATGTTGGGGTATGTTTTAC
>JAOWBP010002392.1:14394021-14414823 GCA_028571105.1 Tragopan temminckii
CCTAGTTTTTTAAAGCAGAGAGTAAAAGCTGATCTGGGTTTTGAAAGGAGTGATTGAGGATATGTCAAGATGAAAACTTTAAGGTGTCCTTGGTGAAACACAGTTGACTCTTGCCATGATCAGTAGACTCTCTTCATCTCTTTAAACAGTTCCTTAGCAAATGATTGCAGGGAACGTGTGTTTGCTCAGCAGACAAAAACTAGATGCAAGTGTAATGCATTTCACTGCTGAGTAATAGCTATAAATTTAAATGGAGTCTTGAGTGTTTTTCTTCATCGTTCACAGAAGATCGGGATTCTCCCCTTTGACATTTTCAGACCATGACTTTGTTAGCAAATTGCAGTGTCATGACTTCCATAAGGTCTGAAAAGGGATGAATGGTAGAACATCTCTATTACTTCTTCTGAGCGTGTTCCAGATAATGTAGTTATGCCGAACCCATTGCTTTATTATCTCATTAACAAAGCCGTATTTCTTCTTCATGAAGAGTCTCTGAGGTGTGTGTTTGTTCCTCTGTTAATCCTTTATTTTAGCCTGTAAGTATGTTCAGTACTTGATGTATCTCTTTCTGCTGGGGTTGTCCAAAGCTTGGGCTTAAGCATCACTAACCACAAGCAGAATGTCAAGACAAAGCTTCATCTTTTTAAAATTTAGTTGCATATAAGGCCTTTTCTGTCTCCCCCTAAAGATCCGTTGCTGTCAGTACCTAGTGAAATCCACATCTCATGTCTGAAGATGTATTTTGGGCATTCTTCTTTTAAACCGTAAGTATGTTTTCAATTCATTTTTTCCCTTATTTCAGCTTTTTAAAATCTATTTACTACCTTGAGAACCACTAACAAACTTGGACCTGTGCAAAATCCCTAGCAAAGACAGCCTTTGCTACAGTGAAATAGCAAAATAAAGCTCATTTACTACAATATTGTATTTTCATAGTAGAGGATATATTTCTTGCTTTTTCTGATGGCAAGCCTTCTGCAAATGAATGTTTCTGTACCTGGTCTAGCTCAGTTATTTCCAAGAGAAAACACTGTAAACTTGCACAGATGTATTCTTTGTATGGTGATGAACTTCCTTAGTCTGGTTATCCTTTTGACATGTGGCTCTAATTAAATACAGGCTCCTGTTTGTCTCTAGAACATCTAATGGGGCATAATTTCAGCCTAGTGTGTACTCATAGATTCCAGCATTGCTGGAATTGAGTTCCTGATATCAATAGGAATGAAGTGAAATCATCCTGAATGGCTTGTTTTAGAACACGTGTTGCACAGAACATATCGAAAGAGCAATGCTTGGGGCTTGAAAGATGAAGAAGCACAAAACAAACAAACAAAAAAACAAACCACAGCTGTTTGGTAAACTGTTAGAAATAACAAAGGGGAGAAATTTTGTTTTAATTCACTGCAGATTATGTATGCCTGTGAGACCATTAAAAAAATCAAAATTGTTTGGCAACACTGAAGTCCTGTTTAGAATCCTTTTATGAAAGATAACTGTAGTTTCATGAGTATTTGTGGATCACTTAGTGACATACGGGAGACATTATTTTGCAGTTGTCTTTGAATGATTACATCAAGTGTTGCTTTCTTTAGTTCTGTTAAGAGATCCCCACTGTAACACTGGTAGGACTAACTGCGGTAAACGTGGTGTGAGTGGCTGGAGCACGCAAAGAGAAAACTGTCAGGCAGTCAAAAGAGTTGCTTCAGCACAATTTGCATATTATACACGTGGTGGCAAAAATAAAATGCATTCTTCTTCCTTTAATTCAAAGGGTTCAGTGGAAAGTGATACATTCTGTTTTAGAAGACAAAAAAGACAATCTTGTTGTCATGGCAACTGGTAAGTTATTTTTACGTCTTAAAAGGTGGCAAGAAATGTTTGTCTTTTGGGGAGGTTAGGGCTTTGAAACTTGAAGACTGTTCACGTGGCTCTTAGGAGCAGAGTGCTCAGGACTCACCATTTCTGTTGGAGGCTACGAATCTTGGCCAGCTATGCTTGCTGCTTGTATTTCTGTCCAGTTTTTTTTCCACTGACCTTGGAGGGAGTGACACTGAGTGGGTGCAAGCAGTATTTATCCTGTGTTTTTGACTGCTAATGGGGCATGCATCAACTTCCTTTTTAGGGCTCAGTAAGGTGTTAGTGCAGAAGCATAAGACAACTCTGCCTTAAAATATAACAACTATATGTTGTTTCACTTCTACCTTTATTTTTTTCTTTTTTAAGGATATGGGAAAAGTTTGTGCTACCAGTTCCCTCCTGTTTACACTGGACGTACAGGAATAGTCATCTGTCCTCTTATTTCCTTAATGGAGGACCAAGTTCTGCAGCTGACGTAAGCAACACAATAGGAACAGGCTGATGTTGTGTTTCTTGTGGAAACCCACGGATTCAACTTGTGGTGTTTCATAGTGTTTAAGGCTGCAGCTTTGTACAGCGAGCTGTTTGTGTGCCAGCTGTGAAATATACATTTCTCCAGAAACATGTGCAAACTAAAAATTGCCTGAGATCACTGGATTTCCCAGCTATGAAAACTGTAGGCTGAATTTGCAAAGGATCTGTGCTGGTGGGTGGTTCCTGACGGTGCTTTCTTCACAATTCTTTCTGTATTCAGAGGCTCTATTTATGTAGAACAAATGGCTGAACAAACTTGGTGTATTGTTTAAGCCTGTGAGAACTATGTCAAAGCTTCATAGGATGGAAGATGAAGGCCATTCAGATCAAGGTTATAGCACAGATGTTTAAGATGGATAGTGAAATAGGTCTCCTAATATCGGGCATCTTCACTTGTTAAAATGTCTGATGTAGCACAGTACTAGGGAATTTGACTCGGGTGAAAGAGAAATGTTCTTAATCTGATTCCTTCTTGCACTGATCAAGTATGTGTCTGTGGGAGACAACAAGAGGGAAGTGGATGAGCATGTGGCTGTCAGGAATAGTGACTGACTTCTACTGTTTTTAAAAGGCTTCTTCTGTGAAGGTTCTTGGAAGAAAGTAGTCTCAGAACCCACAGCTTGAATTTACTTTGCCAAATGCTGGCAGTAGGCTGAAAAAAGAAAAAGAAAAAAAAAAAAACCTAAAAACCTGAGGTGGAAAGCATTTATGAGTAAATCAATACATAACTGTATTATGTATTGATATGCTGTTTTTTACTGCAGAATGTCAGGGATTTCATCTTGCTTGCTTGGTTCGGCTCAGTCGAAAGATGTCAAAGACAGCATTAAAGCGTAAGTCTTGTCTAAACATCTTGGGGTTGCAGTTCCTGATGTATTTGAGGAATGGAATGTGTCATCTGATCTGTCACAGCAAAGTCTTGGTCCTGGCTCAGATTGAGGGTCAGGCAGTAAGTCAAGAGTGTTTGCATTTACCCACTATGAGCATTTGAGAGGCATATAACCATTTTCTTGTGCCTTCTGCATTTGCGGAGATGAAGTTTGTTGACTCAGCTTTATGCTGTGATTTATACAGGAATAGCAGGTTTTAAATCTGTATTTGTCAGAGTTGTTACAACTGCTCCTTCCAGTTCTAAGGGCTACAGTAAATCTGTGTTTATTCTCGTGTCACACTGTCTACTGCCTTGCTTTCCTGCTGATCTGGAATGCCTTACTCTGCCTTCATTGCTTTCCTTTTACTGCTCATCCAAATGTCTGTCTTGGTTCTCATTTACATCTTCTAACAGTCATGGTTTCATTTCGTTTATTTGAGTTCTCCTCCTTTGACACTGTATTCTCTTGATGTTGTAGGGGTCTATACAGAATCATATACATGACACCAGAGTTCTGTTCAGGGAATTTAGAGCTACTTCAGGATATTGACCAAACTATTGGTAAGTTGGGAATACGGTTGATGATGAGGTGGCAGACAGCTTCATTTCATAATTAACTCGTTTTAATGCTCTGACAATGTTAAACTTGTTTCTTACCTTGAGCTTGGTGCTAGGGTAGTGGCTGCCAATACATAGTGTCAGAAGACCCTGTTGTTGATTTAAAAAAAATAAAAAATAAAATAATAATAATAATAAAAAAATTTATATGCAAATAGAATCTTTAGCATGGCCTTGGTATGGGAATGTTTGCTAAGTTCCTGAGAACAGAGAGGTTAGAACACTGT
Source organism: Tragopan temminckii (assembly GCA_028571105.1). NCBI lineage: Eukaryota > Metazoa > Chordata > Aves > Galliformes > Phasianidae > Tragopan > Tragopan temminckii. The sequence goes on from JAOWBP010002392.1 coordinate 14,398,129, forward strand.
TTAAATTGCAGTAAGTAAGAAATATATGACTAAATATTTTAGTTTTAAAAGTCTTTTAATCTATCAGATTTTCTCAAAATGTGACCGTAAACTTGTTTTGGAATTTGTATTGCGTCTTGGTAAATAGTTTTTTTGAACTAGTGACATCTGTAAATAACATTTTTCACAATTAGTAAGGAGGTCTGGAAAGAGAAAGAAAAAGATCCTAACCGTTAATGATAGTTAAGACTTTGGCCTTTTGTATAGATGTACGTGGAGAGAAGGAATCAGAGGTGGTAGTAGCGGAAATCTGTTGGAGCTCTTAGACATTTTGATGTCAATATAAAAATGGGCTTGGTGAGTTCTTACAGCGAAAGACATCGTAGAAACAGAACTTAAAGCAGGTTGCTGGTACCTTCTAAGGAAAGCTTGAGATTGAACGGAATTGGTGTTAGTATTTCGTAACTTCCCATGTTGGTTTGCCTTGTAAGTGCTGTGTCCATGCTGTGGTTTTGTCTCCACCAGGTATTGCTCTCATAGCTGTTGATGAAGCTCATTGCATTTCTGAGTGGGGCCATGACTTCAGAAATTCCTTTAGAAAGCTAAACTCACTAAAGAAGGCTCTACCATCGGTGAGGTTTTAATATGTGCTTGATTGCCAAATTAAGAGAAGGATACTATTTCATTTCACACGATAGCTCGAAGTTTCATCTTTTGATGTCTTTTGGGTGTACTTACCTTGCCATGCTGTTTTGGGAGCTTATGCAGTCCCTATCAATGAATGAGTTTTGTGGGCTTTTGGTTTTCAATTTTTATCCGCCTGAAAGTTTATATGGAGGATATTTGAAATCTGGGCTATCAGGAACATCTGAAAAAGAGTAATTCTGTTGGATCTCTGTGTGCTGAAAAATGTCTCTAAGTTCTTGGTTTAATACTGAAGGATTTTGTTTATGAAACTGGCCAAGCAGCTTGCAAGGAAAATCAGTTATAACTTCCAAACTTTTCTGAAGCATTTACTGCACAAGTTACAAAATTTAGACCTGAAATTCAGATTTTGCTCTTGAAAGTTTTGTACTACGTTCTATGAATTTAGCCATCTGCATCAGACAGCTGCTGCAGCCTCGCTGAAGAAGCAACTAAAGAAGACATGAATTAAGGAGAAAACCATGTGTTTCAGGTGTTCTGTGCTGTCTGTGCTTCTTAACATTGTAGACTGAAGCTCAAGAAGGCTAAATATTAACTGTTTTTCGAATAGCTGAGCTGATTTAGTGAAGATAAATAGATGAAAGTGCCTGTTGACATGCTGATCTGTTTTGACTCATCTTAAATCGTTGAGAGATGTCTTTCTGCTTTTTTTTTTTTTAATTTCAGGTTCCCATTGTTGCATTAACAGCAACTGCAAGTCCCTCAATTAGAGAAGACATAGTGAATTGTCTGAACCTAAAGAATCCTCAGATCACATGTACTAGCTTTGACAGACCTAATCTGTACTTAGAAGTTGGACGACAGAGTGGAGATATTCTTAGGGATTTGAAACAGTTCCTTACTAGGAAAGGAAGGTAAGGATTTAGGCCATTTTTGTTGTTTCTGCTGATATACTTAGTACTTAACAGGTTATCACTAGTGCATACCAAAGACTGGTGGGGTGGAGCTTGGGCTCTCACCCCAGCCTGCACCCGATATCATGTTAGTCATTCATCATATCTGCACCCCTGCCCTCCATCTTCTCCCAGTTCAGGGAGGGAAAAAAAAAAAAAAGCATGTTTGAGGTATCTCAGTTTGCATGCTGTGCATAACTGAAGGATCTTCAGGTTCATTTGGTACTTGGAGAAGCCTACAGCATCGTAGCAGTTTGAATGATAGTGATGAATTGGCTGGTCGATTCCTTGCTAAACGTTATTGTATGTAATAAGTAAGTTGGTTATGAATCTGAAACCAGATTTCTTTGAGAAGGCTAATTGAGCTGAGCAATTGCAGTGCTTTGGATAGCACGCCCACCAATGTACCCATGAGAGTGGGTTTCCTGCCCCTTTCCTCTCCATGTCACAAGCTACAATGTTTGCCTCTATAGCATATAAATATTTTTCACTAATTTGTATGTTGTTACATAAATATTGACCTTTTAAAAATGGCAGCTGTAAAAACATGTTTCCTGGTGTCCTTCAGAAAATGGGAGGCGTTATGCTGTTAATCCAGCACAGACCAAAATCATCTGCTTTTTGTAAAAGGCACTAAAGATCACCAAATAACTTTCAAGTCTATTTTTACAAAGGATAAACAATTTGTGTATAAGTACCCAATTTTTGTAGAAGGAGCTCATTGGCAAATTCTTCAGTTTAGACTGTGAAGTCTAAAGATCAGTCTCGACTGCTGAAAGCTGTGTGCTGTGCATAATCTGGGAGCATGAATTTGCCTCTGTTTGATACAGCAGCTTCATGAGAAAGTGCTAAGCTGTTTTTAATCTGTGGTACCTCTAACATAAGTGAGGTGATGGCATTTCATGCAAACTGATATTATCTCTGCGTAACAATATATAAAATAAGGAAGCTACAGAATTCAAATCTGTTTATTTGAGAATCTCCAAGACGGTGAACTACTGCTTAAAGCTGCATTTGCTTTTCAATTAGGGCAAGGCAGAGTCTTAGCTAAATGGTGGCATCTTCTGTTCTGCGTCTTCATGTGCTGTTATTACTTTTAGCAGCTCTACGTATGAGTTTGAAGGCCCCACTATCGTCTACTGCCCTTCAAGAAAGGCCACTGAACAAGTTGTGTTTGAACTGAATAAACTTGGTGTGACTTGTGGTGCGTACCATGCTGGCATGGGAATTCAAAAAAGGAGAGAGACTCATCACCAGTTCATGCGGGATGAAATTCAGGTACTTGGGAAACAAAGTTAGTTTTTCTTAGTTATAACTGTGGAGTTTCCGGTAGAGGAAGGAATTTGGAAATGTCAGCATGTTTCGAATTTACTCTGTACATCTCCTGTTCTGGGAAAGAAATTTCTGGTCTGTGTTGACAGTAATATCATTCCTGGTTTATGTTTCAAATTCCCTTAGTAAATCTCAGAACTTGTATAGCACGTGAGGAAACTGGTAGCTAGAATAATGCCCTCCTGACTTCTGTGAGTTACTTTCTTCCTATTGCAGCTGAGCAGGCACAGAGTTATCTCAGGGTTTATTCTGTTCTTTTTCATGGAAGGTTTATCATCCTTTGTTTGAGAATAACTACCTGAAAACACTCTTAACATTTACCAGGCCGTAGCATCACTCTCACAACTATAATCCTGTGCTCATGTTGTGACCAAAATCAGGCTCCTTATTAACAGTGATGTAGAATTCAAGTGTGAGTTTGAAGCTGTTGTACCTTAAGCTGAATTTTAGACTGTGTGGCAAAAAATTGTCACCAACAGCATGAGCATTAATAAAAACCCAAACATATATTTTTGTTGATGGCTTGAAAACATGTAGTGTGTGGCTTCTGTTTTGTAGTGTGTTGTGGCTACAGTGGCATTTGGAATGGGCATCAATAAAGCAGATATCCGGATGGTTATTCATTATGGTGCCCCTAAGGAAATGGAATCCTATTATCAAGAAATTGGAAGAGCTGGTCGTGATGGGCTTCCTGCTTCTTGTCACGTCTTGTGGACTGCAGCGGACTTGGTTTTAAACAGGTAAATGGCTGAAGACTGCTGCTTTGACACAGATAGCTAACACGTGCCTACAGAAAGGAAGACGGGTGGTTTGGCTGGAAATTTTCATGTCTTTGTCAGCATGGTTCCAAGAACTTAAGTGCATACTCAGTGCTGGGTACTGGGTACATTGCATTTATTCTATCAGATAGTAGACAATGCAGTAACATTAATGAGGGTGTCTTTGTTCTACTTATGCTTCCTGAAAATGTTTTGCAGGGCAGACAATGATGAGGCCTGGTTACTTGTCCTGTAAATCATCAGACCTCTGTATAAGATTCATCAGCACCCTTAAGGAGTACTGGTGCTGTAGAACTGCCTTCTTTTCTCTTTCTCTCTCTGTATCTCCCTCTCTCTCTCATGTTCTCTTTCTTGCTCAGGTTTGAACGTTGTGCAGATGGTAGCTCAGGTTTGGCTCATGCAGCAGCTCAGAGCATGGGCAAAGTGAATTTTCCATAAACCCGTAACAGTACTCCCATGCTATTTTTTTTTTTTAATTTGAATGCTTCCTGTGACTATTATAAAGATTGTTAGACATCAGGTGGTTGTCAGGCATATTTCATCGTTGATGAGGCGCAGGAGAATAGCGGTCAATATTAAGGTTAATTTTTTTTTTCTTTTGACTGGCAGGCGTCTTCTAAATGAGATATACAATGAAAAGTTCAGATTGTACAAACTGAAGATGTTAGAAAAAATGGAGAAGTACCTTTCCTCAAACAGCTGCAGAAGGAAGTGAGTACTCCAAACCGCATGTTATTGCATGTAACTTAAGTTAGCATTAATGAGAGTTGTTGTGACTATCACAAATGTAGCTTGTAAACATAAGGCTTCTTCAATATCAAGAAATAGAACCTCCAGCATATTTATATGACTGTTTCAAATGTTCCTTACTTACTTTTTGAAAAAAATCCTTCATTTTCTTTAGTGGAATCGGGGCCAAAATTGTCTCTGCAGTGAATTAATTATGCTGATTTCAATTCTGTTTTCTGCAATGAATTTAATGAGTAAGTTTTTGTTCTTTTATTTAATTCCCTGCTTTCCCTTGGGTAGAATCATCCTGTCTCATTTTGAAGATAAACAACTCCGAAAGGTCTCTTCTGGCATTATGGGCACAGAAGAGTGCTGTGATAATTGCAGGTGCAGGTAAGTGTTCTCCCCTCAAAGGCCGATACAAGAGGATGTGTTCTCTCAGGCTGACTTACAGGGGGAACTATCTGAAATGATTGACTTTCTGTGCATTTGGTTTTGCAGATGTCGAGCCTGAAGCTTATCTTTCTTTGAACAGCTGTCCCTAACTTGCTATTCAATAATTGAAAAAGCCATGAGGCAGGTTATAAGCAATAAGTTCTGCTGTGGGAAAACCTGTAAATAAAGCATGGCCTCAGTTCCCAAAACGGTTTCGAGCAACTTTCTCAGACCGTGTAAATACAATCACTTTGTAAGTCCTGTTGGATAATTAATCCCAGAAGAAACTTGAAAGTGGGATGCAGATCCAGGTGTCTCAGTTTGAATTGCCTTAATGTAATAGGAGCTGCTTTCTTGTTATGGTGTGTGCTTACATATGTTCTTTCCAACATGTGTAGTAATTTCAGAAGTGCTGAAGGGAAGCTAGGGGATCAGTAGCCCTGCAGATTTGAGTAGAAACACCTTCTTCCATCTCTTGTGTACATACATACACACTTTCCTGAAGCTGTAGAAAATGATCCGTTGTTCTTGCTGGTAGCATAACACTTTGTGATCAGAGATGAGTTATTACAGTGTGTTGCTCTCAGCAAAAAATGTATCAGCATGGTTACATTTCTTATACGCTCAAGGAATAAGGAAACTGTCTGGACCTTATCCAAACTAACCAAGAAGAGAACTGATTGGAGAGATCATACCTTCAATGTGTTTGCAGTTACGGTGCTGTGCCCCAGTAAAGGGCCACATGGTGAATTTGTATTGCAGGACTCAATTTGTTTGAAATGCAGAACACTGTCCTCTTTTTTGCAAGTATGGCTTTTTTGGATAGGTTTTTCTCAGTAGCATGTGCAATAACAAGGCATAGGAAGTGGGGTAGCTCTTTCCTTCTGTTGTTTTTACTTTGCCTGTGTTTACTGGGAAAAAAGAAGCAGCCTCTTGGCTTTTAGGTGCAGCTAAAACAAACAAAATAAAGTTTTATACCGAAGACTGTCCATATATTCAAATACTAAATCCAGAAGAGGAGTGAGATGACATTCTGTCATAGCAGGTATCATAACAAACTGTTTAGTGTGCAGCTGTCTTAATCACATGACATAGATCTTGCTTGATCTCACACTTTCAGTTCTAGTTCTTTACACCTATATAAGTACTTCATGATGCCTTTAAATGTAACTCAAGATGTGTATTTTATTTGGTTACTTCTTAGTAGACGGTGTTTGACAAAGAGGAGGCTTGGTTTGATTATGCTTAAGTTGAGTTTTCTTTGTGCCTTTCAGAACCTCTTGTTTGGCAACCTCCAGTGATTCAGAAGGTGGTTTACAGGACTTTGGAAAGCAAGCGTATCAGCTGCTTTCTGCAGTAAGCGCCTTGGAAGAGAAGTTTGGAACTAGAGTTCCCATTTTGTTTCTCCGAGGTTCTGTAAGTGATAATAAAAATTGTTTGCCCTCTGAGAGAAGAGGGATCATTATGATGTCCTGCCCTCTTTATTGATAGACAATACATTGATATGCATGTGTATTTTAGTACTTTTTTCTTAGAGAGCTATGTGGAGAGTTAGGGAAGATTTCCTGAAGCTCTTCAGCAGCACTTCACATGCAACAAACTAGATTGTTGTCTTTAAATGCAACCTCAATAAATAGAGTGAATCTCCTAAGCATGCTGTACTTAACCTTTGTGTAGGTACAACAAAGGAACAGCTTCTGCCACTGAGCTGCTCTTCTCATAGCTCTGCTTTTCTAAAAGGTGTAATATTCAGTCTGTTACATGGCCCAAGATCTCAGCTTAGAGATGTGTGATGTGTTACCTGTGTGTGTTTTCTGCGTTACTTTGTTACCAACAGTTGGATATTAACCCAAGTACTGGCAGAGGTTCTGAAGCCCTTTCTGAAAATCGTGAGTTCTTGCATTCTTTATGGCAAATCTGATGTCTTTGCAGAGGCAATTAAGTGACTTCTTAGTGAAAACTCATCATTTCCATTTTCCTGAAAGGAATAGCCTTTCTAGAACTGAGAACAAACAGGTCTGTGCTTGGTAGTCCATTGACTTGAAGAAAGCAGATGATGACTTGTGTTCTGGCTTTGTACTGCTGACTGACTTGGAATGGCGAGACAGGAAGTAGCATATTGAAATGAGGATAAATGATTTATGCATATCTTCACATGCAGTGCATTTGGAATACTGAGGAGAAATGCACCAGACAGAAAACATAGGAGTAAGAACAAAATCACTTCAAATGTTTACAGTCTGGAAAAAAAAACACTTGCAGTACTTGATAAAACTTGGTGAATGATGTCATGCTTTCTTTGCGTTTAGTAAGAAATCTGCTAATGGTCACACAAGTGTGCTTAGAGTGAAAATACATTATTATAGATCTTATAGTTCGAATAATTTATTTGCTAGACATTATTGGGAGAATTGTTAACCATGGCAAGCTTGCACTGCTAGTATGGAATAAATTCTTACTGCTTATGAGAACACTTTCCTCTCGGCTAAGATACCCTTTAAAAATAGTGTTTTTCTTTGCTTTTTGCTTCAGTTTGTCCTTCTCTAGAACAAACGTGTGAAACAGTCCACCGGTATCACTGCAAGTTATACATGCTATTTCTATCTGAAGATGACTGATGTATTGCTTCAGAAATTTATGTAGCTTATGGAAAAATGATGCTTTTAAAGAAGTTAATGGTATCTTTTTACAGCAAGCAAATCCAGGTGGCCTCCAACAGAGTTAAGGTAGACCATGAGAGGGACCAGGTTTCATTTCATATTTGAAAGCTGAGTGAGGCCATAAAAGTGAACAAGGTCCTCTGGGAAACCTGGAATTAGAGCTGCATTGGCAGAAATAATGCACTAACCCTGCTAAACAAAGAAGAAAGTGATGTTTACAACAGAGCTCCTTTTATCAGTCAAGATGTGTATTTATAGCTAGGTCAGCAATGATTTTATTGTTAATAATAGACTTAGTGATTGGTTGCCAATGGCTTTAAGTAGTAACTATAATAATTTCTAAACAGTTAAAATTGTAGGTTTGGCATAGGATTGACTGTCAGAAGCCAAAATGACGTGACATTGCTCATCCCGAATGTGGCTGAAAAGTTTACTGTGTTGCATCTTAATCCTTTTATAGAGAAATCCACAGTTGAATTTGCTCTCAGTTAAACCCATATTCTGAAAATGAGCAGTAAATAATGTAACTGCAAAACTGAAAGGAATGTTGCTATGCTTTCAAATAATTCATGTTAAGGGTTGAATGAGGGCTGTCTAGACATGAGGTTGTAAAACTTGGCTTTTACTGCCTCCTGGAGAGGTGACTCACTTTAATTCAGAGTCAGGACTCGGTGCCCAAGTGCCATTGTGCAGGAAGCTGTGTCCCCCTTCCATGTGACTGCCATTCCCTTGGTGCTGAAGGCAGAACCAAGACCTTCTTCCTGCTGCTCCTCTTGCTGCATGAGCTGAGCAGAACTGCCTTGCCTGTCTCTTCCTTGTGAGCCTTAAGGACATGATGGAGCTCAGCAGGCCTCCCTGTGCTGAGCACTGCAGCACGCAGGTTCTTGTTCATTGCTGGCAAAAATGTATAGATAATGGTGGTGACCATGTTGAGAAATAGCATTTTATAGCTGAGAGTTTGCTTTATGAAAGTGTTGTAGTGCTCTTTGTTGTAGTTTCTATGGAAATGGCATTACTTTTGGAGCAACTTGTGTATATACTAGAGCACGTGCTCTGCATATGTATATGCATATGTTTTTGTAATTAAAAAAAATGGCATATTTGACCATATGGTTCTCTATGTGTTAGGGATGGTCAGCACGTGGGCAAATGACAGTCTGAGGCACATCTTCCTGTTGCTTTCTTACACCAGTGGTAAACTGAAACTTCTTTGCCTCTAAGATGCTTTTACCTTCTGTCACTTAGGTCCCTCTTACTTCCCTCTTTCAGAAATGTTCTGAACTTTTCAGGTTCATGGGAAGTTTCCCGTTGTATGGAAAGGGCTTTAGTCTCTCTGCAGTCCCTTTGGGCCTTGAGACTGGGGGATCAGAGAGGACCTAATTGTGGGGTTTTTTTTTTCCTAGTCTCAACCATTGATAAGAGATGGTGAAAAGAGCAACCATTCCAAACAAAAAGAAATGTTGAAGTGAATGCCCTAACATTGTAACAGGCAGCTGAAGTAGAGGAGGAGCAATAGAGCAAGCATTTGCAGACAGCTTGTAGCTGTTTCTGCACCCTTGTCCTGTCCTGTAACTTCCTCCATGTGCAGAGGCAGTTATACAGTTTTATCATATCAATGTAATTGGTCTTTTGAAGTCATAATGTTTTCACAGCACAAAAATGAATTACATTAGCAAAGGTGAAATCAGTCCTCAAGTGACATTGAACAAGGTGACAAGCATGGTTTATGCTCATCATTGAGTTGTTTTAAGTGTGGTTGCTGTTGCAGTTATTGTGTAGACTTGAATGAAATTTTTTTTGGCATGTGACTTTGCAGAGAATTTCTTCTAGGAAGTTTATGCTCTTGGGACATGTTCCTCATATCTCATGATAATCTTGCAGGGTATATTGGGAACTTCCTTCCAAAAGGGCTGGAGAAACCTGACGTATTCTCTCAATTTCAGAATTCTCAGCGTCTGCCAGACAGGTACAGGAAACACCCGCTGTATGGTAGTGGAAAAGACTGGACAGAGAACTGGTGGAAATCCCTCAGCCAGCAGCTGATAATGGAAGGATTCCTCAGAGAAGTCTCTGGGCGTAGCAAGTTTGCAACAACGTGTGGGCTCACCCAGAAGGTACTTTTTGGTGTCAGTCTACTCATCAAAGGCTTCTGAGTAATCTATAGCTAAGCCATGTTGTCTGTTCCTTACAGGGTAGAAATTGGCTTTTGAAAGCTGGATCTGCCTCAAATCCAAGTCTTCTGTTACAGTCCAATGAAGACTTAAACCTACAGAGAACTCCTAGAAGGTAATTATAGTGTATGTTTCCTCTTAGGCTCTCTATTTTTATCATCTAGGTTATCAGAGTCTGTGGACTAATTCTAGAAGTGGCAGATTGGACAAGAGATTGCTGCACTGGACTTAGCAGCCTAGGCTTTCCCTTTGGTACTATTATAGTACTAAAAAAAAAAAAAAATTAAAAAAAAAAATAGATCTGCTGAAGGCAGGAAATAATAGCGGAGGATTTACCTTTTTTTTTGCTGCTGCGTTACATAATTGAATTGGTCTTTATCTAGAGCAGCTAACATTTTGTTTTCCCGGTTTTCCACTTGACCTACATTTTCATAAAATTTAGCTTTTCTGCTTCACGTTCTCAGTCTGTGTGCTACGTGCCTGTGTTGCAGAAAGAATTGACTCAATACAAGTGTGTGATGGTTTGTGTAGTTACTTTTGTGAAATGTCTTACAGTTGTACAGAATGGTAGATGTGTGGTCAGGTTTTTGCATGTTGAAGCCAAAATGCTGCTTTTTCAGTGTCTTCCTGTTAGCTTGCGTGGGGGCACTTTTTCAGTTCTTGGTGAGTAAATCTGCAAAAGTGGAGAGGTTTTGTTTTGTTTTTTTTAGTGGTGGTCAGCTGATTTGCCACCAGAGTAAATTACTTCAAGGAAATGGCACGTGAAGTTTTGCTTGTCATCCTCCACTTCCAGTTGTACTTCATAAACAGTGTTCTGTTGGTCTTGGCAAACATGGGCTCAGGCCAACTCTTTCTGAAGTGAAAGATGAAGAACTGGAGGCTTTGCTATAGCAGTAAGTAGTGTTGGAACAGAGTTTTTCAGTGCGGGACACCTTCTCAGAGGTCTTAATTGTAATTATTTATTTTTCAGCAATGCAAAATCCAAGTACCAGTTTACTTTTGCCTTCCCTTTTTTTCTGTTATGACTTTTTTTGGTTGCTGTCTTCATGTCTTCTAGAAGTTTGTTTCTAAATAGGAAGTTGCAAAAATTGCACTCAGTGCAGGCTGGGAAGTTGATACTTGTTTTCTCGAGATGAAGAATCTTAAAAATAAATTCTTAAAAGACAGTTTAGTCACAAAACATTGATTTCTCATAAAAAATATCCCTGTTCTTTTCTGTATGACAAAATTTTTTGTTCCTCTTTAGCGTTCTTATATTTTTATCGAAATATTTTGGAATCGTCAGTGTTCTCTGTTTAAAAAAGAAAAAAAGTGTATTTAATAATTTAAAATAAAATTGTTATTTGTCCAAAATAGCCTTACACGAAGTTCTACTCAGTTGGCTTAGTAAAGTGTACAGTGACACGGCCATTTAAAAAAAAAAAATTAACAAATGATTCAGTCAATTAAAGTAAAAAGGAATTCTGTTTCATTACAGCAGCAGACCTTCTTCTGCGGTTTCAGTGCAGCACTCCCCAGACATGAAAGGAACAAAGCAGTCACCAGTTAAGCAGGTCTGTATGTGTACAACTACTCTTGCGTTCTTTGGCCCTTCCTTGTTTGTATTAAAAATCTTGCAAGTACGTCGTGGTGTTACAAATGTATGTTTTCCTGCTTACGGCAGCATCACTGGAAAGTACTGTTAAATTAGCATTCGTTTGTGTCATTCTTCTGTTTTTTTTTTTATAGATGTCTTTGTATGAAATGTTTGCATATGAGAGAAAAGCTGGAACTCTTCCAAGAACCAATGCTGTGGTTAACAGGTATGCTCTTCTAAGCATTATTAGTACAGATATTGTTGGTAATGCCGTCCTTCAAACCAATATTCCACTTTGAAGTGACCATAAAAATGTTTGATTGTAAGTAATCAGTATTTAAAGAAAATAAAATAAGAAGACTTTAAACTTGTAGAGCAAGTTTTACTAACTATAAAAGTGCAAACTTTCTAACTGGTTTCAAATCCAGTAGGAATAAAAATAAGAAAATGTTAATAAGTGGAGTAACTGCAGTTTTATATGGGGTACTCTTAATGTGGCCTTTTTTTTTTTTCCCAATCACTGTTTTCTATGTGATGGCTGAAACTCTAATGGATTTTAAATTGTGATTTAAATAAGAAATTAAGAATAATAGTTTTCAGTTAAATATAATTAAGCCAAAGAGTTGGCGAACTGTGACTGCATCTCAAAGATGGCGAAACTGAATCTATGTCCCATGCAGTGATTGTAAGTAAGCATGTAAGTTTCGGTTTCTGCCTTTTTGCACTAATCTGGAGAAGACTGAGACAAGCCTAGGTTCCTTGAGGTCAAAAGAAATAAAACAAGCTTTTGCAAAGGGCAGAAAAAATAACTTGTTCTCCACAACTATGTGTAGCTTCAGGTTTAAACCCATCTTGCATTTCTGAAGAGTTCTATTCTTCTTTGCAACAAGCATCCTGATGCTTGCAGAAGACAGGAAAACCAGAAGTCACTTAAGCTGAAAAATTGCCACTGTAGCTGTATGGAGAAAAATCATTTTAAGGACAGCTACAGTCTAAAATAAGTTATTCTGCACTTTGCTTAGCAAAACAAGGAGAAGATACTTGTTCTAGTTTGTCTGCCTGCGGATATTGCGGTATAATGATGGCAGCCTAATTAGAGGTAAAATTTCCTAAGCACGTGAGCCTATAGGCTGGTCACTGTGATGTTCTCTCTATGCAGACGTGCCTAGAGGTAACATCAGCTAACTTGGCTTACAGCACAGCAGTTGTGCCTTTGTCACTGATGTTTTTAAAATAGTTAGCTCTTTTTGGCAAAGATCCGTCTTACTGGCCACAGGTAGAAATCCAAGATGTTTCTTGTGGATGCTATCAGAATAACATGAATAGACAAGTGTTGATAAGAATACACTTTCTTAACAGTACAGCCATCCAGATGCAGGTAGTGATACAGGTGGTTTGTTCACAAAATGGCAGTGTTGATCTGAGTTTTTTAATAGCAAGAGGCTATTTTTAAGTTATTGGACCAGTCATAGAGGAATTTTCATGAATTTGATACTACTAATTCTGCTCCAATCAGCTTAAGTTCTGTATCAGTGCTGCTGGCAGCATGAGGTACTGGCCACAGTCTGGCTGCACTGTCAAATAGCAGGCAAAAAAAAACCCAAAACACACACAAAAAAGAAGCAAAACAAATAGGGCTGCTGCTCACTTCAGTGTTACGCAAAGTTTGTGAATAAATTGATCAGGCACAAGTGCTGACTCGATACTTAACTTCTATCAGTCCCACAGAGTACTCACCAGTGAAATCTCCTTTGAGGCCCCGAGTATCCATTGTTTCATCCCAAGAAAATGAACTAGAGGTAAGTCTTTGGAAGAGAGGTTTTCTGCGAACTGCAGTCAACCTGTAGAGCACAGTTCTGCTGTATTGCAGCAGCTGTCTTGGGCAGCTCTTTGATGTTATAAAGATGTTACAAGTAGGAGTCCTGAAAGAGAAATTCAATGTCAAGTTCTTAGTGTTGCAGGGTTTTTTGTGTATTAGTGGGAAGATTAGAGAAGCTATAATTTTTCAGCTCGTACTTGAATCATTTCTACGCGCTTGTTTTAAAGCTTCTTTATGAGAATTTGGCTCTTCTTCACAGACTGCTCTCTATGGCAAGTTGCTGACTGCTAGACAGAAGGTAGCTAATGAGAAAGTAATTCCTCCTGCTGTCTTGGCAACTAATAAGATCCTGGTGGAGATGGCCCGAACGAGGTAAAGCCAGCATACATACATACTAGAGAAACTTAGGAAAAAAAGTCACAAGCCAAGTCACATTTTATCTTTCTGCTTTTGTTGGGTAGCATGTCTCATTTGTAAAGGAGTAGCATTTTTCCTGATCAATTTAATTTGTCATAGTACCCTTGTAGACTACTTACTGATTTAAGTTAGAAAGCTGTATACATCAGACTTGTCTTCATTCTAGTGTTGTTTGTTTGTTTTTAAATAAAATGCCCACTTTGCTTATGTCTCTGTAACCAAATCTCCTGTCGGCTTGACAGACAGGGAGGAAGAAATGCGTATTCTCCAATTCTTACCTTTCCCACTTGTCTTCAGTGTGTTCTAATTATTTTACTATGCCCATATGCTGGTAAGGGTTGATACAGATCAGGAACTGTCCCTTACATGGATAGCTTGGTAGCACAGAAGAATAATAAAAATTTAGTGTTGCTCTCAACTACTGAGAGGAGAAAAAAATGATTTCTTTCATTTTAAGAGAGGGTATCATAGGGCAGATCAGTATTGAATGCATCTGAAGAGCCTTTCTGAACTGCTATGCAGCATTAGATAAGAGGAGTACTTGGAATGTGTATGTTCTTTCATGGATTATCTCTAGGCTTATATGCTTTCAGGAGGGAATAGCAAATAAATAATAAATGCAGCTAACACACACTGAAGTATTAAGCAGTATATTTGAAGTTTTTGATGTAGTCAAGCTTCAGGATACGGAAGTGCAGGCAGAGAATTTAATACCAGAGATGGTAGTACATTAATAAAATTTTCAATAGTGACTGATAAATCTGTAGTCCAAGTGTGTATCATTGAGACACTTCATGATTCAAAGCATCAGTATAGAACATATCCATGCCATTCATTATTTATCCTGGACCAGGCCTACAACTGTTGAGAATGTGAAGAGAATTGATGGTGTATCTGAAGCCAAATCGACAATGTTGGTCCTTCTTCTGGCTGAGATTAAGGACTTCTGCCAAGCAAATGGTTTGCAAGTATGGTTTACTTTTTAAGTGTCTTCTAGCATGCATGAGTCTTAAGGATCATAATTTGATTTGCAGCTGTTGGATTCCTCCTTCAGTGTTTGTCCTTAAAAGTTTTCCCATCCAGGCAGGACAATCTTGCTTACGTATAGGCCTTTCAAATCCAAATGTGCTACATAGTAATGACATCAGGACCTGGCTGATGTTATGGATTGGTGTTAGGCATGCTTATAAAGACCACCTGTCTAACCAGGTTGATGGTGCCATATTATTAATAGCTTGAAATTAGTTAATTGTGATATGGGTTTGGAGACCAAGGGTATAGGAAATGGCCCCCACCAGGTTATTGCTTCAGTAGATTTTAATGGAAGGACTCATGTTGGTTTCTGTAGGCTTTTCATCAGCAAATTAGTACAAGTCCGATGTCTGACTTTTATCAACACTGTTGATTTACTTTTGAGATTTCCTGTAAAGTAGCTCCTCATCAGTCTTGCTTTTATAATAGTAAAAGATACTACCAGAGAGGGACCGTGGAGCACAGGATTGGAAGTGATATGCAGCAGTTTAAGGGGGTGAATTCCCATGTAAATGTGTGGATACTGGTATTAGAATGTCTAGAAAGCAATATACAAAAATACTACTTCTGTCATGATTGAGATAATTCCTCACTGCATTAGACATCAAGTTGTATTTCTCCTTAAGAGAAAGCTAATGGACCTAGATATGGGGATTGAAACCATTCCTGTTTTTCAAGAAATCTTTTTAAGCTGAAGTTGAAAATACATGGAGGAATTTCCCATAGGAAAACAACAAGTGGAATACCATAGTTTGTTCTGCTGACATAATTTTACATATGTAATGAACACAAACTGAGTTTGGTTCTGACATGCGGTTTTTTGGCTTTTTCCTCATAAGTTCATTGGGGCAGTCTCATACTTGTTTTATTAAGATGAAAATATGAGTATCCATTCTGATTCTCTCCTTGCTTTTTTTGTGGTCAAAATCAGTCTGCATGGTGATGAATGACTCCATTTCTGTTACTTCTTTGGATACTGGGAGGGTGATTCATTAGTTGTTACTGAGATATAATCCTTTTACTCTTATTTATCTCACGCAGACGGACATATTCCCCAAACCTGAATCTACAGATCAGAAAGAGACATCTCCTTGGAAGAACACTAAAGCTCTGTCTCCCTCAGAGCATGTTACCTATGTTCTGTTCCAAGAGAAAAATCTCTCCCTGGTAAGTTCCTCCCTATGGTGGTCTCTTCCTCTTTGAAAACTAACAGTGGTGATGTTTTACCTAAATATGTAGGGGATTTGCCCATTTGCTCCCTTAAATCCTCTGCCACTTTTGGAAGGGGTAGCTGTAAAACACCGAAGTGGTATCTTCTGGCAGGACATGGGGCATAATTTCTGCCATTATTTTACTGGCACGTTTTAGTAGTTTGGGCAGTGTGCTTTTCTACTATGGGTTTTATTTCCATCTAGCACTGTATCTTTGCCTTCACACAGTAAGGGCATGTAGAAAAATTTCCTGACCAGGAAGCCCGTGGGGAAAATACACTAAGCATGGGGCTGTATACAGTCATATCCTTAAGGCTAATAACTACGTGGATAAACTTCACTAACTCTGTTGCATCTTTAGATAGCAAATCCCTATTCCTCTGCCTGTGCCATGTCCATGTGTAAGACTGTAATGTTGCAAAGTGAAAGTCATATGGAGATACAGTGCAAAACAGTAAGAGTACTTGTCGGTGTGCCTTTCTCATTCAGACTTTCTAAAGGTGTGTTTCCTGTTAGAAAGAAAAGCTAAGGTCAAGTTGCATCCAAGTTGTTCAAGTGCTATGGGGCCTGTGGCTGAAGCGATATCATACCATGTGCCCTGTAAAGATGAGCACCACGAGTCACTTTATATAGTGTCCTTTATTGCTTTTTAATTCTGCAGTAGAAAATTCTAGTTGTTTTGAATTTCATCTTTTCCTTTCCAAGAGTATGGATAATACCTGTCAGGTAGTTGCTAGCTTAAAGTGCGTGCAGGGGCTAATTAACACGAAGCAATTGTATAGCTATTGGATGGGTAAATTGATACTCTGCTTCCATTAATCCTCATAATTTTATATGTGGTTTGTGTATTATCCCTGGAGAAACCATTAAAAACGTGAAACCTGTCTTTGAAGGCAGGGAAGTAACCAGTTTGAAATCTCTCCTTGAAAAATGCAAGTTTAGATGGAGTATGTTTCA
>JAOWBP010002392.1:14414833-14438666 GCA_028571105.1 Tragopan temminckii
AGATGTTTCTCTTCAGTGCAAATATTTCCGGATAATAATTTATTGAACAAACTTGAAATGGAGATTTGTTTAGGTACTGTTAAGCATATTCTTCTCTGGCACTGTGAATCATGTGGACAACTAGCAGGTCAAGTGCATCACAGCTACTTAGCAGAAAACATCTGAGGTTCTGTCAAGGAAGTACCTCACAAAACAGGAGCTGTGTTGATGTTCAACTATGAGACAAAAAGCATCCATTTCCTTTGTAGTAGAATTTGCTGGGATTCAGCTTCTATAGAGGATGGAAAGTGGACGGTGCTTAGTTGTGGCATAGGAACACGTGCTATAAAGCAGGCTGAAGGTGGTCACACAGCACCATTCCTGACAATAGTCTGTTTTTGTCTGAAGTAGTTTAAGGTCTCATTGCGCTTGTGCTAAGAAAAGTATTAGTCTTGAGAGAAATATTCTCTTTATGAGCTGGAAAATAAATTTGAGAAACATTAGAGGAAATTAAGTGTTTGTGAGTTGGAGAGTTGTTGCACAGCTAGCTATGTGCTGGTATCTCTGGTTGATTTTTGGGGGTACAGGAACTTGCCAGGCTTTCAGTTGTATTTCAGACACTTCTGCCATCTTAATTTCCTTTTTCCTTTGTTTCCCCAGAGGACTATCAGTGAGACCAGATCTCTTCCTCTTACTGAGGTTGGCACTCACTTGTTCCAAGCGGTGAAAGCTGGCTATCCTGTCAATCTGGAGCGAGCAGGTTTGACTCCTGAAGTTCAACAGATCATTTCTGATATTATCCGTAATCCTCCTATTGACTCAGGTGAGCATCACAGCCTATCTGAAGCTTCTCATGGTAGTGACATGCTAATGAAGGGAATGAAAATTATCACAGCTCTGCTACTGTTTTAGGTTGCACCTACCATTTTTTTTTGAAGACTTCTGGTTATAGCAAGGCAGAGCACTGTGAAGACAGTTGTTGCTTGCCTTTCAAGTTTGTTTCAGAATAGGGCAATCACGCTTCATTGAAGATCAAAAGAAGGTAGCACTCTACAGGTCCTTCTATTTGACTGTATTGTGCTGGAAAAGATCCAGGCACCATTCTTAAAAGTTTATTTATTTACTGAGTTGAAAGGCAAGCTAAGAAATCTGTCTGGCAGAATCTTTCCATATGTACTGGCTTACAGACAATATGCTGAAGCAGAGCTGTAAGATTTCTGCAGGGAAGCTTGTCTGCAAATTACTTGTTTATGAGGAGGAAGCAGGATAGTGCAGGAAATACAGCTCTTCATCTTAACCTCGTCATCTGGTACCATGGGCTAGTTCAGAAGCTGGAAGCAACTACATATGGATTTGTGGCTCTGTACGTGAGGCATGGAAAGTTCAGTCACATCAAAGGAGTTCAATTACTTAAGTTTGCAGAATTCTTCTCACTTGAAGTACTCCTGTCCCACTGCAGATTAATGTGTTGTTTTTGCAGCAGTTACAGGCCCAACCAGACTCTCAGCTTTACTTTCTTAAACATATTGCTGTGCAAGTTATCTTTCCAGCACAGCAGAAGATGGGAGGCTATTCAACCTGTGTATATAGCCTTCATCTCAAGAGAAAATGGTTGACAGGAGAGGCAGGTTAGAGTTAGGGTGATTATGATGTTTTACACTAAATGTGAGATGGTACGTTTCTTTGAATGAGTTGGGAATTGATCCCCTGAACTTGTGTTATAGTTTCTTATGGAACTTCTAGGCTTTCCATGCCTTAATCCGTCCTTTCCTGAGAAACTGATGTATTTTACAATATAAGAAAATAGTCAATGTGAGGCAGGACAACTAAAAAAAAATAAACTGTTTTTATATATTTTTTCCAAGACACCACCAAAATTCAAGCAATAAGAAAACTTGTTCCTGCAAATATCGAACTGTATCTCATCCAGATGGCTATCGCGTTGTTGGAGAAAAAGGATGGCAGTAAATCTAAGTATGGTTCAGGTGCCAAAAGGATGCTGGTGCTGTCAGGTGGACAGCAGGAAAAGACAGGAGCAGACCAAACAAGTAGGGGCAAAGCTTTGTGGAGTGGAAGAAAGGTTAGTAAAAATCTATAAAACTGGTTTTGTGAAAATAACGTTTGGTCTTGTTAGAAGCAGGCCAGATGCTGTTTGTTGTTGCTGTACACAGTACTGCTTAGCATCTCCATCTTCCCAGTCTACCTTTTCCTCAGCTCTGGATAAGAATCTTTTTCTCCTCAGAGATCTGACCAGAAGGTTCCTCTTCAGAAGTGCTGACGTAGCAAAAAGATCATCCCCCTGGTCAGTCCTGCTGCTTATACCATTATAACTGCAACTTAATAATGGGCTCAGAATGGGTATGATCATCTTCTGCTATTGTCCAGCCATTCAGGAAGTGAATGTAAAATTCTCTGTAAAATCCAGGAGTTTTGAGTAGCTGAGATAATGGAAGAATATGAAATGGAAATTTCTGCCCGGTATGAAAGCTCTACATAAGCTGGACCATTTACAGACAGTCCATGTTCTGCCTTTATCAGTACCTGATCACCAACCTAATGTGGGAAAACTGAATCCCTTTCTGTCTAGAAAGTTTTAAGACATTAATGAGTGCTTCTCTTGCTCAGGCCACTGGTTGTAGCTGTAATAACAAGAGAAGTGCCATGCTTTGTCTGAGTCACTGGGAGAAATTTCCTCTAGAAGGAAATACTGAGCTTGCTACTGCAGTTTGAAAAGGCTAGACCAGCCTTTCCAGCCCCATGCCTGCCTCTCAGTGTCTTCACAAGTTGCAGCTCAACACTTGATACAAGAGGCTGCCC
Organism: Tragopan temminckii; assembly: GCA_028571105.1. Classification (NCBI taxonomy): domain Eukaryota; kingdom Metazoa; phylum Chordata; class Aves; order Galliformes; family Phasianidae; genus Tragopan; species Tragopan temminckii. The sequence goes on from JAOWBP010002392.1 coordinate 14,417,630, forward strand.
TCTGAGTTGCTCCAAGTGGGAATGGTAAAAAGAAATGGCCAACAGTAAATCCTTTTGCTGCCTGCATGCATGAGGACTTCATGTCTGTTCCTTACAGAGATTTGGGATGGTTTCTTTAACTTGGGGCAAAGATAATGTTTTGTGCCTTGCCAAATTGTTTCTTGCCTCCCTGAGTACTGTTTTGTTTCTACACTAAGTGTCTGAGCATGTTTATTTCGTTTCCCAAAGTTGACCTGGCAGTTCAATTGTATGGGCTGTGATAACTTTTTTTTTCCTGCTACTGATAGCTGCTGGAGCTACTAACAGGCAGATACTAATAGAGATCAAGTTAATGTTGTACAAATTAGTAGACTGCAAATGTATTAAAAAAAAAAAAACAAAACCTAATCAAAGTAGACTCCATTCATTTCTCAGAAGAAATCCTCATTCTAATAATTCCCTGTAGCAAACAGCTTTTGAAAATTGCAGTGGATGTTCTTTTCTTTTTTTTTATTTAACATTATGTTGATTCTTTTGTAGGATAATTTGACCAATCCCACACTGAAAGAAGGAGATGAAAAAAAACATCCACAAGGGGTGCCCTCAGCTTCGGTAAATAAGTGTTCTTAATATAATAAACCATGCAGTAGCCATTAACCATTAATGGTTCTCTAAGTGAGATTGAAATCATGAATCAAAGATGTGTAGCTGATGCAAATATCTTAGCTTCAGTAGTTTCCATCAGTAATGCGCAAGCATGATGTAACAATCACAGGTTAATAGATTTTAATAACACCATTGTCAACTAAGACGTCTGCTTGAAAAACATGTCTGAAAATCATAGAATCATAGAATGGCCACAGCTGAAAAGGATCTCAAAGATCAGCTAGTTTCACCCTCTACTGTGGGCAGGGTTGCCAACTGCTAGACCAGGCTGCCCAGAGCCACATCCTGGAAAATACAGCAGTGGTGACGTGCAAACAAGTATTTTGAGTTCTTGGAGTCACTGGGACAGAGGGTATATTCTTCCCTACGGGGAAAAAAAAAAAAAAAGGCCCAAGTGAAAATTTTAGTTCTTTTATATATAATGAATGCATCTCGCTTGCTCAAATTTTCTTTTGGTGAAATGGATAAGAAATAGCTAGGGATATTATTAAGGAAAGGTGTTGGAACTCCCTTGTATAATTAGACTGATTTACTTCCAAAAAATCTGGTTTGTGCTCTAATGCTGTGATACGTGTAACAGCCTCCTTTGTTACTGTCCTATGCAAAGGCGATGTGGAGCACAGATGATGCCCAGCCAGGTAACAGGGGTACAGCAGACCGCACAGAGCCCATCCAGTTGGCCTCCAGGAACCAGACAGCCCTCAGTACTGATGAAGAACTGTTAGTTGACACACAGCCAAAGGTGAGGCTGCCGGTAGCTCTGCCACGTGCAGAGCAAAGAGGTGGTGATTTCAGTGTTGATCTTAAAGCAAAACCAAGCTTCTGTTTGAGCTCTTTCTTGGGCATAAACCCTTACCCTGAATTGTCAGCCAGTTTCTCATGGTAATGTGCTTGATGGAGAACAACGTGTCTCTTGTCTTGCCCTTGAGGAGCCTGAGTACATCACTTCTACAGAAGCACCCTGCCTTAGGAAATTTTTCCCTAGTGGATCTTGGCAGCCCTCTAGTGGCAGGTGCTTCCAAACACATCAAAGGGGACGTTCGGATCCTTCTCCAAGGTTGTGTGATTGCTACTTATCACTCCAAGGATTTCTGCGGTGGTGTTCATGTAAACAAGCTGTATGAGCACAAACACTGCATTTCTCTAAAAGATGGCTCTGACCAGCATCAGTTGCTGTACAGCATGTCTCAATTTCCAATTTGAGGCTCGGAAGTTGATGTCTGCATCATGTTTTGTGTTCACAGATCGATTATTCTGGTTAGTTTATCCCTGTCCTTTATTAAGTTTGTAGGTAGGTATAATTCTTAAACAACACAGCAGCTATCTTACTTGAACCATTGAATGTAATGGAACATTATTTACTGTTGAGAGCTTCCAGAACATGAGTTTTAAGTCCATTTTTCTGAACCAGGAACAAAGGGGATCAGTGTAATGGTTTGTGCACACCTCCTGCTCCACCTGAGCTTGTGCTGGGAGCCCTGTGGTGTACCTATCTGTTGCTATAGGCTCTTCAGCAGTCTTTCTCCTGGCTGTAGATCAGTCCTGAGGCAAGTCCTTCCCAAAGGCAGTTTTGAGATGGACATCTCAACGAAATCAGTCCATTATTTAAAAACTGGTGGCTGAATGCAGAATGGAAACCCATTTATCTCATGGCTGCGTGCTCTTACTGGAATTCATGCTTTGTGTTGCTGTGGCATCCATTGAAAGATGTCCCATGGAGTTACAGAGAGCACTGCATGGTCTGCAGAGCTGATGCCCTTTCTGGTGAGAGGGTGAGGGACAGGCACTTGTGGCATCATACCTGGGCTTGAGTAGGGAAGGTAGCTGACACCTGGGTATGTCAGTGTGGTAACACATCAGCAGTTGGCCTTCTCCCTTGGTGTCACACAAAAGAATTCTTATTACTTCATTTGCTCTTTTGACAGAATTTGTTTTGTTTTGTTTCGGTACAATACCTGAGGATAACACTGGCAGAGGTGTGCCAGTGTTTTATGGCAGGCGTGATGTTTCCCTGCCACCTGTTCATTTATTATACAGTCAGCTGCTTGAAAAAAGCCCTGCAATTGAGGGAGACACGAGTCTTCCACTGCCCTCATTAAGTTGATGGGTGTCTCCTGACAACAGTGTTTGAGGTACAGAGCTGTAAGTTACAACTGAATATAGAAATGTGTTTTTTTACATCTTTTTTTCTTTGCAGAGCTCCCAGCCCCCAGGTAAGAGGAAGGTGCCTGCATGGTTTGGAGTTTCAGCAGCCCCTGTTCTCCCTGTGCCCCAGACGAAAAAACCCAAAGCAGATACAAGAAGAGGGATCTTCAACTGAAGATTAGTTTTGTAAGAAGTGATTTCTAAGACGTGTACAAATGTTGGGTGTGTTACAACAGCGGCTCTTTTACATGAAGCAATGATGCCTGATCCTTTTTTATTTTTTTTTCCTTCCTCCTTTGCGAGAGGCATTTGAACTGAGAAGCAATTCGGTGCTTTTTTTTCACTGTGTGAAATCGGTCATTAAACCAATCTGAGGCAGCAGCCTCCACCCGTCCCTGCGTCCGCCATCTTTCGCGGCTTCGCGTCACCCGGCGCTGCCCACCGCGGGGCTGTGCAGGCGGCGGCGCGGGGGCCGCTGGGAGCGCGGCGTTACCCAATAGGAGCGGCGCGGCGCGGCTCGGCCTGCGCCTGGTGCTGGCGGGCGGGTGAGGCGGCTGGGTTGGGCCGGGCCGGGGGGGGAGCGAGCGGCAGCCCCGAGCTGGGGCAGGGCTGAGCCCGGGTTCGTCAGGCGGCGGGCGGGCCCGTCATCTGGGGGGGGTTTGCGCCCGGAGGAAGGAGCCGCTTCGGTGCGGGTACGGAGGACAGCCTCCCGTCGGGGCCCTGCCTGGCCTCGCTCCGCCCGGGCGGAGGTCCTCGTGTGCGGGCTCTGGGGGCGGGTGTCGGGTCGTGGCTCGCACAGCTGCCTCTCGTTGTGCCCCTCTCGTTGTGCCGGAGGCTCACGGCCGGCTCCCAGCTGCCGGAGCGTCGCGTTGTGTCGTGGTGCCGGTCCCCTCAAGATGGTTCAGAAAGAGAAGGATGCGGGCAACGAATTTTCGTCAGTGGATAGCCGCGTCCTTAAGCAGCTCGCTGGTCCTCTAATTCCCCTTTCCGTTCTGGTTTCCTGCACAGAGTTATGGATCCGAGCTTACTGAGGGAGCGAGAGCTGTTCCGAAAGCATGCCCTCTCCACGCCTGCGGTGGAGAAACGCCCGGCGCCATCCGCTGAATCCTCGAGCTCAAAAAAGAAGAAAGTAAAGGTAGAGCAAGGTGGCCCATCGAGCTCAAAACAGAGCTCAGGTTGGTAGCGGTGCCCTGCTCAACACCTGTTTGCTGTTTGCCGCTGTCTGCCTGCGTGTTGATTAGCGTGAAACGGTTTGTCCAGGAGCTCTGCTAGCTGTGGTCTTTCTTAAGTTGTCCCTTTTTACTAAGAAGTACAGTGCACGATGTGAAAGTTAACTTCTACCTGTAAGGTCAGACATCATTCTGTGACTTGCTTGCTGTTGTTCAGTTGGAGGAATTGTTACTGCCAAAATGTTACTTTGTAGGAAGCTGGATTTTGCTTGGTGAATGTCAGTAAATGCCGGTGAGAGGGTGATGAAAACTAATTATCAGCTGTAAGTCATAGGCTGCTGTGAGATGAATCTTGTAATCTGTCATGTCCAGCTTGTGCATTGTGGTTAGCAGTTCTCCTTTTACCTGGGAGCTAATCTTTGTTTGTGAACAGTAGAGCTCCCATAGGTTTATTTTCTGCCTTGGTCAGGAATTGCATTGTTTTCCTGCAGTGGTGGCACAGCTGACAACATACCTCTTAAAATGAATTAAGTAGTTCTTAAGAGCACTGGCAGAATTAGTATGAGCAAATGAGAAATGCAGGACGGAGAGGATTTGTGTGCACATGGTGCTTTGCTCTCTGTTTCCCTTTGTGGGTGGGTAACTTGGGGTCATTATGAGTAGCTCTGCTAACCTTGATGTAATTCTCTGATGTGCTCTAAAGAGCAAACATCAGGAATTACTACAATACAAAGTAACATTATTGTGTAAACCCATCGCATGCTTGCATTTTGAGTGCAGTGTGCACGTTGTCTAAACTAAAAGAAAAAAAAACAATGGAACTAATAATAGCAGAGCAAAATCACAGAAGTCTGGAAGACACCTCTAAAATAATCTAATTCAACTGTCCACCTACCACCAATGTTACCCACTAAACCATGTGCTTTAGTGCCATGTCTGCATGTTTCTTGAACAGCTTCAGGCTCGGTAACTCCACCACCTCCCTGGGCAGACTGTACTGGTGCCCAGCCACTCTTTTGGATAAGAACTTTTCCTAATACCCAGGCAGAACCTCCCCTGGCACAACTTGAGGCCATTCTTTCTTTCCTGTTGCTAGTTAAAATACCAAGGATGATGAGAGGAGCACAGTATCTCCTGTGTGAGGGAGGAGTAGGGAGCTTGTTTATGTTAAGTTTCTTGGAGCCTTAAGGACACCAAATGATGTTATCAACCAGGTATTTTAAAATAAGTCAGAAGAGGTGAGATTTCTGTTTGCCACTTTTGCCATGCTGTCCTCCAAAAAAAAATCCATGGGATATTTTAGTTTACACCTCCTGAGTGAGAGGGGTTTATAGGGAAGGAGCAGTGGACATACAGTTCACATGTGATTGTTCTGGAGGATTTGAGTAGCTATGTGGGCAAGCAGCTGAATAAAGAGTGTGATTTCTTGTTTTGTGGGGAAGGTTTTAGATGGTTTTGTACATGAGAATGCATGACTGTGAGGAGGCTATGCTTTATCTTTAATGGTGTTGGCTTGGTTTCAGACAATATCAGAAAGCTTTCAAGATTTTGATAATATTTTAATGCACAGTGAGTCTAGTCTCCTTTCATTTTTCCCTGTATTTACTAACTACTGCAGAATCATCAAGGGTTGAAGAAGAGTAATGGAGAGTGAACCAGCTTTTTTCTCCTTCTTAGGAATTGGCTCAGAACAGGTGTGCAGAAAGCCAAATGACAAAAGGGGTCAAGCAGCCATGGACTCCACAGTTTCTCTGTGGTGCTGCAGAGTCCAAGTCCTCTGCCTCAAAACCCAGTTTTTATTTGAATTGTCAGATTGCTAGGTACCTGTCAGGATATGTGTATGGCAGAGAGAGATCTTGGGGAGATGGAGTAAAAAGTGACATTAAAGAATTCCCACCCCCCCTTTGCCTTGGGAGAAGTCAAAAGTAAGAGAATTATTCCTGGTTCTGTTGTGTAGTGACCCTAAAGATAACAATTAATGGCCCAGTGTGTGAGCACGAGTAATCTTTGGTTCTGCAGAGCCTCCAAATCCCCCATCATTCTTTGATTCTGACTCTGAGAACTTGCCTTTAGCTCTCATTTGGGGAGGTGGGGCATGGAGACCATGCTAATCCTCAGAGGACCACACAGCTAAATGTAGCCTGCATTTGAAGTATCCTTGTGAGGTTTCCAATGAGAACAGTTGTCACTGTTGCCTAAAAAATATTATTTGAACAAGCTAGCTGACCAAATAGAAAACTGCCTTGTTTACTCACTTCAGAGTATTAATGAGAAAATAAGCGAAAAGGATCATATCTTTTCATATCTTTTTATTGATCAATAGGAAGTCTTTATCTTGAAATCTTTGTCTCGGTGGTCTTGGTCAGCAAGAGTTGAAATCTCTGGGAGCTTTTTCCACAGCTTTGCTTTATGTGAGGAAAAGAATTCTCCTGAGGATCTGTAGCTGTGCAAGAGGAGATCTATCTTCTCAGTTCCTTGTTTGCTGCCTCCTATATAGACTCATGAGATCAGTAGCTGGAGAGAATCCCAAGGCTTCCTGTTGTGTGTGCTTCTCAGGAAGGCGCGAGAACACAAATCCAGTGTCACAGAAGCTAGTGTTACTTCCCACGTGCTGCCTTCTCCTGTGCAGGATGCCAGTCTTTCAGGACTGACTATAAAATACGGTAGAGGATAATGAGATGTCTCCCTAGTCCAGAACGCAGCCCTGACATCGTCATCTTCATGTGTCCTGCTTTGTATCCTCAATTGTCTTGTACTTGGGACATTTGATTGCATTGGTTGTGCTTATAGTTCAACTTCAGTTAAGAGCATTCTGTGCATGTGAGACTGGTACTGTCAAGGCTTAACAGTAGTAACTGTGTAGAAGATGAAAGTTTGCAGTGGTAAATGTGTCAGTTTGTGACTGAAGGAAGGAGGTGGCTTTTCTGGATGAACCATTGGAATTTTTTGGGTAGTAGTGGCCTGGGTCTTATTTCGTCTTACTGACCAGGAAGAACATGAGTTGAATTGGTGAGCTTTTTGGTGTATTTGTGTGTCCAGATCTTTTGGAGCTTAGGCATACTAACCCTGAGAGAGTGGGAGTTCATATATTTAAAAAAAAAAAAAAAAAATGGAAAAGGTTAAAGGTAGTGTTCATGGCACTGAGGTATTTCTGATGGGGATAAGGCAGCAGGATCTGTAGCTTACTCGTTTGTAGGTTTTGCTTCTCTAATATGAAGAGAATTACTTGTTTATGTAATTGAATATCATGTCCCACGTGTAGCTTCAGTCTGGTTGGGATGTTTCCTGCTGGCCTGTTTCTCTCTGTCCAGCAGCAAGACAGAGACTTAACAGGCTGTACTGAAGGCTGTGCTGTTGATTGTTGCTATTACAGCTGTGATTTATAAAAACAAAACTTTACTGTTTGAAAACCTATAGATGCAACACAATACAGAGAAATGATGTGTTAAGTTAGAGGTAAAAGCTGATAGTCCAAGTTCTACGCGGTCAGCTTGTGAGAGAGCTGAGAGGGTGAATTCTGAAATGTATCTGCAGGCTGATGAAGTGAGCTGAAGTTCAGTTGTGCAAAACAAAGTCAAGTCTTGTGCATCCATCCCACTGTCTCTTATGCTAGGCTTATCAGGCTAGCCTCCTTTGTGAAGCATATCAACACCTGAGAACTGTGTGCTGGCTGGGAGAAATTATTGTCACTGCTCTGGGAAGATCGCAATCTGTCAGCCTGTGTTTTGGCAAGAACTGTCAGCTGTAGTTCAGCTTTGAGAAGATGAGATAGGAATAAGATAATCAGTATGTCAGATTCCGTGTAGTGTCATAGTTGGCATAAAGGCAGCAGCCTTGGGACAGGAAGATGACCCTGCTTCTTCTAGACCGAGATCCCATTTCAGTGTGCTTTTGTGGAAGCAGTAAGATAGTCTTAAGGTAGTGCAAGTAGTCATGTCTCAATGCTCAGAAGTCATTTAACAGGTTGAAAATGAAGTAAGGGGAGTGTGGTTCTCTGGAATGGGAGAAAGGAGGGAGCAGGGGTCAAATTATACTGCAGGAGGTTAGAAAAGGCTATTTTAAGGATGAATTTCATCCTGACTTACTTCCCTCCCACCACCATTTTTCTTAAAGTGATGAACCCGTAGTAAGAACAACTGCTGAAGGCAAAAATTGATACAAGGCTCTCATGGCATCTCTTGACTTTAAATCCTTCTGTTTTTCATCTTTTTTTTCCTTAATCCCTTATGTCTGTCTTGTCCCTGTGTGATTCACCCCAATGAGAGAACATTGCTCTATCATTGTGCTACGTAGAATTGGATTGTTGAGCATCTTTTTAAGTGTTTTCTCTGGCTAAACAACATAGTTTTATGCATGTTAAGCAACGCCGTTTGTTCAGGTAGTCAAGCATCTACTCTACTAACTCAATACGAACAACGAAAATTCATTTGAAAGCAAACAACTTTTCTTCCCCCATAACAATGCAACAGATCATCCTTCAGCTAAGTGCTCAGAAAGCCTTTGCTAACTGTTTAAGTTCCCAACTGGAGATGTAGTTGTAGCAGTTACCATTCTATTTAAGTCAAAAAAAAAAAAGCAAAAAAATCATGTAACTCGTTCGTCCATAAGGTACAAGTGGTTTTGTTCAAGGTGTTAAATGGTCTCCACGTGCTGATGATCAGCCTTTCCTACACTACCTCCGTTTCACACTTTCTGAAGCTGTTCAACATTGCTCTAACAGGATTGGGTTCATTCTCCAAGTCTTTCACAGTTTTATTTTTCACACAGCAGCAGCAGTCTAGCATTTCATAGAGGAAAGCCAGCACCACCAGAGAAACTACGGTAAAGATGAATATGATCAGAATAACAAAGCAGGCAGTGTTCCAGTTATCGTGAAAAGGGTAGATTTTTTGCACTTGAAAGCCCAGGTACTGGTAAATGGATGTTGTCTCGTTCCAGTGAGTGGCGTTGAGAGTTGCCATTCTTGAAAAGTTGCCTTAGTGTATTCCCTGACACAGATTTGGGGGCTGAAACAGAAAAACAAAGCTGTTGAGGACTCTTATCAAGAATGTGTTGTGGTTTTTTTATCCCAAATTGGAAAAACTTTATCTCAGACTGTTCTCACACCTCCTACAAAAATACATTGCTGAATACACGTACTTGCTCTCAAAGTATCAAACCAAAAGGTGCAACTTGGCAGTTTGTCTGGAATGCTGATTACTGTTCTCTAATGCATGAAGTAACATCAGTTATTTCAGACTTCAGCAGTTCATTTTACAAGTACATGCGAAGACAAGAAGGTTACTGTTTTCTGGATGTACAGGGGTTTCAACAGCCTATCTGTCCTTACTGTTGACTTGTAGATTTGAAAGCAGTGCTTCGAACTTTAACAATGTCATTTGAGTTTGCGTGCTTTCTTGTGTGCTTTTTTTCTCTATTGACATGAAATAAATCCTTTTTTAAACAAGTGTAAATTGTAACTGTCTTGGAGGATTTTTCCAAAGAATGGGGCTGAGCTTTTCATTGACAAAAGCAATCCTGGTTTCTGAAAACTACTTATTCTGGATTTGCCCATTAGTACTGATTTGTTAACACTGCGAAACCTTTCCAACCTTTAAAAATAAAAAAAAAATCAACAAAAAAAAAACAACCCAGTATTTCCTGAGGTGTTTATTCCCCAGCTGTTCTTGTTGTTGATGGGAAGTTTCAGCTTGAGAAGTGCAGCTGCCTCATTCAGCTGCCCTTAACTCTGAGCATGTTCCATAGAATTACAGAATATTCTGAGCTGGAAGGGACCCCTAAAGATCATTGAGTCCAACTGCTGGCTCCACAGAGGACCACCCAAAAATCTGTGCTGTGATCATTAGGACAGATGGAAGGAACACCCAGCCCAACCCCTTCTGAGATCTGCCGCCTTGTTTTCAGTTACCTTGTCTACTTAACTCATCCCTTATCCAGTGCTGCCTGTTTGTACCAACAGGAGGCAAGACTGTGGTGTGGGAGGAAGAAAGTGAGAGGCTGGCTTCAGCAGATATGCCTTTGGCATGAGTCATACTGCTGTAAAGATGGTCTGTTTCAGAAAGGCCTTTGCTAGGAAATATGAAAGTAAGCAGTGTCTCAGTAATTGCTGCAGTTTATCTAGAACAAGAAGCAGTTTTGTCTGTATTTCTCTGAGTTATGGCAGATGAGATGTTTGGCAATAACACCTTTACAGTTGGGTGTCTATCCCCAGTTTCTTTCTTTCCCTGGCTTTGTCTTCCAAAACAGAAGGAACCTGTAGTACCTTATTTTTTTGGTTTTTTTTTTTTTTTTTTTCACTTTAAGACTATATACCAAAAGAGCTACAGTAACTCGTGTTTATCTGACTTAGCTGCTGGAAGATGAGGTGGTAATCTTTGAGTCCTTCCACGAGTTTAAAACCCTGAGAAGGACACAGATTCAGATGACTGTATTCTGTTGAGAAGGTAGCAAGTTTTCGGGTGCAGCAGGGTGCTGAGCAGTACCTGGGGTGCCAGCCCCTGCCTGGTGTGTAGTCTCATTGGTCAGCATGTGCCAGTTAGCAGGCAGCTCCCAAAATATACTTTTGTCTGTTCAGGTGCTCTAGAAAACATGGGACTGTGGAAGGGGGAAGACTGAAGGAAGTGGTAACTGTAGAACCTGGGGTCTTATTTCCATGTCTTAATGAATGAAAGATTTTTGCTTTCAGCATGAAGCAAAAAGTGGAAACTTTGCTATATTCATTGAAAAATGGTCCTGGCAATCTACGCATCGTAAATCCAGTAATTAAAACTGCAGAATAAAGGATCAACACCAATGTTTTGTTCATTAAACTGAGCCCGTAGATAATTCTGTAACGAACCTTACAGACATAGTTCTATAGTCAGTCTGGTAAGGAAGTGAGAACTTGAAAATGTCCAAAAGATTAAGAAATGGCAAAAGAGAACTGTGATGGTGCCTACTGAAATGGGTTCCTTAAAGCAGTTAAATTGTTTGTCACTATTTCTGTGTCGTTATTTATAAAGAAAGGTGTATTAATGAAAACCAGGATGGTACAGCCAGGTCAGCTTGTGACGTACATCTTGCTGTAATCATTTAACAGTTACACACTTGGCTCTTTATCTTTCCATCTTCACTGGATCTAATTGAAACAGAGCAGCGTTGCTGCTGAGAAGGAGCTCCATCTCTAGCATTTGACACAAGCATTTATTGGAGGAATTGCAGTACATTACCTACTGTTTCCTCTCTTAACTTTGTAGTTGAGGCTGTAGGGCAGGGTAGGTAAACATCAGCTGCTGCTCACTGTAATTACCAGTGTGCAAAGCTGGAAGAGCCGTTGCTGAGCCTTTGGAATTAGTGCAGCACTAATGAGGGTAGCATCTTTGAAAGCTGTCAAAAAATGGGCTGGTCTCACAGGGGTTTACTTACATTGTAATGGCATGATTTGAATTCATATTGTAAGCCAGTTCAATTTGTATGCAATTCAGCTCCTGCAGCATTTAGTGAGTTAAATATTTAATGAATTTGGTTCTATAAAGAGGGAAATGACTGGCAAAAAAATGGTTTCAGAGCAGTGCTGAGGAATTCCTGTTTAAGAAGCCATAATAGGTATCATGGGGTTTACAACCCCCCAAAAAGACATTTACAAATCTCAATGCATTCTCACATTTTTGTGTGGCACTCACTGCTCCAGTACTGACAATAGTAATAATTTCCTAAGTGGTTGTCTTCCCACTCTAACATACTGATTTCTGGAACATATTTCTAGCATACCCTCAAACACGCATTTCTTAGACTACTGCAATTGATGAGGTTTCAAAATACCCATTTGGGAGATACACTTGTTAAATTTCAGCTTTAATGATCACTTTACAAAGAAAATCCTTTCCGTGTTATTTCTGCAAAAACGCACGCTCTGTAACGAAAGTGAGGCTGCAGAAAGCAAGCAACCTCACCACAAAGCATCAAACCCACTTTGTTTCCTGAATCTGGGCTTGCTGGGTTAGCTTTTCTCTAAGATGGAGTGGTCATCAGTTTGCCAGGAGCACGCAGACGGTGGAAGTGTCTGACAGTGCAAGGCAAGCACCCTGTGTTCGGTACAATAAAATCCAGCTAAACCTAGAAAAAAGCAATCCTTGTTGTAAGAGGCTTTTTACAGGCTCATATGTTACAGGCATATTTCCTTGCAGCAATCAAGACATACATAAGGCAGCATTATAAAATTATGTGCACCTACCTCTTGTCCGTAAGGATGCTGAGCGAGCGCCCTGCCGTTCCCTGTTTTAATGCAGCCTATGGCACAGCTAAGATGGAGCTGTGCTGCGATTGGCCGGCGTGCGGTGCTGCTGACAACTTCCTTTATGCTCATTTCCATCTCCCCCTCACCCCTAGGAGGAAATCATTCACAAATATGACTCTTACTGCCCGGATTGAGAAAGCCACTCCTTTCATTTTTGGGATGTGCACGATGAGCTTGTTAGCCAGGGGGTGCACGGCAGCGGCCCTGAGCTATCTGCTTTGCACTGGGACTCAGACTGTGACGTTTGGGGTGTTCCTCCCTGCAGGGCCAGCCTGGCAGCGGGGGGGACGACATGTCAGGGGCTGCATGCAGGCAGATTGAACGAGATAATCTTCGAGAGTCAGTTGACAAAACAAATACGCAATAAGTCGTCTTAGCTGTAGCCCAGCCCTGATCTTTGCTTTAGGCACTGCCCATCTCTCATTACATGTATGATTTTACAATGCTTCCTTCAAAGCAATTCATTTTTTGAGTGCAAAAAGATATTCTGTGGGGAAAAATCTTTATAGGCGGGGTTTGTAGGGAGAGCTGGCTTTTGTTGTTGCTCTCTTAATTTAGTAACCAGAATAAAAATGTTGCTACGTATCTGGAGTTCTGCTGGTTACCCTGTGGTAATTTTACAATTGGTACGTGGCTGTGTAAAGCCTCTAATAAAATGTCATGGAATTGCTTCAGAATTTGCAATTTCTGAGTTTTGGGTTTGGAATTACTTTCTCTCCACGCTAACACCAGTTGCTGAATGAGTCTTTACAGTAATTACTGAAAGTGGGTTTATTTGACTGTACCCCAGATTCCCACTTCATGTTGCCTTTCGTCAGTGACTTACAGATCAAACTTAAGAAGTAGGCTGAGATGCAGTGGGAGAAACATTAACAGAATTTAGCTGAGCCACAGTGACTTTGGAAGCAGCTGAGGCACGGTGATTTTGGAAGCTTAATTTGCAGTTTCCCATGAGGAACTTAGTGAGGGCTAAGTTCAACTTAAACCGAGTGAACGTCACCATTTCTACCTGGTGCGTTTAGCAGTACTTCTCCCACCACGAGCCCCTGAGCTCTTCCTCGCCATCTTGTTGCCACTGCCATGTGTGCCCTCCAGCTGCCCAGCACATCAAAACCTTCACTCAGCAGCTCTGCCCGGCACCCACTGCAGCCTCTCCTGCAGCTGAGGCACTTCCATTGCTCTTTCCTGTCCTTGCACTCATTTTTCACAGAAACAATAGGAATAGATGCGGGTACAGATTTTGAAATCTACAGTGGATTACAAAATAAAAACAAAAAATTCCACAAATGTGATGACTAAGAGGGGAATTTTGCTTTTTTGGAGAAGTTAAGATTCTGAAAAGCTATTATTGTTAGGTTTGAGCAATGTTATGGTAATGGACCCATGGCTTCTGGTAGCGGTTTGTGGATATTTCTATTTAATGTACTGCATTATGCAGTTAATACAGTGTCATTAACTCAACCATAGGAAAAATTTGAAACAAATTTTGTTTTGTAACAGACCTTATGGTACTTGAATGCAGAAGCAGGCTTAGCAGAAGGGGATACTGAGTGATTGTGTGAGCTGTGCAGTGCACTGATGATCATCTTGAATTTATCATTTCTTTGTGATAAATTCTCTGCTAGGGTTGCTTTTCAAACAATCGAAGAAAAACCAAAACTGCCCACCCAAGCCCAGCACAATAATTACAGCCTTACTTTACTGGATGAGCGTTAACTGAAATAAGTGAAACTTTCTGTCCCTGGCTCAGAAATATGGAACAATTGGTAGGGAAAATCACTTTGAGTGTGCTGGTTTTATGGTGTAATACTGCAGGTTAATGCTGCAGCTGCTTGCTCTTTTCTTAGAGCTCATATCCCAGTATCTGTATGGATACAGAGTTCTGCTCAGAAGCATTCTGGAGCCAGCACGTAGCTGCGTGTCTGAATCCCTATACTTACAACACAGAGCCCTCAGAGAGCGACTGCTCCCAAAATGTGTTTCTATTGTTGGCTGTACAAGTAGGTTCAAAATGTGTTTCTATTGTTGGCTGTACAAGTAGGTTCTGACAAGGGTTGTTGAAAGCATTGTTTATTTGTTTATTTTCTCCTTTCGTAGATCACAGCAATGGCTCATTTAATTTGAAAGCCCTTTCAGGAAGCTCTGGCTACAAGTTTGGAGTCCTTGCAAAAATAGTGAATTACATGAAGGTACGGTGGTTTCATGTAAAAGTATAATGTTTGGAAATCTTTAGTTAGTTTTTCTCTATGATTGCAAAAAGATGCTGAATATTTCAGACCTTGAGATTTCTTTACTGTGTAAGAGCAAGAATTTTAGGAAACTAGGCTGTTAAATTTAAAATGCTGTCAGTAAACAAAGGGCCCATTATATTGCTTCGTTACTGGAATCCCAGTTATTCCAGGTCTGCTTAAAATCAGGAGAATGGTTTTTGTTTACATTAAAAATAGGATTTGAAGATGCTGTCAGCTTTCAGGATTCGTGAGCTGTTTATCAAAATAACTTGTAACTTGGTGCTCGACAGATAATTTTGTCATTTATCTCAGCTGACACAAACTTTTTTTCCTCCTCATCCTCGAAGACCTAAAGTTGATACTCATATGCTACGTGTGTTGTGTCTCTCTTGGTTTTACAGGAATTGTTCTGTCATCACTTTCTGTCAGTTTTTCTTACTCTCTGGTAACTGAGCTGCTGAGTAAAGAACTACAGAACGCTGATAGATCCTCTTTATTTTTCCAGACTCGGCACCAGCGTGGTGATACACATCCATTAACTCTAGAAGAGATTTTGGATGAAACACAGCATTTAGATATTGGACTCAAACAGAAGCAGTGGTTAATGAATGAGGTAAAGAAAAGCTTTTGGTTGGAGATTGAAAGATAGTGATAAACCTGAACTGTATTTGTTTATTTAATTACAGACTCTATAAAAATTGAAGTTCTGCTTCTGAAAAGCTGCATTGGTTCATGTTTCTGTCTTGTGCCTCCTGCTATAGAAATTACTGAAATGACAGCCATTCTGACATTTTTAAGGATCAATTACTGTTACTAGAGTTAAGAGTAAGTTGTGTGTCAAGTGAATTTCTTCATTGCTAATTTTATAGATTCAAGCTGTTTGTGTTTTTTTTTAAGAAATTTATTTTCAACAAAGTTCAAGCAGAGAGCCCTATTGGTATAAAAGATTTCAGATTGCTTAAATGAAGGGCTTAAAATTCGTACTTAGAGATCTTTGTTGTTTACTGAACTGAAGAATTCTGTTGAGAAATCTGTGTCTGAAATTGTGGGGTAATAGATCTCAAAGTTCCCCTGCTGGAGTTCATCAGTGTCATGATTTATGCTAGGTTCCATTCTTACAGAGTCACTGCAACTTGCTGCTGTGTTTGTCTTCATGCTTAATGATCCAAATGTCTTCATGGCATTGCAAGACTAGTAAATCAACAAAATCCTATATTTGGTATTTATACTTTATCAAGATTTGCTTTTGCTGGTATCGTACTTAGAAGCCTTGCAACAAAGTTGTAAAGGCTGTTGATACATGCTGGGGTGGGGATCTCTGTTGTAAAAGTAGGATGTTTTTAATTATGTTTTTAATTAATATTAATGTTCTGGAGAACAGAAAACTGGCAGTGCTGCTATCATGAAAACTTGGCTCCACTGAAAGCTTGAAGAGTAGCTCCAGGTTGTTTCCATAACAAATCAGAATTTTGAGACTGAACCAAAAAGCTCGTATAAAATTATCACTGAGTTGGTACTCCGTGATGATACTGCGTGCACAGCAAAACTGATTTGGACCAAATCTTAAAGCATTTCGGTTGTCCATGAGTTTCTGGTCAGCTTCACTCTGAGGCAGCATCATAAGTAAGATTCTACTGTGCAGTATGTCTGCTCTTCTCAGTTTCTGCTACCAATGGTGCCAATTGGCAGCAGTTGGGGAAGGCTGACTCGTGTTTTGTTCATGCTGGGATAGTGCCTTTCACATTTGTAACATCCATGCAACCCAGGTTTGATCTGCCAAGTTGTCTGTTGGCACTTTATGTTCAACCAAAGCACGCTTTTTCTTGTGTTCCGTCTTTTTTTTATTGTCATGCCTTTCTCAAAAAGGAACACGTGCCTTCAAGACTTGAAGCTCCTTCAAGCCCAAAGGCATTAAGTAAATGATGCTAAGCCTCCTTTGGTGCTTTGTGCTGTATGTTGCCGTGAATTATGCCTAGGCTGGATCTGAGATCCAAGGATTTAAAATTTGTTTCAAATTCAAACCTCCAAACTGTCAGCTATAACACGTGGCTGACATACTGTAGCTACTGAAGTACTAGTTTGTTCTCTCTTTCAAGGTTTAAAATTTATATTTCTATTACAGGCTCTAGTCAACAATCCGAAAATAGAAGTTATAGATGGGAAGTTTGCTTTCAAACCCAAGTACAACTTGAAAGATAAAAAGGCTCTGCTCAGGCTCCTGGACAAGCATGACCAGCAAGGGCTGGGAGGAATCTTTTTAGAAGAAATTGAAGAAGGGTTACCCAATGCACATAAAGCTATAAAGGTGAGTCATGCTTGTCTGGGCTACAGCAAAACTCTTCTGGGTAAGTTCTCAAAGGGGAAGTAAAAGCTAAGAGAGAATTTTCTCAGAGTTCTTTTTGTTCTTTTGGTGACTCAGAAGGTCTGATTTAGTACCTTTTCCTGATGTCGCCCTTTACGTTTAGAATTGACCTGACATCTCAGCAAAGCTGTCAGAGCTTTCTCTCAAAAGGTGCTTTGTCTACTACGTTGCAACTGAAGGCATATAATTGTGTTTTTATACCTTGATCTTGGCCCTCCATATCTCATCTTTGTTTTATTAGTGCATTTAATGATGGTGTGATGGTGTCCACTTTGGATGCTTTTTGTTGCTTGTTACTTTGCTGCTTTCCAATTCATTGATCTCTTTGTGGAACAGGATCTGGGTCTGTTATTCTTAATGTAGAACTGATTTGGGATTCTTCTTTTGCATTTGTTTTCAAGGCTTTAGGGGACCAAATTCTCTTTGTTACCCGCCCTGATAAAAGGCAACTTCTTTACTACAATGACAAGAGCTGTCATTTCTCTGTGGACGAAGGTAAGTGTTTATTTACATCTGTATCTGTGATTTAAATTCATCTTAGACAATTGAATGTCTTTTAATGTGATAAGAAAATATTGGTATATCTAGGTTCTGTCAGCGGAATGGTATATATTAATGTGAGGATAACAAGACTAGCAAACAAGTTCAGGGATAGTAACCTCTGTTTTCTATTGGATGCATTGGTACGTGGCACCAGGAACCCAACAATTCAAGTGTGGTAGAACAGAAAAGAGGAAGAGTTGCCTGTCTGTGGCTTAGATGACATCTAACATTTTGCTGCATAAAAGCAGATGAAGAACAATGGAATTTCTTCTGGGTTTGTGTCCTGCTATTTTTCCCAGTTTATCAGTCATGTACTTTTGTTGGTGAATGCAATGAGGAACCAGAAGTTGAAGAGAAGGAACAAGCAGACAGGGAGGAGATGTGAGCAAAAGCACTGGGTTTACAACTGGGAGGGCAGTCTGAGTGTGGGTGGGGTGGTGCTGCTGCCTAGAGCTGGGAATGGAACTCCAGAGCTTCAGCATGTATTATTTATCTAGCAAATAGTGGTAAAGTCCTCTGGCAACAATGTGCCCATTGGCTGAACGCAGCAAGAGTCCAGGTTATGCAATAATATATGTATCTGCAGAAATTAATTATGCCTGTCAGGGTGTGTTGCAATGATGACGTCAGAGCCAACATCAGATATCTGTAAGTACAGAAGGAAGAAGGCATTCCCTGGTAAATGACCTTATTTTAAATGACTCAAGAGCACTGAATAGTTAATGTTGATCACTTGTTCTGTAACATGCCACATGAAGCCATATTCTAAAACGTCACATTATGGTAAAAGAAGGAAAAAGTTGTAATTGGACCTTTAACTGCTGTGTGTGCAGGACCATAGAACAAAACGTAAAGCGCTTTTTTCTTTGAATAACTCAGAGAAACTCTTTATTTTAAACAGAATCATGTGGCTACTTTGTTACATACCAGACTTGTACTCTCAGTTAATAGCTTAGCTCTACAAAGATAATTTAGTAGATGTCACCTACAGCATTTAAAAATATAAAGATAGTTTCCAAATATTATTTTAAACTGTAATTTCTTTGTTTCTTTATAGTGAGAGTCCTAACAGTGTGTGAAATGAAGGATCGTAAGCCTCAGTTGGCCTTTTTGGGGGAATTTGTAACTTCCCAAATGCCTACAAGTTTACCGCTAATACTGTCAGCCTGTTCAGATTGTGTTTCTTCAGCCCATCAGCCCATGGCTTTTAGGATTCCTAACTTTGCCAAAACCTTTAGAAATCAGCTCTCTTGCAGACAAAGCTTTTAAGTTTTTTAGCAGCTACTGGTTATGTTACAATCCCAATTGCTGATCATTTCTTTTCCAGATAATTGGCACCCAGCCATTCTAAAAGAGTTAGCAGAATCTCTATTGTATTGCTTTCAGTTTATGATAACTCCTGAACTGACTGTGAAATTGAATCATAAGGTCCATTTTATTGAGAAATTCTAAAGAAATCTACCAGCTCTGGCGGGGAGCCAGTATAAATCCAAGGCTGTTCATATACAGTCTTCATGTATTCTAGCACATGCAGCACTGATCAGTGGTTAGGAGCAAGCAGTGCAGATCTTTGCTATAAAATAAGGGAAAATGTTTTGTTTAAAAAAAAAAAAAACCAACAACAAAACAAAACACAAAAACACCAACAGAAGACGTTAAATATTTAAGCCAGTTGGCTCAGTCTCCCAGTGAGAAAGGCATGAAAGCCGCTCGTGGCTGTGATGAAGGGACCACGAGCATGCAGTGTTTGTAGTTCAAGGTGGCCTTGCTTGTTTTCATCCGCAGGTGGCAGCATGTTCCCATCTGAGCAGAAAGGGATTTTTTTGTTGTTCTTTTGTGCTTTTTCGCTTTTCTTTGTCATGCAGAAGATAATGCTTTGTTCTGAGAGAGGAGGCAGAATATTCTCTCCTTTATGCAATTTGTGATCTGCTTGCATATGCCATAACTCTTAAAACATTCCTGAGTGGGTTCACTTTGTTGTTGCAGCTGGAATGGGTCCTTTTTCCAAGCACGTTATCCTCAGATGAGAAAAACCCATCCTTCCTGAGCAGCCTTGCTTTGAGATTGTTTCCAGAGCCCTGGAAGCACGTCTCTTAGGGAGTCCTTGGCAGAATCGTCTGCGTACAGGATAAGCTATGACACGTTCCTGCATTAGCAGTGCTCTTTCAGCTCGTTATCTCCAGCAACATTAAAACTAAGTTTTTTAGAAGGCTGCAAATAAGACTTGAAGTGTTGTCAGAGTCTTTGATCTAGCAACTGATGATAGTTCAAAATATGTTTCTAGTTTAATGCTTATCCTTAGAAGTAAGGGCTTTGCGCTCCTCAGCGCGTGGTTTTGCTGCATGACACTCCAGTTTTGAACATATGTTGGCTGGGGTTATTGTCCTCCATGGTCCTCTTCCACTGCTGTCTGAGCTCCATCAGCAGTCAGTGGAGAAAGAGAAGCATGGGACAATTTGGAGGTTGCTGCCTAAAGCAGTGGGATGAACTGTCTGGCAGTGCCTGCCTTTGCCCTGACTGCAGTTGTTTTGGTGGCTGAACAAGCTTTTCTTTCTCCTCTTTTGAAAACAAACCCCAATGTACTTCAGCAGCGGTGCAGTACCTATATCGTGATCTCCAGGGTACTGGGGAAGGTATGTGTAGTGAGGAACAGCTTTTGTTCTTCCTCTTATGTGATTAGCCAAAGAAGGTTCAGATTGCATGTGTTCCTTCTTCACTTCCTGACTAATTAATCTTCTGTCAGTAATGTGTAGCTGAAAGGGTTTATAAAAGCTGGGCTAGATTTCAGGTGCTTCAGCCAAGGCAAGCACTGCCTTTTTGTGCTGAGACTAAGCACTTTGCATGTGAAGCAAACTTTCACTGGGGGCCTGAATGCTGAAAGGCCACTCTGGTTGCTTCACTGTTAGAGCTGATGTCTTTCACTTCTGAAGGCAACATAGGAAATACTGTAGTCCCTAGAAATGTGGATATTTGATTATACATATGTTTGATATTCTTCCTAAGCGCCTTTGAAGAGATTTTAAAGAATGGCCAAAGCCTATTAAATTTCACAGTATAAAAATTGCTCAGGATCAGTTGATGATTTACGGTTCTGGCCTTGAATTCCAAGATGGTCCATACACAGCACCAAGTTAAAATTGGGCACCTTTTCTTTGTGATTTAAATGTAAAACTGTTAAACTGTTACAAAGCAGGACTTCACCTTCCCTACTGCTCTTCATCTCTTTCCTTCTGCCCTCTCTGCAGAAATGTTATTGTCCGTTCTTGTCCTGTACTCAGGTTTTAGCTCAGCTCAGTGAAGACTCTTAAGCTGTTTTTAATCTCTGACAGATTTTATTACCAGTATGATACAGAAGTTTATCTCCAGAAGCCATCTCAACCTTTTTGCAAGAGCGGGCAAGACAATCAGAGCTGCAGGGTAAGCTGCAGGAAGCCACCGTGCAGCCACTTACCCATGACGCTGTATCCCAAATGTAAGCATTTATAGAAGGAGAGCGTGTTGGGTTATAATAGCTCAGGGAATGATGGCGAAAATTGCTTTTGTATATGAGGCACCCCAGGCAGTAAATCTGCAGAAACATCCTTACCCCTCAGGTATTTCACAGAGGAAAGCCATTTACAAAACTTCTGTTGTGCTGCCCTCTGTTCTGCTTTGTGTATTTTTCCTG
>JAOWBP010002392.1:14438761-14454232 GCA_028571105.1 Tragopan temminckii
CCCTCCTTCATGATCTGGAGAAGCAGGGAAGCAGCCTGTGAGTTGTGCTAGTTCTGCCAAGCCTCTGAGTTGAAATGTTTTAGTGATCAAATTGCAAGATACTGCATACAGCAGGATTTGTTCACTCAGGGTGCTGCAGTCGCAGCTCGCTGCCTGTTTTGACGAAGATCTGCATTGCTGTCAGGACTTACGAGTCCTCTGCTGAAAACGTACTGATCTCTCTTAGGCTTCACAGCCCCTGTGTTGCTTTGGTCAGAAACTCTTTGGAAATTTCTTTCTAGGGGATTTTTTCCCGGCTCTATCTTGTCGTAGCGGCCTAAGCGATAGGAGTTGGCAGCCTGCTGAGGTCAGGTGCAGCCTTCCTTCTTGACTGCTGAACAGCCTTTGCTTTCCATAGCTGTTACATGTTCCGGTTCAGCTGTAAAGTAGTTTTCTGACTCTGAATGAAGAATCTACCACCTTCACCATGCTCTGCTGGCATAAAGATCACCCAGCAGTTTACAGGACATAGGGAGGGAAAATAGAATGTACTCCAGGGTTGCCATGGTTTTGTGTGCTGCAGGAATGCATGCATCTCAACCTGTCCTCTGTGCCTGGCTGGAGCAGACCAGTGTGCAGCAAGCTTTCTGCTTCAGCAGTCCCCTTCCTGTTCTCCACACCAGGTCTCTGCAGACCAGTTCCTTGTCACTAGCCCCTCTTGTGAGCTACAAGTAATGACCCTCTTTTTTTCTGGGAACCACAACAAAGGCCAGGGTGACGGTGTTTCAATTTCTTCTCATAGTAGCTGGAGAAATCACATCCTGTCATGGGTTAAGGGTATGGATTTTAGGTCTGGAGGTGGCATAAATATGGATGGTTATTTCTTGAGAGTGGTGGTTATTGCCAGCTTTTCACAGGGGCTCTCATGTTTCAGAGGGGATGTTAGAGTAGTTCACAGTGTATTCCCAAGGTCTAAACTTTCACTAGCTGATAGGGGCACAGTCCTTGGAGACTTTGAATAAATCTGACAGGTAATATGGAAATGGTTCACTGCCAGCCAGCCAACTGCTCTCTCTTCATTTCCTGCATTTAGTTCAGTATCTGATGTGACACAGAATCGGTTTTGTGATGTGATGATAGATGTATTTCTTCGCTCTTTAGATGGAACCCTGAATACAAACCACAAGCATGCACAACCATGTGAGTGCATCCCCACCTTTACACCTTTATGCTGTTCTTTTTGTTCTGAGCCAACCCTCTAACACAGAATATTGCCAGGGGACAGTTTTATTGTGATTTCCCACTTTCCTGGACGCTAAGGTATTTTAATCCCGTCTGTGGAACTTCACCACAGAAGCTCTTCTGCAATTACTGCAGTCAAAGCTACAGTGCTGAAAGCTGCCTGATTGATGGAGGAGTATTTAAAAAGAATGGCTGAATACTGTGAGGTGATTCTGATGGGGCCAATTAGTGAATTAAACTATCTGTACTTAAAGCCCATTTTAGCATTGCGGTATTGGTTCTTGGTGACTGTTAAATTCATATTTCTTGCCCAAGATTAAAAGGTGATTGTGAAGCTGTAATGATGGTATAACCACTGCATTACAAGGAATGCAAAATGCTGTGGTTAGATATTAACTGTAGTCTGCACTTCTGTTGTTGTTAATCCTTCAAGAGCTGACCATTTATTTTCTAGTGTTTAATTTTTCACTTCTGTTCTCCAGAAGAATGTAAGCTAGTTAACCTTAAGTACCTATCCTCAGCTTGGTGGTCTTTTTTTGCACCAGAGCATTTTTCCATGTATCATGCACTCTGATAAGGAGGCAGGTCACTTGTGTTTGCAGCAGAACGTGGTAAGAAAAAGACCACTGTTTTGTAAAAGTTCATAGTGACCAATTCTCTTGATGCCATCACCCAGTGTACACGTGCCTGTCACATCTTAAGAGAACTGCCTGCATCTCTTACAGGGCTCGTCTGTGCAGAGCTAAAGGCAGCAGAGCACAACGTGGCCTGAAAGCATCTCTGCCTGGAATCTGTTTAATATTTATGTGTTTATATGCACTCTTCTCACTTTGTGCATGAATTGCAGAAACACATGGTTTGGAATATGGTTTCTTGCAGAAGTGCGATACTGAATTTGCACAGCCATCATGTGATCCTTATTTCTAGCCACCAGCAGGTCTGAGTGTCCTGCTGAGTCCCACTTGGGTGCTCAGGACAAGGAGAAAGGAAAGAGCTTGAAGGAGCATGCCCTGCTCAGCCTGAGGGATGCACTAGGACCCTTGCTCAGGCTGCAGCCTTTAAGGCTTGTTGCTGAGAAGGCTGAGTGCTTATTGCTGAGAAATGTCCTGTGTATGTTTGGTTTTGATCTTAACACAACCTGTCCACCTGCTGCGACAGGATGAGGTGAGAGGTGATCTGTGAGAGCAGGCACTGCAGGATACCCCTAAAGCCAGGAATCGCACCAAAAATGGATGAGTGGACAGAGAATGCTTTGACTACAGTGTCACTCCTTGCATTAAGTTATCTGAAAGTTCATTTCTCAATGATTCTGTCGTGCTGCACAGCCTGAATACGAGCAGTGAGCTGAGCACTATCTCCTTGTAACCAAAAGTGGCACTTTGACGGGATTCAGTTCTCAAAAGCACTGCGTTACCAAAAATGAACATTTGCTGCTCTTCCCTGGCAAAATTCCTTTCTTTTGTTTCTGGAGAAGCTCGAGCAGCCCTCTTCTGTTGGCAATGGGAAGAAAAAAAAAGAGCTGAGACTTAAGGCATGCCCATTCTTAGAAAAACAAGATGCATTAGGAAGGGAACGGTCCAAGTGAAGGATGGAATTCTGTTCTTTATGGCTCTGAACAGTACCATTTGGTTGCAGTGTGCCCAGAGCCGGTGTGTTTGCAGCAGATTGTCACTGGAGTGTTTCATCGCCTGCTGCATAGGACAACTTCTTACGCATGCAGAAGTTGTGGCTGTTTTGACAACTGTATACTAAATTTATCTGGAAATAAAGGGAAAAATTTAGTCTTGCGTTGCTATGTGCGCCTCGTGTTTTATTTATAGATTGTTAGCCAAACCTGCTGACAGGATATATCTAACTGACTGCCTGGGGAATGAAGGGAGGTAGAACTGTACCAGCCGCTGCCGGGGGAAGGCATTCCAGAGGCTCTGTGAAACTTTACATGAGGCAGAAAGTGCTCAGGCAGATGGCAGCTGCTCTAATTAAGACTTACTGTCTCTGCCTTTTTTCCTGCTGCTGTGGTTTTTAAGGTATCTCTCTTCTTTTTAACATCAGAGGAATTCTAGTAATTTATTATCCGTAAAGCATGGTTTGTATTAGATTACAGTGATAAAGGAGCTTACAACCACTGAAGTTAAATGTCTTCAATCTTCAGTAAATTGGACTATGAGATGGCAAGTCTCCCATGACAATGGCAGTGGAAGATGTGTAAATGAAGTTGCCATTTATGGTTAGTTATTACCTTTCACCAGGATCGTTTGAACTGAGGCTTATAAAACACACTAACAGTCTGCTGTGCTACAGAGGTGCTAGGCAGAAGGATGAATGCCATAGAAAATTGCCATTAAATGCACACATTTTGCCTGTGGGTGCCCCTGAAGCTGGGATGCTGGGTTGCATTCAGTGCAGATGTGAATCAGCTCATCTTTTTCCATGAAGTGTTGGTGGCTTTTGTTGTTGGCTGGTTTTGGAAATGCATCTGACTTTAAGAGTGGGTAAAGGCTGCACTAATTGCATGCCTGCTTGCAGCGATAACTGCATTGCAGGCTGGTGTATCAGAGTACTTCAGTGTCTGAACTCAGATCTGTTTCTTTCCTTTCGTGCAGGGGCTTTGCACAGGGTTGTTGTTCACTGAGTTGTGAAACAAGGGTTTGTTTGGTGTTTCAGAGTTTCGGAAACTGTGGAGGAGCATTCCCATGGATTCTATAGATGAAGACAAAGTTGAAGAGTACCTGAAACGCCAGGGTATTTCTTCCATGAGAGAAGCTGGACCGAGGAAAATAGTAAGAGATACAAATTGCAGATCTTTCTGAGAAATTCTCCCCCCGCTGACCCTGTGATGTTAATTCCAAAATATGTTGCTGAGCCTATGCGCAGCTGCCTTCTGTAGCTCAAGGAAATGCAACCAATTTTAAGAAGCTGCAAAAAAACAATGCTGAAGCCAGCAGCCAATGTTTTTATAACTTGTTTCAACCAGCGTAATCCCAGAAACATCAAGAAGTGGGCAAATGCCAAAAATCCCTGAGAACTCCAAAGTGGAAGCTTCTGCTTAAAGCTGTACAATACGTTAGGAACAAAACAATAGCAGCTCTTCTGGGAGAAAGCTTTCTCTTCCCTTTTTCTTTCCTGCTGAACAGCCTTGAAATGTTGATAGGAATTGTGTAACCTGCCTCCCGTTGCTCTTAGGCTATTCCCCAGACAGAGTGCAATATGCTCATGCTTTACTGGCAGGCCAAAATGGCATCAAGATCTCCAAAGATCTTCCTGGCTTTTAACAAATCTGTTGTTTTTTTCTTTTTACATTTACTGTATGTGGCATACCATCTCTTTTCTGTTCTGCACCTGGCTTCAAACTGGCCTTTCACAGAGCCCTTCCACACAGGATCTGTTCCTGGTTTCTGCCGTTGCTACAGTAGATGTTATAACACCTGCTGTAATGTAGGCACTTCTCTTGCATTCTGCTTATTCTAGATGTGTCTTTGAGCACATCGTTCTGGCTGTGGGCTATCTACCTACTTCTGTAGCTGCCTAGGAATGTTCAGGGATCCCACTTTCAAACAAATGCCGGCTGTCCTACGGCACACAAGATACCAGGAGGCTCTGCTGCATCCCCAGTGCCAATTCCCTGCCAAGATTCGAACTGAGTACAGTTGCTTCCTGCATAAATAAAGACACCTCGCCTCCTGCCTGCCCCCTGTTCAAGCACAGCTCTCCTTTGGAGTGAGGCAGTGGCTGCGAGCAGCACAGTGTCCCAGGTCAGGTCAGGTGTCGCAGCTGGAAGATCTTTTGACTACTGTTTATTTCTTCCTTTAGGCTCCTGCTCAGAGGAAGAAACCCACTTCTCAGAGGAAACGTCGATTTAAGACTCACAATGACCATTTGGCTGGAGTCTTGAAAGATTACTCTGATGTCACTTCTGGCCAACAGTGACTGGCTGAATTTTGAAGCAAACAGACGTTTTTCTACAGGCTTTTTGCCACTCAGACTCAGCGACTGCTTGCAGGAAGACTGACTCTGTATAGTAATGTGATGTGTTTCCTTCATCCCAGTGACTGCCGAGATGGAGCCGATCAGTTTAAGAGCAAGTTTGAACTACTAAATTTAGAGTTTAATTTAATTAGCTAATTGGAAATGTGTCTTCAAATAAAAGGTTCGCTCAAATTGCCTCTTGGCATAGAGTGATAAATGGTGCTCAGCATGAAATACAGGAGTTCCTGTTCAGTGCTTAACTTTTACATTGCTTAATGGGTGTTTACCTGGGATTACTTAAGAGGAGCTTTTTATTAGAATTGAATACAGCATTGTTGTACCTATTTCAGGGAAACCTATTCCTAAAATCACTGCAGGCAAGTTTCTTTTACAGTCAAATATACCCACAGTTTGTATGTTCCTGCCTTGAGGACCTTGAGTCCTGCCTAAAGTTGAGCTTTACCGAACTGATGGTACCTGAGGCTCTGACTCAAAACAAACCCTCTCCAGAACTCCAAGCAGGCTGCAGGGTTGTATTGCAGCTGCTGCTTCGCAATGCTCATCAGAAATTGCCCTCAGCTATTTCTCCTCACTGTAGCGGATGCACCTCTGTTACACGGGCAATTTCTTCTCACTGTAGTGGATGCACCAGTGTTGCACAATTCTACTGGTGGATAGGGGAAATAAATTGACGGTGTAATATTGCAACTTTTTTCTTTTCTTTTTTTTTTTAAAAGTAATAAACTTACAGTGCTGGTTTCCATTGTTTCTTCCTTAAAGAATGTGAGAGCTCATACTTGTGTTTTCCTTTTCAAAGAGGTAAAGGAGTCTTCGTTGTGTTTTAATCTGTCAGTGACTTATTGTTCTGGGCTAACACTGTCATCTTTTATCATTCTTGTTTGGGGGAGGGGAAAACCACCTTAAAAAGGTAAAAGCTTGCTGTAGTTGCATGATGTTGGTTGCAGTACAGACTGCCTAACATGGAATGTAGCCAAATTATGTTCTCTTGATAACTTATTTTTACATAGTGAACCAAAGTCAGTCAATGCTGATATTGTTTTCACAGTACCGCAGTAGAGGGGCTGTTCCTCAGCTCTTCTGGGGTTAGGATCAAAGATAAAACAGGTGAGTGTGATACCTGCCAACAGTTTGCTGCTGCCTGCACATGAGCTGCTGTCTTGCCTGATGTATCAGGATTGGAACAGAGGCTGCTGGATCTAAGCACACCAACAGATGAAGAATAAGGCTTTGTTGGTGGAGAGCTGAACAGATTACGTCTGCTTGGGAAAGCAGGAGAAATAAACTTCTGTAAGTGTAGCATTTATCCTTCTGTATAGTACACTGGCTTTTTAGAGAGTGCTCCTTTGTGAAACAGACACTTTGAACATGGGTACGTGTCAATCCTATGTAAAGAGATGCTCAACACCAGTAGGAGGTTCCTTTTATATTTATATGTATATATATAAAAAGCAAGCAGCACACTGGTTTTGAGACTTGTCCTTTCCCTTTTCCAGGCTAGCACAAGTGATTCATCTTGGAGCTTTTTATTTTTTCATTATAGCTCTGCTTTAAAGCACCCATGGCACACCTGCAAAACTGTTCTCTTCTGTCATCTTCGTTCAAAGACAAAGATTTCCTTCTGTGTGCTGCATTTTTGAGCCATGATTTTTCTGGTGGTGCTGCTTGGACAGAAGCAGAGCTCTTGGTGAGCTGAGAGTTGCCTTTCATGCCTTAATGTTAATAGAGTACCTTCCCAGTCATCTTGCACAGCCTGACTCTGCTGTGGGCTGAAGCTTGCAAGGCAGGCTGTGATGCAGTTACCTGTGCAGTTTCTCCGCTGAAGTGATTAAGAGGGAGACTAAAGATGTCTCTGGCTACTTTCAAAGATGAAAATTACATTAAGTCAAGAAATAAGAGAGCAGGAAAGGAAGATTAGCTCAGTGTGCTGTGGTGGCGTTGTCAGGCTCCAGTGTTCAAAAGAATAGAATGATCCCATTGATGTCCAGTTAGGAAGACTAAACCAGTCGCTTTCTCTTTTTTGTGGAAGTCTCTGCTGAACTAACAGGGAGGGCAAAATAGGCTTTGAAACTTGGTAGAGTCGAGTCACAAAGCTTGAAAATAGCTGACAGGATGCCTACGCTAGCCCCTGAGAAGTAGCACAGATAAACAGTCATGAAGAAAACACAAATCCAGGAAATAAGAGCTCCTGTCTTCTGTGTGGATTTGAGGAGCTGAGTTCTATTTCTGTATCAGAGGTGCTCCCAGCTGTCAGTCCTATGTCTTAGGGTGGTTTGTTTTGTTCTGTTTTGTTTTTTTGTTTTCCCCAATACCTCTTTAAAATGAAATGGTATATCTTGAAAATGTCTCAGACAGTGCCAATGTGAGTCTGCTGAAAGCATTAGCAGCACTCCTGTCCACTCGCTCACCTCACAGCATTACGTCCAAATCAGGGTTTTTTTTGTGAAATTTAATGTAGGAGATCTTAGCTGTTAAAACCTTAAGCCTATTTTATCTTCCTCCACAGTGTTCCCATCTATGTTCGCCATGCGGGATGCTGGCCCAGCTGCTGCATCACCTTGTCTGGATTGGCAAGGCACAGAGGGGTGTTCAGCTCCCCCTCCATGATGCTGATGGACATATGGACAGGGCCCTGGGGAAGAGTCAGCTTTCTCTCAGTGTCAGGAGCTCTCAGGTATGTCAGTGCTGCCCACGTCATCCTTTTGCTTGCCTCATTGAATCTTTAGCCTGTGGCTGCATGAAGGCCGCAAGCTGTGGGGAGGAGGCATTTTGCCCTGTGCGTGGATAGCTGTAAGCTGAAGTGGATCAGGAGAGGCATGAGCTGAGCCCGTTGCTGCATGCAAGTGAGCATCCAGGCTGGGCACTGCTGGGTGCGTGCCTGTTCCTCCCCACCCCCAGAACAGAAGCCCCGTATCTTGAAACCAGTGCAGGTGAAATAGCCACAGGGAATCACAGCTCTGGGCGTGGAGGTCTCTTGGCTTGTGTCCTAAAAGTTGCTCTGGTGAGGAGCTATTCCTCCTCTTGTACAATGATCATTCTGGAAGGGGGTGGAAAACAGCAGGATTTTGCATGGTTGAATGAGAAAACTGACAGAAGACAGTTTGTACGAGAGCTAATCTATAATTCATCATGATCGTTCCAGGCTTTTAGAGAGCAGGGCAGGGAGAGGCAGGGAGCCCTGCTGCGCAGCGTAAAGCCCCCACACGTGGATGCGGCTGGCCTGTGCTGTCACTTTGATGAGCATGGGCAGGCAGTGCTGGGCCACCAGGGATGGCAGAGCCCTGTTACCTGTGGGTAAGGAGGGGCTGCAAGCTGCAGAGAACTAGAAGAAGCCTTCGTACTGACATCTCATTATTTCCAGCTTTGTTGCTTGCTTTCTGGTTGCTGCTTATGTACCAGGCTGAAATTCCTTAGTGTGTTACCGCCTCAGGGACTGCTGGCAGCTACTTTTCTGGGAAAGGGTGTCTGATAGGGCTGAGGGCGTACCTGCCACCAGATGAGGATCTGATGGCTGTTGGGGAGAGGAGAGCTCAGCCCTTGGTAGGCCAGACCCGAGACCCTGCTTTTGATTCCCTCGGTGCCACTCAGCTTGCAGTAGAAGCAGGTCTTGTTGCTGTTTGCTGGCCTTGTCTCCGCTGCTTTGGAGTGCCAGCACATGCAGCAGGTCTCAGTCAGACAGAAATGACCTTGAGAGCTTCGTTTGGGACCCACGTGCTATAGACTGTGTCAGCCTTGTGGACTGAATGTTGTGCAGAGCAGGGAAAAGGATGGTGAGGGCAGGAGGTTTTGTTGAGTTAATTTTTTGACTGTACCTGCCCTTCTGGGCTTACATCCAAGGCCTTGAAGTACTTGTGCGACTTCCTCCCGTCTCCCTTGGTTATGTTGTATTCTCCATTCCCTCCTGAGCTAGTTATTAATTATGGAAGCTGGGGAGATGAAGTCCAGACTCTGCTAATAGTTGACTTACCCATATTGTAGAGGCAGCATTTCAGCAAGCTGCTAATTGTCCTTTTCAGCTTTAAGCCCTTCCACCACTTTGGTCTGGGTGGCAGTGAGCTCAAGTCCTGCAGTCCAGCCTCAGATCTTTTGAGCCTGCCATGCTTCCCTGCTAGCTTCCCTCCCAGCCTGCCTCCCCAGCAACCATGCAGTCATCTCTTGGCCCCATGCTGCCTGCCTAAACCCTGGTGCCATCCCCTCTTTCCTCTCCTGGCCCTGTTTTTCCTTCACCCAACTCCAGCAGAGCCCAGTGGGGAGCACTGCCACCTGGCCTCGGGGCAACCCTGTCTGCCCTTTGCCCTCTCTCCCCAGTGCTCAGTGCTGTCTGTCTGGTTTGGGGAGCCATCAGCGGGGCTTTCCCCCTGCCCCTGCCCTGGGGAGCGAGGGCACAGGAAGAGGCTGCTCTCATCCCCTCTGCCTGGCTCAGCCATGACCATTGGGGACTGGAGAGGGAAGGCCTTGGGAAAGTGGGAACATTGAGAGTGCTTCTTCCTGTCTCGTTTTTTCTAGTTTTGCCATGGCACTGGGTGCCAGCGTTGGCCTGGGGCTCCCCAGCACTGTTTTGCAATGCTGTCGGCGGGGCCTTCCTGTAGGCATCTAGCTGTCCCAGGGGGAGTGCAGCCCCAGCCTGTGTGGTGAAAAGTCAGCACAGGCAGAGGGGATGCCGGGCCTGGGCAGGCAGCCACTGCTCCCAGACCTCATCAGCAAGGGGAAGGCCAGCCAGCACAGCACCAAAAACATTTTAGCATAGAGGAAACAAAAGAAGGGGCTCAGGATGTTAAATGTTTTCACCTTCTTTTTGCAGGGCAGCTCCTGCTGTGTGTAACCAGGCAAAAGCCATGAGCTCCCTCAGCCCAAGGCTGCTCGCTGCTGTGCTGCTCCCCAGCGTGCTGCGCCTTGTGCTGAAAGGGCCAAGGGTACAGCGTGGGCTGGTTCCCACTGCTCTGAGCCAGGCAAGATGTGCTGCTCAGAGCGAAAGCTGTGACCTGCAGTGGCCGTGGGTGGATTAGCATCCAGCACTGAGACCTTAACCTGTGGCTCATCTCTGCCAGCTGTGCATGGCTGAGTGACACCGTGCCTCTTGCCCGCCCCAAGCAGCGAGCCGCATGCGCTCGCGTCCTTCACATGTGCTTGTGAGACTGAGCTTGCTGCTGGTACCGTGCTGCAGGAGCCTGACTGCTGGTGGGGCTCCTTGGGGGGCCACCCACAGTTATCAGGGAGGGACTGATGGAGGAGGAACTCAGAGCTTGGGCTAATGGGATGGTTTTTGAAAATTCTCAGCGTGTTAAATAATAATAATCTGGCCCATCGTCTCTAGGTTACATTTGCCTCATCTGCAGCTGAGCTCATGGAAAATCGCAGCTTAGCTCCCGCACTCAGTGCCAAGATGGGGAGTTTAGAAACAAACCGATAACATCTTTATAAACTTGGAGCGTTTCTTACAGCTTGCTGCTCCCCCTTCCTGCCTGCTGGAGCGCTCCTAGAGGCTGAAGGGAGCCAGGCGGCTGCCATCTACCCTGCAGGCCCTGCTGCAGTACCTGGCCGGTTGGGGGGCTGCCTTTCCATCGAGTGTTTGCTGGGGTCCTTGGCCCTGTCCCCAGTTAGAATCACAGTACGCCACACTCCACGCTTAACTTACAATAATCACTGGCTTTATTTTTAAAAAATTACAATAGAAAAGTACCTTTAAACATATTTCCAAAAGCGGAGAAGACAACATGGAAGCTCCTTTCCTCTCCACAAAAACAGAACAAAACACAGGAAACAGTTTGCTACAATAGTCCATTGCTGGGAGCGCTGTGCTGTCCCTGCAGAGCTACCTTGCTCAAGGCACCGCTGCCCAACCCACTGCATGCTGGTGGCCCTGTGGCAATCCCCTTCTTGCCTCCACCTGGGCAGCTCTGGCAGCCCTGTTCCCTGCTGCTTGTGGCCAAAGCAGAAAATGGTGGAGGGAGAGAGGCTGGGAGTTCTGCTCAGGCAATTAATGGAGATGGGGTTGGCACCTTCTTTTCGAAGAAACAAATGGGTTGATCTTTTTTCTTTTTTTTTTGCTTTGCTTTACTCTTCCTCACGCCAGTTTCTCCTGGTGCAAAGAGGACGCCAGCATGCAATCCCTGTGCTGGATCCATCCCACCCTGTGCTGGATCCATCCCACCCTGTGCTACCAGCAGCCTCCCTTGAGCTCTGCTCCACACAGACATGCTCTGCAGCCAGACTAGCATCACCGGGTGCTGAAGCTGCAGTAGAGCCCTGCAGCAGTGGGTGCGTATCCCAGTCCTACGGCCTGGAGTTGGCGGGGATCAGAAAGTCCAGCTCCTTGCGCATCAGTCTGCATTGCCCTTAACATCTTGGAGCAGCGATGGAAGGAGAAGACAAATTCTCACCTTGCTACATGTGTGGACTGTCTCTGCCCATCCCTGATGCGAGCATCACACCTTGCTGAAGCTGTGCAGCAAGCCGTTAGCATCGTGCCAAGGTAAGAAATCTGCCTGTCATGGCTGGTGCCACGTGCTGCAGACAGGAAGGGAACACCAATGCTGGCAGTGCATTGGGGTGCAGAGGCGATGCTGTCGCCGGAGCACTGTGAACACCACAGACTGTGCTGAGGCAGCATGTGTTGTGGCCTTTGGTGTGTGGCCCGTGGATGGGGGGGCAGGCTGCTAAGGGCGTGCTGTTGGAGGTCGAGCACAAAAACTGTCATCCAGCCCAGAGTGAGATTGTCCTGTTCAGAAGTTTGGTACAAAAATACTTGCTCTCGCTTTGCTTTTTTTTTTTTTTTGCAGTCTGCTTTCCTAGGGGTGTTTGAAAATACTTTTCAAACGCTACAGCAGTGCCTGTCAAACCATGCTTTCATCAGTAACACGCTCTTTCTTACAAATATACAGTGTAAAAGAGGGAAATATACTGGATATGCTTCTCACTTTCTTCTAGGAGAACAGATGTGTGATAGAGGCTGTGGGAAAGTCTTGGAGGAATCCAGACTTGTGTGAGGTTTCTTCCTAGCCTGCAACAAGAGGGGCACAGGTTACAAACGCAGCTGAGCTGGGGAGGTGATGCTGCCAGCCTGCCCCTGTGCAGCACTTCTCATGGGTATGGGGCGGGCATGGCACTGGGACGTGGCCGCTCAGGAGGGCAGAGTTAAGTTGTGTTTTGTGTTTAAGAGGAGTGTGACCAGTGTTGCTGTAGGGCAGGAAGCTGTATGGCAGAGAGGGGGTGGGGTGACAGGACAGTTGGAACTCCTACCCCCGCTGTGAATGATAAGCATGGGGACAGCCTGTGCCTGAGCACTGCGCTCCTTACCAGCACACTGTGGTTCTGTGGAGAGCGTGCGTGCCCAGCAGCCGCCGGGGGGCTCTGTTCATACCCACAAGACTGACCGTCGGCCGCCATCACACACCCGAGACCTGTGAGTGGCACGGCAGGGCTCAGGGATGGGGCTGGCATGTCCCCTTCCTGCCCAAATTTTGGCTGGCACCGTAGGTGCGCTCCAGAGAGGAGAGCCTGGGGACACCAAGCGGCTCTGGGGGCACTTACACAGCATTCAGCAGAACTGACGGGACTTCCAGCCCTGAGACCCAGCCTCGGAGGGAGGGAGCCAGCGCATCTGCAAGACATGGGGGCAGGGGGTGAGCAGGAAGAAAAACTGCAGCCAACGGGAGTGTGGCTGTACCCTGGGGCTGCAGTGCTGATTCCTCCAGGAGCACAGGTGCTGCCTGTCAGCGCCGCCTCGACAGGGGAAGTATGAGGCTGCAATAATATTTACCGTTGCTCTTCCTCTGGGCAGCTGGCCCCAGAGCTCCCCTCCTCTCCCTCCCTCTAGCCCTGCCTGTGCCAAAGGCTGCAGTGCTGTGGGCCAGCGGCATTACCTGGGCATGCAGCGAAGCAGGGTATGTGAACGCAGGAGGAGGTAGAGCAGGCGCCAGCTCCGCTGGGTACAGAGGGTACGGCCCCCACACTTCAGGGCTGCCGGGGTAAAGTGCAGGCACTGTGAGCTCATCTGCAGGAAAAGGAGGAGAATTAATCCTAAAAGCAAGGGGGAGGTGGACAGCAGGTATAAGCTCTTCCCAAATGGCACTTCTGCCCAGGCCACCATCACCTGCCCATGCATCATCCCAAGCACAAGCAGCTGGATTCCAAACCCAACCACAGCTGCTGTGCCTTTCCAAAAGCTCCCCTGCACCCAACTCCTAAGGTATCACTGCCCCAACTGCTTGAGTGAGAAGGGGGCATCGCCAGGGCCACATACTGGCAGGACCAGGGTCAGGATGCAAGCACTCACAGGGCTCCCTGGCGATGAACTGAGGTACGGTGTTGGGGAGGGGTGCGCTGGGGTTGGGAGTGCCCACCAACTTGCTCTTGGCCATCTTGGTGTTGGCCTTGGCAAACTCCAGCCGCAGCGTCTGGGGAATCTCAGGATCGAAGCGGATGCCCTGTGGGAAGGAACAGGGCAGCAGAGGTCAGTTAGCCTGATTCTCGTGGTGGGATGCTGCTGGCATCAGGGCTGTCCCCCCATTGAAAAAAGCCATTTGGACTAATAGAGCCTTGGATTTTGTCCCAATATCCCCATGGGCTGCTGGGGTGGCCGTGACCTCATGCGCTTGGCAGCGAGCATGGCCCCGCGGCTCACATTCCTCTGACATCCTCGAGCTCAGCACCATATTTGGTAGTCGGCATCCCGTGTGGCCACGCTCCCAGCCAGGGATTAGCAGCATTTTGCCTCAACGTGAGGATGGGGAGGGACCGGGCTTCCCCAGGAGGTCTCCATGGGGTAATAGATACTGGGATCCGTCTCTTTTGGTGTCCCCCAGGGGGTCCCGGCACTCACGTTCAGTGCATTCTTGGCAGCCTCAGCCTCTGAGCGGCTGTCAAAGCTCACGAACCCCACGGGCTGTGGAGAGAGGAGGTGAGGGGCAGTCAGGGCCAAGTCCCCAGCACATCCCCAATAGCTGAGGGCAGCCCCAGGCGGGTGGGGGCACGGCGCAGCCCCTACCTGCTTGGAGGTGAGCTTGATAAGCGACCCCTCGTAGCCCTGCGGGAGAAGAGAGAAGCACCATTGGTCTCGTGTGGCCGCGGAGGCCCTCAGACCCCGTAGCGGGTGCAGTACCTTGAAGGGCCTGAAGAGCAGGTAGAGCTCGCGGGGCTTGATGTCCAGGGGCAGGCCGCTGACAAACAGGGTTCTCACCTGCGTAAGGGGCAGAGCGTCAGCTGGTCGCAGGCCTCCAGGAGGCTGCCCAGGGCCTCCAGGCCACGCTCCTGCACACAGCTCTATGCTCACGGCCTCAAGGAAGTGCCCGCTGTGAGCTGCGTTCCTGAAAGCTAAACCCGCCCGAGCCTGACTTTCCGGGTAATTTAGCCCCATGGCTGCACAGCAGATAGGAGAGATAAAGGCCCTGAAAAAAAAACCCTCCGAAATTAGGCCTCACAGAGATGCGGCTTCTCCTCGGTAATGACTTGTTTTCTCTGAAAGTTCAAACGCAGGTCGGCCAAGTCGGGCCAGTGCTGCGGTGCTCAGTGAGCAGGGAGAGAAGCGCAGATTACAGCAGGATCTCGGGGGGGAGGAAAATCCCATTTTGGCTTTCCCCCCTGCCCAAAAAGAGAGGACAAGCAGAGGCTGGGGAAAGAGTTGGGATGCGGCCTCCCAGCTGGGAGCCGCAGGAAAGGCTGCCCTGCTCTGCCACGGAGTGGGGCTGCTTCCTGGCTGAGGCTGTGGCTCCGGAGCCTTCCCAAGGCCTCGCAGATGCCATGAGTGCACGCCGGGGTGGGCAGTGGCACAATCCCCTCTGCAGGGGCTGGGGACAGCTCCCAGAGGGAATCCTCTACGCCAGCGGACTGACACCCCCCTTAGCAGCCCCACCACCCCGATCCGCTCAGGCTTTCTCCCTGGCCCGCCTTCGCCCCTCACCACCGTTTGTCACAGCCCGGGGCTGTCACCCGGTGGGGGCGGTGGATGCGCTCCGGGGCAGCCCTGTGTCCCTGCCCACCCCACACCCTCTGTTCCCGCTGCCGCCCGTAGCAGACCGGGGCACAGCCTTGCGCCTGTTTTGTCTCCTCCGTGCTGTCACCACCCCGCAGGTTTTCTCCTCGCCCTGGGAAGGGGACAGCGGGGGGGACCTGGCAGGCCTCGTTCCGGCCGAGAGCGGCCCGGGGGGGGCTGTCCCAGCAGCAGCGGCCGCGGGGCGGTGCGTGGGGCACCGGAGCAGCGCCGTCGCCCCTCGGCTGCCCCAAGGACGCGGTCACACTCCGCCGCCCCTGCGCCGAGCTCCGCCGGTC